>JANRFK010003894.1:995547-1022963 GCA_030068395.1 Apalone spinifera | reverse complement strand
AGGGGGCTGGACTTGATGACCTTCTGAGGTCTCTTACAGCTCTATGATTCTATGCAAACCACACTGGTGCAAGTCTCTCCAACGATCTCGCAACTGAAAAGTCAAGACTTAGTAGGAGGGTGAAGTAAAGGAGAGCCTTGGGGAAGGAGGGTAGGTAATTGTAATCAAGAGGCTGGTTTAGTACAGATGTGCTATGTATACAATTCCTCTTTGTTCTAAGCCACCGTGTCTAGCTATTACCAGATCGCAGCTATCTGGCGACAGCAGATCACAGGTGGGCTTGCAGGATAGACTGAGAGGAGGATACTGTGGTGGTTTTGTGGATTTTGACGAGGTTTTGTTCCTGCAAATAAAGAGTGACCTCGGAGAGAGCAGGAAGGAGTTTGGAGAAATGTGTGATTGTGCTTGGCGTCACAGACGCAGCGAAGGTGGGAGTTGGCAACACCATGGGATGTTTTTCACACAGCACAGGAGCTGACTTTTGTTTGGTGTCCTTTGGATGCCGAGGTAGAAGATCATTCTCTGCCAGATACAGAGTCTCACTGCTCTCATGTGTGACTGCTCCATCTCAGACCTCTATTTGCCTTGCCTCAGTGTTGTCATGGTGCTAATTGCTATTGCACAGCGGCTAGGTGCTTTCTTTGAAAGGCGTGTGTTTGATTTCCCAGAATGTTTATATGCAAAGACAGCATGCTCTTTGCTTCTGTTCAACTGTCTTCTAGTAACTTTCACTGTGCTCAGAAGCTGGAATGTTTGTTTCATTGTTTTCTTATGATTAGCACGTACTATGCCATCCAAAGTCCAAGTCAGAACAGAATACAAATTCAAGAACATAACACCTGCCGACATTAGCTTTTTCTCAGAGATCCATTAAAAGTTCATTAAACTTTTCATAGGCATCAGTTCTAAGTGTTGAAAAATTGCAGCGGTTTAGAGGATGTGTGGAGAATATGAAAGGTTTCAACATCTGTTGGCTTGTGTGACCTCTTTATAATGCTGCACAAGAGCTCAAAGGCTCAGTCCATGCGGAGAGTTGGGGTTACTAAATGCCTTGGATTTTTTAACTTCTACCTGGGCGTCCTGTGCAGATACCCTGTTCCGATGCTTGCAGTCTGTCATTGTCTGCTGCTGCTCCGTCGCTGCCTCGGGTGTATGCAGTGTGCCTGCCGCCCTGGCTCCCGTTGGGGAGCATCTCTCCACACGGTACCCACGTTAGATGGCATGGTCAAGTGGCCCATTCGTATTGGTTGAGCACTGAGTTCTGAACTCAGCTTGAAAATGTAGAGTTTATATTTAAGCTATTCCAGGGTGAAGCGACAGGATCTCAGCTCCGTGAGCATTTTGCTGCTTGGCACGTGCTCATTCCAAAGCAGCAGAGTGCGATAGCGCTTTTTGGAGCCTTTTTGCTCCACAATTCGAGCAGTGACTGAATCCTTGTGTTGCAGGGCTAAATGTGATTGTGGTTTACTATATGGGCTTGACATTTATGGCAAGTATAAACAGAGTGTTATTACTGCCAAATCATCAGGCTTAGATCAAGGGAAAATGGCAAGCCGAGAGAGCAGGCCAGCGAGAGGAGCTTTTACACAAAGGAGAACAAAGTGATCTTCTCCCGCTTTTAATATCACCGGCTATAAAACAGAAAAGCGAAGAGCAGAAAATTGAAACCATCATGCAAGTGTCAGGTCCAGGGGCATCCAAGACAAAAGTCTCCATTGATAAATAAGTGGGGCTGGCTTAGGAAATGATGGGCCAGCACAGGATTTTATTTTGGGGTGGGGGTGGTGAAGCATTAAGTGTTGAAACCTTATTCAGTATTAATTTCCCCCATCCTGTAACTGGAGAGCTGGGCAGTCGTGAGCCTTCTCGGGACCTAGGGTTCATTGTGGAGCACTGTTATTGTGAAGTTCTGCCTCTTCACATGGACAATTAACAATAGTTCAGAAACAGCAGTTGATAGCAGAAAATCAAACATCTTTGACAGTTGGCTTTTGTTGTTCTGTCTGCAGCTCCGTACTCACGGGATACTTGTATAGATCCATCGGTGTTGAATGTGTTACGTGGTTAATTTTGATAAACATTCACTTAAAACTGCTTCTCAAGTCCTCTCTCCACTCTACGGTAGTCATCAGTTGGTATCCGTGTTCCCTTTGATTGGTGTTGACACTGGCAAGGTCTTGGAGATATGACAGCGGTGGCTGCTATCCTGGCAGCTCTTCCCAAGTTTCTGTAGCTATTTGTGATCATAAAGAGTCTCCCTTTACTGGTATCCTCTGTTTCCACAGTGGGGAAAACCTCCGAAAGCTTGAGTGTATTCGGCACCCGTATTGTGAGAGATTTTCATGCTTGCTATCAGGAGACAGCAGACCACAGCCTGGGCTCTGGGTTCTTGCTAACAGCTCTTAGGTGAGGGATTAGCTGCCATCTCTTTCCAGGGACTCCCTTTCTTCTTGGTCCCTCTCCTTCTGAGACTTCTCCTTAAGGCCTGTTTATGGTCAGTCGATGGAAAGGCTCCCCGACCTGCTCCACCTGCAGCCTTGCCTGTTGCCTCAGACTTCCCTCAGCTTGTTGGGGTCTCTGTAGCTGTCTGGTTCATTATTTCAGCTGGCAAGGTCTCTTGCATTGTGTCCTTCGTGCTCCAGTCCATGTTCTCCAGTGAGTTCAGCTGCCGGTCAGATCCAGCTCCTTGCCAAAAAGGAGCCAACTTGTACTTAGTACCAGCACCTCAGTGAGGGAGATGAACATGGCACTCCGGGTCACAGTGACCCTTGTTATTTTAGTTCTTCCGGGGGAGTCTCTTACTAGCTCAGCTCCTGGGGGTCAAACCTTATGCTACTTTTCCTCTCAGCCCATAGGCGCTGACAATGGGTGCTCCAGGGCTCAGGCTTACCCCCCTCTTTGCCTCTTCCCCCCCCCAAACACCGCTCATTGCTCGCAGTGCAGTTTAGGTAGTACCAGGGGCTGGATGCTCCAGCCCTGCCCCTTCTGCCTGAGGCCCAACCCCCTACCTTGCCCACGGATCCTGCAATTCTCTTGGCTCCCCCGCTACAGTCTCATTCCGACTGTCCCCTGGGGAATTCTGCTATTGCCCTTCAGCCCTCTGTTTGGTACCCGTGGTGACTCAGATTACAGCCAAAGAAGTGCTGTTCACATTGGACCTGAGTCATAGAATCATAGAATCATAGAATACTAGGACTGGAAGGGACCTCGAGAGATCATCGAGTCCAGTCCCCTGCCCTCATGGCAGGACCAAATACTGTCTAGACCATCCCTAATAAACATTTATCTAACCTAATCTTAAATATCTCCAGAGATGGAGATTCCACAGCCTCGCTGGGCAATTTATTCCAGTGTCTGACTACCCTGACAGTTAGGAACTTTTTCTTAATGTCCAACCTAAACCTCCCTTGCTGTAGTTTAAGCCCATTGCTTCTTGTCCTATCCTCAGAGGCCAAGAGGAACAAGTTTTCTCTCTCTTCCTCGTGACACCCTTTTAGATACCTGAAAACTGCTATCATGTCCCCCTTCAATCTTCCCTTTTCTAAACTGAACAAACCCAATTCTTTCAGCCTTCCTTCATAAGTCATGTTCTCTAGACCTTTAATCATTCTTGTTGCTCTTCTCTGGGCCCTCTCCAATTTCTCCACATCTTTCTTGAAATGCGGTGCCCAGAACTGGACACAACACTCCAACTGAGGCCTAACCAGCGCAGAGTAGAGCGGAAGAATGACTTCTCGTGTCTTGCTCACAACACACCTATTAATGCATCCCAGAATCATGTTTGCTTTTTTTGCAACACCATCACACTGTTGACTCATATTTAGCTTGTGGTCCACTATAATCCCTAGATTCATTTCTGCCATACTCCTTCCCAGACAGTCGCTTACCATTCTGTATGTGTGAAACTGATTATTCCTTCCTAAGTGGAGCACTTTGCATTTGTCTTTATTAAACTTCATCCTGTTTACCTCAGACCATTTCTCCAATTTGTCCAGATCATTTTGAATTATGACTCTATCCTCCAGAGCAGTCGCAACCCCTCCCAGCTTAGTATCATCTGCAAACTTAATAAGTGTACTTTCAATGCCACTATGTAAATCATTCATGAAGATATTGAACAGAGCCTGTCCCAAAACAGACCCGTGCGGAACCCCACTTGTTATACCTTTCCAGCAGGATTGAGAACCATTAATAACTACTCTCTGAGTGAGGTTTTCCAGACAGTAATGCACCCACCTTATAGTAGCCCCATCTAAGTTGTATTTGCCTAGTTTATTGATAAGAATATCATGCAAGACCGTATCAAATGCCTTACTAAAGTCTAGGTATACCACATCCACCGCTTCTCCCTTATCCACAAGACTCGTTATCCTATCAAAGAAAGCTATCAGATTGGTTTGACACGATTTGTTCTTTATAAATCCATGCTGGCTGTTCCCTATCATCTTGCCACCTTCCAAGTATGATGATTGCAGATGACTTCCTTAATTACTTGCGCCATTATCTTCCCTAACTGGTCTGTAGTTTCCTGGGTTGTTCTTATTTCCCTTTTTATAAATGGGCACTATATTTGCCCTTTTCCAGTCTTCTGGAATCTCTCCTGTCTCCCATGATTTTCCAAAGATGATAGAGGCTCAGATACCTCCTCTATCAGCTCCTTGAGTATTCTAGGATGCATTTCATCAGGCCCTGGTGACTTGCAGGCATCTAACTTTTCTAGGTGATTTTTAACTTGTTCTTTTTTTATTTCATGTTCTAACCCTCCCCCCTTCCCACTAGCATTCCCTATGTCAGGCATTCCTTCATCAGACTTCTCAGTGAAGAGTCCTTGTGAAATGACAGGCAGGGCCCTTCCCAATGGCTCCCTTGGCTAATATTGGTGCAGGCCTCTCCTCAGAGATCAGGCTGGGGTGTGGTTGGGATGGCCTCTCTCTTTCGAAGGTCGTCATTTTCAGTATCCAAGATGTCGTCTTGTGGAGTTTAGCTGACTTGGGCCTCATGAGGAAGGTCTGAGGATCCTTATTCCCGAGGTAGACCCTTGTAATTCATGAGCTGCCAGTTTACTTAGGGTTGTGGCTTCTTCAGGATAAGGCCCAAGTTGAGGGTTCCTAGGGCTGGATGAGTGGCTGCAGCTCACCCAGGCTAACTTGAACCTCGCTAGCCCGGAGGCCACAACCTTTCAGAGAAGAGCCACCTCATCCTTTTTCTTTTTCACCAAACTATTTGGAGAGCTGCATCACCCCCAAAGCTACTGGAGCCCGGCCCCGAAAGCAGCAGGCACATTGCTGAGGACAAACAAATTCTGACTTCGGTAAACAAACTATGTCGACTCAGGTTTTTCCCCTTGGTTACGTATTAACGACACAGTTTGACTGTACATTTTGTTGTCATCAAGACATTACAGAATGACTCTGTCATATTTAATGAATTGCTCGTTTTCTTTGTTAAATTATGTTTAAAATTGGTTCAAATACAGTTAGAATGCACCGACTAATAATAACTGAACACATTAAAGCTACTCACCAGTACTTTTAATGCAACTTCTGCTGTTGCACATCTTTGGGCAGTTGCTCTGGGAGGGGCAGGGATTTGGGGTACAGGAGGGGGTGAGGGGTGCAAGCTCTGGGAGGGAGATTGGGTGCAAGAGGGGGCTTCAAAATGGGCCACAGTGTTGGGGTGCAGGAAGGACCATGGGTCACTGGCTCTCAGAAGGGAGTCAGGAACGGGGCATGAGAGGGTCTGGGGTATTGACTGTGGGAAGCAAGTTGGGGTGTGGCTTGCCGCTGGCTAGCAATTAGCGTGGGTAGCTCTTGGCTGGTGGTGCAGTTAGACTGAGCCAGGTTTCTGGCCTGCCCCAGCCCCATGCCAGAGGAGGGCAATATGCCCCTGTGACCCCTGGAGGCGAGAGGCTCTGTAGGCTGCCCATCTCTGTCAGCACTGTCCCCTCAGCTCCATTGGCCACAGTTCCCCGTCCTGGCCAATGGGAGCTGTGGGGGTGGTGCTTGCAGGCATGACCAGCATGGCGAGACCTGTGTCCCCCTCATGAGGCCATGTTGGCTGCTTCTGCAAGTGGCGTGGGGTCAGAGCAGGCAGAGAGATTGCGATGCACCAGGAGGGTCCCTGGAGAGCGCCAATCCCTGAGCATGACTAAAAATACCCGTGAACCCCCACACAGGGTAGCACCATGAGTGTCCATCCAGGAGTCTGGGTGGGCATACGCAGCCACATGGGAGCCCGTGCTGCCGGACCTTCGCTGCTGTCAGTAGCAGTGCTAGCAGGATTCCAGCTTGCGTGCGAATCAGCGTCGGAGCTCTAATCACATCTCTGCATGCAGTGAAGGCACCTGCTTAGTCTGTACCGAGTCCGTTGGCTTTCCCAGCCAAAGACCCTTCGAGCTTTAGGGATCTGCATCAACACAACACACATTTCAAAAGTTGACTTTATAGATTCTTTTTTTTTTCTGGTCACTTTCTTCTGGCAACAAAATTGTTGTGTGTTGTTTTCTATCAATATTATTAGCTAAAGTCCTTGGAATGTATTGATCTAATAACAGGTCTCTAAATGGGCATTTTCCAAAGCTGAGATTCCAAATGTCAGATTGCTTAGTCTTTTAAAATCTACACTGCCCTAATATTTATTGGATGCTCTCTTTCACAACTCGTCCCGAGAGTGTCGCAGGTTCTCTGGGAATGAGTGCTACAGAACAGGCACATTGGTATTGTGCACGGTCCCCTGGAAGCTGTGCGCTTGGGTAGCCCCCCAACAGAGATTCAGGTGCCACCCAACTGATTAGCAGAGCATCCACAGCTGGCAGTGTATGTTTCTACAGGTGGTGCACATCCACACGTGCCTCGGTGCACGTAACAGAATTTATTTTGCATGTGGATGGGAAAAAATTAGAGGAAACAGTGATGGTGGGTAATTTGTGTGGGATTGAATTGTTTTTAGGAGTCTTTGTGATTTAAATGAAAACAATTATCCCTGGACTCTTTGACAAAGGTGTCTGAAGAATCCAAGACGTTATTAGTCACCTGACCCCATAATTAAATATTAGCGTTCATACAACTCAAGCACCAGGTTGCACCTTTCTTACCTTTTCCTGCTTCTTGTGTAAGAGTTCAAATGGGCTTGTGTGTCTACATATCCATAAACTTTGTACGTGTTTGTGCAAGCCCACGTATTAGTTGCCATGTTGTAACAGGATGACAAATGTCACTTTTAAATCCGGAAGCACTGGGTAATGTTTGCTTCTTTGAGTTTTAGAGTATTAAGGCATGTTCTGTAGGATCTGTCTGGCTTGAAAATTAACCCAGCTGGTCCTCTCATTTTGTATCTCTTTTTGCCTGTTCTATTCTCAGTGACAACACCTTATTTGCTTTTATTGAAGATCTAGTTGCTTCTCCTTCTGTATAGAACTATCCTCAGCACCTTCTGCTAGTGAGTGATTTGCCTCTAGGCTGCTGTCTGAGGCCATTCATTGTAAGAACATTTCTCCTGTGCTTCAAATACTACATTGCCTTCCCAGAAGTGGCAGATTGAGTTTAAAGTCCTTCTATTGACTTGTCAGTAGAGCTGAGGAAGAAAAAAAAATCAATTTGGTGACTGTGCTGTAAAAACCAAATTATTTAGGGTTGTCTAGAAATAGAAATGTTTTGGTTTTTCTTGCTGAAAAAGTGAAACTATGTATTTTCTGGTCAAACAAAATACTTTACTCACAATGAAATGTTTCATTTAATTTTGGGTTTCTTTTTACCCTTTTTGTTTGTTTTTAAAATAAGTCTAGTTAAAATTAAAAATGAAACATCAAGACATTTTGTTTTGAAATGTCAAATAAAAACATTTCAACTTTTTGTATCAGAGGGGTAGCCGTGTTAGTCTGAATCTGCAAAAGCGGCGGGGAGTCCTGTGGCACCTTATAGACTAACCGAAATGTTGGAGCATGCAACACAGGACTCCTCGCCGCTTTTTCAACTTTTTGGAACTCCTGCCCCCTTTTTTTGGCTGAAACTGTTTGCCAAGTTCATCCTAAATTCACCTGTAGTTTTGATTGATAAGAAACTGCATTTTTTGAAAATCAGACCAGCAAAATTTTACTCAATTTTACTACTCAGTGCTTTGCAAGTCCAATACTTTATAGCTTAGCTCTCTGACATTTTGATGACATAAGTTCCAGTTCATCTCTTAAAATCCATGGGTAGGATTTATGTCTTGTTTCCAGATAGTGGGCAGACAAATGTCAGAGATTATGTTCTTCCATGGTTTTTGTTATAAGCACGAGTTCTTCATTCCAGCCACACTCTGCTCTTCTGGAGAAGCAAGTCTAAAATAGTTTCCTTGAGATTTTTACACAGCTGATAACATTATTTATTGTGTTTTTTCTTTTTGTTTTTCACATGCATATTTAGATTTCTTCTCTCTGTTTTAACACAGGCAAATCTGAACAGTGTTTTCTTGAATTGTACTATGAAAATAGATTAACTAATTTAAAAGTTTAAAGTAATTGTTGCTGAATGTGATTTAATCTGTTTTGTTACTCATGTGGATTTAGATTGCTTTTCTCTGTATTAATGCAGGGAAATCTTAATGACATTTTCTTGAATTGAGCTATGAAAAATAAAGATTAATTAACTAATTTAAAAATTTAAAGTAATTGCTGCTGAATGAGAAGCCAACACATCTCAAACATTTTAGGTGCGTTGTTGAGCTCCATGCTTTACACTCAGGCTACGTCTAGACTGCAAGCCTCTTTCAAGAGAGTCTTTTTCGAAAGATACTTTCAAAAAAGCCTCTTTCGAAAGAGAGCATCTAGACTACAACCGGTACTTTCGAAAAAGCAAGCCGCTTTTTTGGAAGAGAGCACCCAGGCAGTCTGGATGCTCTCTTTCGAAAAAGCACAGTCTGCATTATATAGCACCTTTTTTCGAAAAAGCACTTTCGAAAAAAGGAGTTATTCCTCATAAAACGAGGTTTTCTGTGGTCGAAAAGACTGCCATGTTTTTTTGATTTACTTTGGAAAGAAAGCAGCAGCAGTCTAGATGTAGGGGAAGATTTTTCAAAAAAAGGCCACTTTTTCGGAAAAGCCCTGTAGTCTAGACACACTTATACAGAATGGGAAGCGACTGTCTAGGAAGGATTGCTGCAGAAAGGGATCTTGGGGTCAGAGTGCACCAAAAGCTAAATATGAGTCAATGGTGTGATGCTATTGCACAAAAAAGTAAACATGATTCTGGGATGCATTAACAGTGTTATGAGCAAGACACGAGAAGTCATTCTTCTGCTCTACTCTGCAATGAGTAGGCCTCAACTGGAGTATTGTGTCCAGTTCTGGTTACTAAATTTCAAGAAAGATGTGGAGAAATTGAAGAGGTCCAGAGAAGAGCAACAAAAATGATGAAAGGTCTAGAAAACATGAGTTATGAAGGAAGACTGAAAGAATTGCGCTTGTTTAGTTTGGAAAAGAGAAGACTGAGAGGGAACATGATAGCAGTTTTCAAGCACTAGAAGATGTGTTACAAGGAGGAGGGAGAAAAATTGTTCTCCTTAACCTCTGATGACAGGACAAAGAGCAATGGGCTTAAACTGCAGCAAGGGAGGTTTAGGTTGGACATTAAGAAAAGATTCCTAACTGTTGAACACTGGAATAAGTTGCCTCGGGAGGTTGTAGAATCTCCATCTCTGGAGATATTTAAGAGCAGGTTGGACAGACTCCTGTCAGAGATGACCTAGACAGTGCTGGGTCCTGCCATGAGGGCAGGGGACTGGACTTGATGCCCTCTCGAGGTCCCTTCCAGTTCTAATATACTATGATTCATGAACAGGCATTTTGGTTTATTGATAATATTTTAGTAAAGTGATAAGGTAAAGAAAACTCAATTTCTAATATATTCACAGTAGAGTTTTATGGGTAGTGGAATCCTTTGTTTGTTTCTGTACGTGTAGTTAAAATCCCTGACTTGACAAGTGAGATGTGACCTTGAAGTAAATTTGCCTATTATCTAGAAGTCATGCTAGCAGATATTAAAAATTGACTTCATTTATTTTATGAGGAGTCAGGGCATGTCAAACTGCTCATAATTAGTGATAAACTTATCTCTGCTTGACTACTTTTTACATTGTTTATATTTTTACTGATGTAGTCATGCGTATGTAGCTATCATTCTAAAAAGAAAACGATTGAGACATTTGTAATGCAGTCTATGTTCTTCCAACTTGTTGCAGGAATGTCCATTAATGTATCAGTAATATCATCCAGGTTTTATTTTGGTTTGACAGTCTTTAATCATAACAGCAAGACGTAGTACTCATTCCTGAACCTATTGAAAGAGATCACACTGTTCATTTTCTACCAGTCATATCCTGGCAGATTCCACAGTATAAACAGACCAAACAAGCAAAATTGCACCTATAGGACCTCAGTTATAAGAAGCTGCTCGAGTCCCACTATGTATTTACTACTTGTTTTCACAAACAGCCAAGGAAAGGCCCTCAGAATAAAACAGAAACTCGTGAACAACCTCATTTTGAACTCTTTGCACCCAGTGTCTCAGTGTGCTTCCTTGGCCTAAGACTTTGAAATAAACACTGCAGCAGTATGTTGCATGTCACAAGCCACCAAAACACTGCCTTGTTGTGGAACAGTGATACTGGAATAACTACTGGCAGAGTTCTCCTTTTTAAAGAAGGGTAGATACTTCTCAGCTAGAAGGGTGGGTGGGCAGGCAGCTCCTAGTTGCAAAGTGGTGGCATTAGGGCTGCAGCTGCTTGGCTTTCAGCTGTTAAAGGGTGTTCTATAATGGGGGGAGAATTAGTAGGGGTAAAGAAGCCCCTCCCATCCTAAGGGACACTGCTTGCTGTCGCCTGAGTGGAGCACCCCCAAGGACATCTCTTGAAGGAGAAGAGGTTACATCACCTGTGACCACCTCCTGCGGGCACTCGGTTACCCATCCGCCACCTCCTCCCTCGGATCTCGGACTCACCCACTGTAGAGAAGGAACCGAGGTGCCTGGGCCGCGCACACACTATTTAAGCGGTGACAGCTCGTGAAGCAGGCAGAGCATGTCTGTGGCCCAGAGAAGGGGGGTTACTGCTGCCACAGTCACCAATCAAAGGCGCTGGGATGCACCTTGACCTGAGGGGAGCACTTGTCTTCAATAACGTCAGTTACTGCCCCAGGGAGTAACCTCCTCTTAGCTCAGACCAAATCATGAAGCAATGACGATATAAATAATTATCGCATCAATAAGTAGCAATATCTGTACATTTTCTTGAGTTACATTCAATTTGATTCCCTTTTCTGTTAGTGCTCACCTTAAAATCCTCTGGAACATGCTGCCATCACTTTTTTGTTACCTACGTAGGAGACCTTGAACTATAGTATATGACAGGGTCAGGCCAGAGGGCTACAGGAGAGTACTCGCAGGGAGGTATGTGAGCCCTGGATTCAGTCGGTCAATTGGCAGGGCTGCTCTAGAACCAGCAGGAACGTTCCAGAAGCAGGCTGGACAACCAGGCCAGTTGGAGCACCTGGAGCCTTCCAGAGCCAAGGGTGTCAGGCTAATCAGGCCAATCAGGCCACCTGGGGCCAATCAAGAACCAGTTGAGGCTGGTTTAAAAGGCTCCTCTTGTGTTAGCTGAGAGACGCACAAGGAGGAAGGAAAGAGCCAAAGTGCTGAGAGGGAGAGGAGTCTGGGTGGGAGCTGGGATCTGTGAGTCAGGCAGAGTGCAGTGGAGGAGCAGGGCCCAGGGAAGTAGTTGCCAGATGGGGAGTAGAACAAGCCCCATCTGTTGCTGCTGCCTTAGGGTCCCTGGGCTGGAACCCGGAGTAGTGGGTGGGCCCGGTCCCCCCCAAACCTCCCCTGTGCCAACAAAGAGTCTGACGAAAGCTGGATTGTGTGTTGCAGTGTGATTTCTAATGGTGAACCCAGTCTTACTGTCCCAAGTGACGACGCTGCCATCACTTCCCTAGAAGTCAATTTTATAATCAAATAGATTTCACTGTCTGGAAGTTTGTCTTGATATTCTGCTGTAACTGGCCTTTACTTCTACTTGTCAGTAGTCTTCCTGCGTCTCCCAAATAAGTCTGTGCTTAGATTGTGACATCTTCACATCTGTAGGGTGTTATTTCCGTCACACTTCATACTCTCGTTAGTATCATTAGAATTTGTAGCCCAGTGCTGAGTAGTCCGGAGCCGTTTCCTTGGACAGAAGGGGTGGTCAGTAGTCCAGCAAGCTATTCTATTCTGTGTTTCTTTCTGCAAGTGCAAATTACACCTTCAGAGACTCCCTTTGAAGACTGTCCTCCTCCAGCAGATGAGAAATGATGTATTTTAAGGCATCACATCAAATGCTTCTGAGACTTTCAGTAATAATAATAATAATAACCACCTTGGCTTATAGAACCAGGGGATGAGAGGTGGAAATTTCCCTTTAAAACCAAAGCCCATCGTGATGGATATTTTTCAACTCTGAACAGTAGGCTCAAAAGATGGAGATGCAAGGCAGGGGGAGACACTTGTGCCATGGGAGTGCCCCAAACTGTATACACTGGGGGGTGAGCAACCCATCTCAAGGAACAGTTACAGAGGGAAGTAACTCGTTTATCTCAGCGTGGTCTGACTTGGAGTTCCTAACGCATGTGTATAATATATGGCACCCTCCTAACATAGCCCCAAAAGTCTCCCTCGCTATCTTGCATCCCTTGCCTTGGAACCTTCCGGGAAAGCATCCCAGGGGGTTAAATGCTCTAGCATCACACGGGCTCCTCTGACTTTAAGTGGCAATTGCAATTGTAAAGTCCTAGCTCCATGAACAGAGCTAACAGCAGCAACCTGTAAATGGCCCTAGTAGGTAGACCAAGACCCATCTAACCCAGCGTCTTGTCTCTGAAGCCAGATGCTTCAGAGGGAATGAACAGAACAG
Organism: Apalone spinifera; assembly: GCA_030068395.1. Lineage (NCBI taxonomy): Eukaryota > Metazoa > Chordata > Testudines > Trionychidae > Apalone > Apalone spinifera. The sequence continues at coordinate 1,010,045 of JANRFK010003894.1, read as the reverse complement.
GGTAATTTTGAGTGATCCGTCCCTGCCGTCCAGTGCCAGCTTCTGGCAGGTGGAGGGATAGGGACACCCAAGCATGAGGTTGTATGTTGGCTAATAGCCATTGATGGACCTGTCCTCCGAGAGCTTCTCTAATTTTTTAAAGCTCGTTACACTGTGGCCTTTCCAGCAGCCCCGGCAACAAGTTCCACGTGTCACCGTGCATGGTGAAGAAATGCGTCTGCCAGCTTGTTGCTGTCGTTGTCCGGTAGAACAGTCGTTTGGGAAATACGAACCAAGTGAAGGTGGGTCTGCAGACCTCTGTCGATGTGGCTTAGTGGATGACAGCTCCTCCAGAGCCCTAGGATGGTACTATGTGCTCCGAGCTGAGCCAGAGTACTTACGCTCTGGCTCAGCTCGGTGTGTTGGGGTCTGCTTAATTACGGCAGAGTACCCTGTCTAGAGTGCCTCTGGAGCAGCCAGAAGCCAGTACTTTCCATTTCCTGCAGCCAGGCTGGTTTTGGATGTGAGCTCAGACGATCCCATCACAAGCAGGCAGGGCTGGGCTAGGGCTGACACTGGAACTGACCAGGGAAAGGTGCCTGAACAAAGTGGTTTGGGTTCTTTGGGTGGTTCTTTCCACTCAGGGTGGGGGCTGAACTGGTGCTGCAAGGCCAGCGCTGGGCTTGGGTGCTGGTGTTGAATGTGAATGGTATTTCAAATGGGCATTGACCCCTCACAGTCAGCAGGGGGGCTAATCCCAGTGTGCTGCCCGGATTCTACTTGTGGTAATCATGTTAGGAGCCTGAAAGTCCTCCAGTAACTCCAGTCTGAAACCAAACTTGTTTTCGCTCTTTGTCCTAAGCTCGTAGGAGTTGTGTGCGCTGCTGAAAAGCGTCGGGTCTCCGCTTTGAAGATGGCTGCATTTCAGATGTGGCGTTTGTGATTGTTCCCCTGGCGCTAACAGAATCCTAAGTCCTTTGCATCTTTAGCAAGTGGAATTGTGTGCAACGACAAGCTGTACCACTTTCTTAGTGGACAGCGCTACTGTACAGTGGTCACCAATAACAGCTTTACAGTTTTATCTTTGCAGGCAGATAATACCACCAGGGTATTTTTTAAGTTTCCTATGCCAGTTAAATGCTATTATAATGGTAGTTTGTTCTGCTGTTGCTTGTGCAGTGTTGTTTACAAGTAGATATTATAGGATTACCCATCGGGCCCTGATATTTAAATGCCTTGCACAATTTTGATGCTTTGTAACAATAAAAAGACATTAGTAACAGTAAAGACATTTGTAAGAATGGTTCTAGTTTTGCACCCCTAGAGTCAAGGAGAGTTCTGCCATTGATGTAAGGGGTGCAGCTCAGGCCTACGACGGCACCATTTTAGCTGGAGGTGCAGGTTTTAAACGTCTCACTCAGACATGCGCTGCAGTGTCCAACTCTAAACCAAAGTGCAGGGATTTCCAGGGAAGGGCAAGTGGCTTTACTGCGCTGTGTATTTTTGTTATCTCAAGTAATTCAACGTACGTGTTTACTGATGTAACCACAAAGGCAGTTGATGCACAAACGAAAGAGTGTGCAGAAAGTGTCAGTTTTTAGTGACGGAATTAGTCGGTGATGCCCAGCCAGTGTTGCTCTTGGATCACCGACCTATGTCTGCAGATTCCCTTCCTGAAAGTGAAAGGGAGCCTGTATTCTGCAAGCAGATCTAGCCGGATTATCGTCTCCACACGTTATTTTTGGAGCCTGCTGCGTGTTGGTTGTGCTGCAATTTATGCAAGAAGTGACCTTTGTCTGTATCCCCCCATTTCTGTCCTCCCCTTGCCATCTTTTCCTCTTCCAAAAAAGAAAAATGCTGACAGGAGCTTTCTTCCTTGTCATTTTGGCGATAGTCAACAAATTCTATGGAGAGGTGACCTCCATTATGAGAGAGAAATCGGCATTTGGACAGAGCCCAAGCTGAGGCACAGGAGTCCTCCTTTGACTGGCAAGGTGACATTGTATGTCATATCAGCATTCATGACCAGTTCCCTGCTCCTCGGAGAGTAATTATTTCTTTCAGAGCGAAAGGTCCAATTTGCTGTGAAGAACAGAGCCCCAGGTAAAACGGAAAGAGCTTGCCTGTAAGCTCCCTTGACATAAGAGGCACAGTCCCGAACTTTACATCATAATAGCCACTCAATTTGATTTATTATGTTTGTTTTTACTTCCCTTCTGTCAGGTCATATTAGGGTGTTTACACTTCAGTTTGCTCCACGTACAGTTTGGTAGGCAAAGTTTGCTAAATTGCAAATGACACCAGAGCTGGACTCCTCACTCGGGGGCTCTGCCAGACCTGCCCATTTTGGTGCAGCTTGCGGGGCAGATTGCTTTGAACTCCTGCTCAACGAAACACACTAAGGACTCTTCGACTTGCCATTGGAGTAATGCAAATGTTTCCAGAGTGCTGGAGGGACAAAGGAAGCCTGGGCCAATTTAATTCAGTTAAAGGTAAAGCGGTTCAGTCTACACGGTGAAGGCTCCTGTTCAGACTCGTTTGTATCACACACCTGGGCTAATGCTTAGAAAGGAGAGTTACACGCTTTCTCTCCCCCCGAGCGAAAGGGTTCATGAACTCTGCTGAGATGCCCACAAATCCATCCGTGCTAATTGTCACACACGTCGGGTTCTACTCTCAGACAGATAAGCCCCTGGCATTCGTAGTACATGGACGCATGGTGTGCGATTCTCAGTGTGTGATACACAAGCACTTGGCACGTGGTCCTTTGCGGGTAGTTAGTTGTGGGTGGGATGCTGCTGCTGTTTGTGCTCCCAGAGATCTTGACTGAGGCAAGGGGCTGGACTGCCATTGTACTAGGCTCATTCTGAAGACACAAGCCCTGCCCAGAGGAGCTTGTGCTCCCAGGTCCCGATCATCCTGTCTGGATGTGCAGGCAGACACTCACCCCCACGGAGTCTGGGTGAGTCAGTGGGGATTCACAGGGGACAGGGAGTCCCCACTGGAGGCCTGTGTTACCTAAGCATCTAACAGGTGAGGGTCCGGCCCCATGTGTTATGTGAGCTCCTCCTCCTGGGAAATCCAGCCCAGTAGCCCGCGTGGGTTCTTAAAACCACAGTGACCTGTGTCTTGGTGCCTGAGATGAGACACGCTCACTGTTGTTAAAGAATATGGTTGTATAATCCCATTTCTCCTGCGTTGTTGAGCTTCCCTGAAGGCGCTAAACCTCGCCACTAAGATTTGTCTCTTGCAGTGTAGCATATTTGTCTGTACATGTCCATCCGGTGACTTTTAAACCGAAAGCCAGTCTCAGCCAGCATCAATTGAAGAGTCATATTGTCAGCGAAGGGCACCCACTCTTCTAATTGAACTAAATAAACATCTGCTTACAAGCCTGCATGCTGTAACGACAATTCTTTTCACAACTTTATTTGATCCAATGTATTTGGAGAGATAAAACTTGGAAGACAATTGACTTAGACAGGGAACAAATGCCGCTTGGTTATTATGGTGTATGCTAAATTTTAATGGCATTTAGAAAGTGTTTTGTGGGGTAGATAATAGAAGTAAACCTATCAAACCTCAACTATCCTCTGTTTTATAGTGCAGAACATTTCTGTGCTACAATCCAAAGGCTTTAAAATGTAATAAGGTACATTTGAACCCACTGGTTTTAAAATATATGTAAAAACGTGCATATAAAAATAGAATAAAAGAATCCATTACAGCCCAAGTAGAATTCAAGTGAAGAGATGCATTACTAGAAAAGCTTTTAACATGTCACATGTCACAGATGATTATTTATTGACACATATTATTGTTCAAAATATTTCAAAGTTAGTGGGAAAATGCAGTCATGGAGCAAGTTTTGTTTCTATAATGTTTCACACTGGCTTTTTACTCCTAAATGCAACTGTCACAAAATCTATCAAATTGCATTATTAACTAACTTCAGTGGAAAATTTCATAGGACAATCCCCTGCCTCTTTTAGGCTACGTCTAGACTGCATCCCTCTGTCGACAGAGGGATGCAAATCAAGCACGTCAAAATTGATAATGAAGCAGGGATTTAAATATCCCATGCTTCATTAGCATAAACATGGCCACCATTTTTTTCAAAATGGAGGGTTTTTAAAAAAATATCAGTCTAGATGTGGATCTTTCAAAAATAAACCCTTTTTCGACAGAGCCTGTATCCCTCAAGAAATTTGGGGAATATTTAAAAAATATTTAAATCCCTGCTTCATTAGCAATTTCGATGTGCCTAATCTACATCTTTCTGTCGACAGAGAGGTGCAGTCTAGGCCCACCCTCTGTGTAAAGATGTAAATGTGAAAAGTGATACATTTCATGAGTTTGAAATATTTGTTTACATTTCTGACCTGAGAGAACGCAGGGGCTCCTGCTGCCTAGTTTTCACATGCGATTTTAGTTTCATTGTATTTCTTTTTAAAATGTACGGTACTCCTTTCTTGTACAGGGTTATAGTCCTTTCCTCTCTATTCCCTAATAAAGGTGGTGGTAGGAATTCTCTGCAACACATTGCAGAGAGTAAGCTAGTAAAACTCTTTCATGGTTGCCAGTTGTTCTGCCCCATCACTGATTTTGGTGACTCTTTCACTTTTCAGTGATGTCACTTCAAGGAAAAGTTACAAAATCAAGAACCTGATTTTGATCTTGCTTCCATTGGGCATGGAGAGGCTTTCTTTGCCGCATGGGACCTGGCTTGGTAATGGGCTCGTGGGAACACAACCAGCATATGTCATTAGTAACCAATAGTCACTCGGCTACCCCGTTTGTGGTGGGCACTGTCCACATCACAACCCTCCCACCATAGCAAATATCACCTGGCATCTGAGCAGTGATGGGCAATGGAAATCAGACAAACCTCTCCCTTTGGAGCGTGCCAGCCTGATCTGGGCTGAAGCGTTCGGTCACAGGAAAGTGCTTGCTGGGTTTGTTCTGTGCCCGAGGAAATCTGAATTCAACCCGCGAGATTCCCTTTCCATTTTTGAACAAAATTAAAACCGAAAAGAATCGTACCTGGAATCTCGGGCTGCACGTAAACATCATAGTCTGTGGGTGAGCAGCAGATTGTCAAAAGCACAAGAGGTTTTAATCAACTCTTTCCAACTGACTTTGTGGGACTTGGGCACCAAATCCTACTCATGCCATTTCACAGTCCAGCCTAGATATATTAGCTGGTAAATAAAATTGTTGCAATGTTGCCACGGCTACTACCAAATCATGAAAATACTCCTGCGGCTTTCCACCCTAAGAGACTGGGACAAGATGAACAGACATGCAATGGGGAGGGGGCAAGTCACTTGCCCAGGTGAATTCCTGTCAGCAGAACTCTAGTCCACCCCACACTTCAGAAATTCAGGATTATTTTAAACTCAGCTAGTTTTCCGCTGTCCCTTGGCTCTTGACTCCAGCAAGGTGCTGAAAGTGTTAGAACCCCCTTTTACATCTCACTGGGAAGGGCTCGCCTCCCATGCAGGCATTTCAGTAAAGACTAAATGTATTCGGTGAAGCTACTCTGGTGTAGGCATCGGCGAAAGAATCTCTCTAGCATTCTGCAGAGAGCCTATCTCTGTGTAGATGGTTTTACTTGACGGATGGATGGTGATGGAGAGAGAGGGAGAGGGAGCAACTCTTGCTTCACAACTGTTACTCATCTGATCTCTCTGTTATATTGACACATCCACAGACTCCCCTCAGACACACTGGACAACCAAGGGGTGCACTCTCAGGGCTGGGCTCTGCCCTCCTTAGGTAGGGTGGAATGCATGGGCCATCAGCAGGAGCAGAATGATGTCTTGATTTCCAATGAGCTGTTGCTATCATACATTCTGTCTTTAGTGATTTTCTTCTTCCTCATGCAAAAATTCTCTGGGGCCTGCTTAGAGAATGCTGAAAACAAAGTTCCAGCTAAAGGGCATCAGATACAAGAATTTTAATATACAAAAATTAAACATGTGATGGGAGTCAGTAGAACCAAGCCTGCTGAGCGGAGTTAGTTTGAAAGTGTATTCACAGGAACCTTATTCTTTAACCGAGAAGTAGTAATCAAAAGGCAAATGATAAGAACATAAGAACCACCGTACTGGGTCAGAGCAAAGGTCCATCTAACCCAGTAGCCTGTCTGCCGACAGTGGCCAACACCAGGTGCCCTGGAGGGGGTGGACCAAAGACAATGATCAAGTGATTTGTCTCGTGCCATCCATCTCCAGCCTCTGACAAACCGAGGCCAGGGACACCGTTTCTACCCCTTGGCTAATAGCCTTTTATGGACCTAACCTCCATGAATTTATCTAGTTTCTCTTTAAACTCTGTTATAGTTCTAGCCTTCACAGCCTCCTCTGGCAAGGAGTTCCACAGGTTGACTATGCGCTGGCGTGAAGAAGAACTTTCGCTTATTAGTTTTAGCCTGCATGGAATAGGTACAGACCCTTCAGCTTAAGGGTTTAAAGCCAGACTTTAACTATTAGGGAGATCTTCATGATGGTCAGATTATTCGACCTCTGCCTACTGCAAGATTTCTGAACTTTCCTGCAAAGTTCTGGCTTCCTTCGGACACAGGTTACCAAACAAGATGGACCATAGGTCTGCTGTAGTGTGGAAATTATCTTCTACTTATACTTAAACAAATATTCTTACTTGTGCACAGCTACACTCCTCTGCAAACACAGTCCTGTGCAGTTTTCTCATATTTACCTTGATCCCTTTTTACACACCTCATGTGCTTTCTCCCTGAATCACGCTCAATTACACACACACAAGAGAGAGAATCCTGCAGAGCCAATAGAATGTGGTGATTATCTGAAAGAGGAGTGACAATCAAGAACTGCTGCTTTTAAACCTCTTTGATTTTCGGCCTAATGGGGAAACTTCTGAATGATTTGGAGAGCAGAATTAATCTTTTGCTTCTGAAAAAGGATTCTGCATCTTTAATAGAGCCTGGGTTTGAAACACAACGCGTGGAGTTCTGCAAATACCCCATCAATAGTGCAGCGGCTCATTGCATTGTCCCCGGTGCATGGAATCTTCATTATTTGCACTGTTGATAAAAGGCAGCATTTTTAGCAGATCTGCACTACTCCATTTAGCCGGGAACAGTGATTTATTCCCCCCTCGCTAGTGGACATCCTCTGTTTCCTTGGGTAATAAAGAACTCTCTCCCTGAGGGGGGAGTGGGGAAGAATGGCTGTCTCTGGTGGAAAAAGAACAGTTGTAAACGAAAAACTCCAGAAAAAGCTTTTTACTACCAGCTCTGGCTTGAGCAATAATAAAAACAATACTACATGTGAGAGAGTGTGTGTCTGCATATGCCTCCGTGTATCCCTTGTGTGAGGGCAGGTGTGTCTGTGTGTGAGCTATGGGGAGAGAACATTTGTACTTCTAGGCAGGAATACCACCGACTTGCCATATGCTCTTTATGGTACTCCCCTCTCCAGCGGTCTTGTGGAATCAGGCAGCTAATGCTGGTATGCCGCTTGCTGAAGTACTGTATTAGCAGTCTAGCATTATACTGTTAAGAGTGCTGGGTGTTATTACTGGGCTTTTTTATACTCTCCAGTGTTTCTCTGAGGCTGTCCTTTCTCTCTCCCTCTCTGCACGCTCTAGATTTTCTATCATGGGTTTCCATGTTGCTGAGAGGGACAAAATGAATTGTATGGGTTTTTTTCTTTTAAAGAAATGGGGGTGGGATTCCTGATGCGTCTAAAGGAGTGAGCACTATGGGCCATTGGGAGAAGCTGCCAGGGAGGAGGCTGAGTAGCTGTCCTTAGAGGTGCTCTGGGGAGAGGGGGGGCTAGATTCCAGCCATTGGTTCTTGTTATGTCTTGTTTCCCTAGATTAAATAGCCTTGTAATACCGGTGTTTTCTCCTCATGTAGATGTTTACATACTGCAAAGAAATCCCTGCTCAGTCCTTGGGGTAAAATAAACAGGTTGTGCTCTTAAGTCTCACTGCTAAGGCATTCTCCATCCCATCCCTCAAATATTTGTGTGGCTGTTTGCCACACCCTCTTCAATTTGTCAACCTCCCTTTAACAATGTGGGCACCAGAATTGTATGTACTCTCCCAGCACTGCTCGCATCAATGCTGTATACAGATAAAGGCACCTTTTTACTCCCACTGGCTATTCTGCTGTTTATATGTGTTATGGATCACACAACTTGTTTTTGCCTCGGTTTAGCACTGGGAGCACATGTTCTGTTGCTTGTCCTCTGTGCCCCCTTTTCAGTTGCTGCGTTGCGGGATCCGGCCTCCCATTCTGTAAGAGTGACCTACAGTCCTTGTTCCTAGGTCTGTGACTTTGCATTGGGCTGTATTGAGACACATTGGTTTGAATTGGTTCAGTTCATTTGTCCACGGCATTATTTACTGTTCCCTCTAATATTAGTGTCACTGCCACTTTTGTCAGCAGTAATTTCATATTTACCACCAACTCATTAATGAACACATTGAATAGCAGTGGGTCTGGTACTGATTGTTGCAGAACCCCCATGGAACACCACACTTCTATGATGATTCTGCCTGTTTGGTGACTCACCCTCAAAGGCTAATTTATGAGATCGGTCAGAGTTCCCAGCCCATTTGATGTGCACTTTATTGATAATGTAGAATACAATTTTTAATCAGAATGCCAAGCAATCCTAAATCAAACACCTTACCAAAGTCCAGGTATATTACAGCTATGCAGTTTCCTTTATCAACTGACTTATCTCCTCAAAGAATGAAATCAGCGTTGTTTGCCAAGACCTGTTTTCCATAAAACCATGCTGACTCATCTTAATTATGTTCCTCTCCTTTAATTCTTTATTAACTGAATCCTGTATCTACTTTTTCATTATTTTGCCTGGGATTGATGTCAGCTAACTGGACTGTACTTACCGGTATCGTCCTGCATGCCCTTTTTGTGTAAAGATGGGGTGGTGCAGATTACAGGGTAATTGCACACAGTGGAATTCTTACATGTAATTACAATGTGGTAACCTCCCGTTAGGTTTAGAATGCAGAAATAATCACACATTTATTTATTCAGTCTGTAATTACATAACATTGTACTCCCTATTAAATTAGGAGGTCAATAATTGCCACTTAAGTAATGAGGATTCTCAGGAGACTTTAAAATGTTAGGGAATATCCCACCGTTCAGAAACTCCGAGAGGATTAATGACACATCAGTATTGTCATGGGCAGAAACAGAGGAAAGGACCATCCGAATTCAGGCTGCGTTAACCTTTAAAAGGTGAACACGGTAAAGAGAAGGTCTTGTAAGTGGCATAATCCTTTTCAGAATTCTAGCTAATATGTAAAATCAAAATGCTCATGGATTGAAATTGAGGTGCCTTGCCGGTGATGTCTGTAGTCAAGAAGACAGGAAATTTGTGGCGTAAATACAGGACAGCACAAGGTAACACACAAATGGTTGGGGCAATAGGAGTGGGGTTTCCCCCCTTGGCTGGAGTAGCAGGGACTCTAGCAGGCCAAAACTGGGCTACAGTGATTAGATTTTGCAATGGGGCATGTGTCAGGACTGGACTAGCGAGAGGTGCCAGAGGGGGGATAGACATGCATCCGCAGAGCTATAGAGAAAGCCCGCACCGTTACTCTCTAGCTTTCGTGACAGGCGTAGCCATTCAGAAGTACAATCAAAGGAACAAGCATAGATGAGGCACCTTGTCAGCATCCAATCAGAGGCTAGGGTAAGCATAGGGGGAAAACCGCGGGGTAGCTTCTGTGTAGACAAATTCCAGCTTGAATCTTTACAGGTCCTCTGAGCGCTGCTGCTCTATTTTGTGACCAGATTTGACATTATTTACCATCTTCAGATCCTAGGTGGGTGTAATTGTCAGCGCCCCCAAAGACTTTAGGCTCCCCGAGGAGCAACCCCCAGACTGCTCTTGGATGTGAAACTCACTTGACTGTAACTTGTATGGCCAGTTTCAAGCCAGCAGTGAGAAATGAGGCATATTGTGAGGGATAAAAGTGTCCCCCCCACTGATTTGTCAGAATTTGTACTGCTTGTTCTGTGTCCCACAATAACGTTTAATGGATACTTGAACCATCTCAACTGGTGAAAAAGAAATCACGCTTTAGCTCATCCCGGTTGCTATGGAAACCACTGCTGTTAGACCCTCACGCCTGCTCTCTCTGTGAGCTGGAGAGGTGTAGTTGTGCAATAACATCAGGAGGGAGAAGAAAACAACAAACACAAACTTGTAAAGTTCTGTAGAGAGTGTTTAAAAACTGGCAATGTTTCCTGTTACCTTTAGATTTGGACTAAGCATCTGGCCTGGGCCTGTGTGTGCTGGTTAGATGCCGAGAGGCATGAGAAATATCTTTCCTTCCCAAATGCCTTGTGTTTTTATACAGCTAACCCTTTCTTTTCAGTGCGGGTTACACGAAGGATTACTCAGTGTGATGGTAAATAGTAAGAGAGGAATTCCAGGCAGAAGGGCATAAATAGAGATTTACTCGGCCATCTAACATCCTGGCATTTCCTGCATAATGGCCTTTTAATTGATTAATCCAAATATAAAAGATTCATGTTGTCAGCTCCCTCCAAAGCTCTTCAGCTCCATGGCAGCTCAGAAGCACACGCAAATGGGTGTCAGACTAACAGGTTTCCAGTCGCAGAGAAGACGGGGGATGGCAGAGCTGAGCACAGACAGTTCTGGAGGAAGGGCAGAATTTCTGGACAGCTGATCTGAAATGCAGAGTGAGCATCTCATGGTTGAAATCTCCAGCTGTACAGATCAATGCACTGAAGGCTTGTTGTGCAAAGGATGGTACGTTGGCAGCTGCTCTGGCTCTCAGAAATACTTGTGTACTGTCCTTTGCTGTAGCGAATCATGTTGACGCTGGGCTATAGAATCCTCAAGCTGCTGAACAATTTCCCTGTTGGTATGTTTAATGTCTGAGACATTATTGCCATGCAGCGAAACCCTCTTTTATGTGACCAGAAATCTGGCTGAGCTTGGATGGGCATAAAATTCCGACTAATTGAGGCAGCCAGGGTGTGCTTGTTTCTGCAGCAGCTTTCCCTGAGCTGGTTCACCTAGGTGTGAAAAACTTTTCACCAGTGGGTAGCAGAGTCAGTTGTGTCTCAAACTCAGTGCAGAAGAGACTCCACCATGCGATCAAACCCGATAAGGAACAACGGGTCCAAGTGCTAACGTGTTTTCCTTCCCATCGCTCCTTCCCCAGCACAGGTGGTGGTTGTTGCCTGAGGTTGCAGATAGATGGGGATTTTCATGGCTGCAGGCCCTGTCCTGATACTTTCATGGCTGAGTCCTCCCTGATAAAACCCCCCAGTGCCTACTGACCTCCTGACTGATTTCTCTCCTGGGATGTCACACTAGATACTTGGCTGCTTTTCTGCGTCTACAGAGGCTGTAAAAATGTTCTGAGTAATTATGTCACTAGCAGCGGCTGCATCAGAGCCTTACAGATGCCGCTTCTGGCAGAATTGATCCGCTGGAAGTGGAAAGGAGAGGAGAAGGAGATGCTCGTTTCCCTGCAGACACTGATCTAAGCCCCATAACGTCCTCATGTGGGATCCTGCGGATGGGGCCTCTGTGAACAGCTCACCTGCGGGGAAGGAGGCGAAGAGTGTGGGGAGATGGGGACTCTGAGAACAGGTTAGCAGGGAGTAGGGAGCTCTCTGCCCACCTACCAGGGAGCATGCTGGGGGCTCCCTGTCCCCAGGTTACCTGGGAGGAATGTGGAGTAGTTGGAATTTTAATCACCCCACAGGATTTGTTGGTGGCACAAGAACGGATGTTGGGTTTGGTCCATCTCCAGCAGCGCCGTTCTGTGATGAGAGAAGAGCCTTGTGAGGCAGGTCCGTAGGAATGTACTGGCTCTTCCCCCGGTAGCCGACTAGCAGGCGGTATTTCCAGAGGCCAGTCTAGTAAACACACAGGGCATAATTTAGGGTTCCTGTGCCATGGAGACCTTCCCTGAAATAGTCTTTGTTCCAGTCCCAGACCTTGAGTAAGCTGCACATCCAGCCTGCTCCTTCAGACAGACCGAGGTAGCAGTCCTCAGTCTGCAAGCGTCTTTTTCTGAAATAGAGGGACTCACTTTTCCTCTTCTCCGGTTAGCCTATTTATACTCCTTCCAAAGCCAGACGTCAAATTCCAGCCCCTTCTCCTTTTGCCGTCTTTGTCCCTAACAACAAACAAACAAAGCTAACAAAAGATTTAACAGAGAGGATTTACAGTGATTCTCCAAAGTCAAATAATCCGACATACGTAGGTCCCCATCGAGCTCTGTGCTCCTGGCTGTTAATCTTGGTCTGTGCACCTCCCATTCCAGTAGCACAGCCATCCACATGCCTTCCATTTAGTCTGTCGATGTTGTTCATCTGTCACATGGCTCTCCAGCCCTGCATCTCACGCTCTTATTGCGTAGACATTACACACCGTCCATCAGGAGAGCACGCCTCTCAAGTGCCAGTTCAGGAAGCGTTGTAATGTCAGTGGAAGTCAGAACGTTGGACCTTCTCCCACACTGGAATTATGCACGTGTAAAGCCGTCTCCGTATCCATTTTGCCAGTTGGAGTTGACCCATCTATAAGTCACTAGGTTGCTCACACGGGGAAACTAATTATTTGTTTATTAGTGAACATGGGAGCCAATAGAATTGCCAGGCCCCTGGATAAGATGGGGGGAAGGGCTTAGCTCTGCGCTCCCAGAAAAGGTGGGGCTTCAGTCAGAAGGGGTGGAGCTGGGAGCAGCCAGCCCTCCTCTCTGCCTAGACCTCACTGTACCCCTCTCACTAGCCCTTAGCACTGCCAGGGCCACGTTGCCTGGGGCTCTGGTGGCAATTTCAAGGGCACAGGGCTCTGGTTGCCACAGTACCAGTGACAGCAGCAAGAGGGTAGCTGCTCCCTTTGCCAACCCACCCCCCATTACTGGAAGAGGTTCCCAAGGTGCGGTCCAGACTTGGCAGCGTTCGCTGATGCTCTGGGCCAGCCCTAGCAGGGCTGCGATGCTGGAGCTGGAAGTTCTGTGAGTGATACAATCACTTGGCTTTTTATTATTCTAATTGTTCTTCTTGTTATTTAAGCAGCTGAGTCAACGTTTTCTCGGTGTTTAAGAAAGTTAATAGGGGAGCTGAATAAATATTTTAAGGTCATGCAAGTGCTCATAGGAGGGTTGTTTGTTTTCAGGCTTTTGTAATGTGATCCCTGTGCTCTTCCATGCAGAACACTGCACATTTGTGAAACGTGAGCATTCAGACTTCACATCAGGGATTTCATAACATTTGCTGTAGCCGCCGACAGGATTAATCTGGGGATAAATGTGGGGTACGAGGTACTTCCCCCCACACAGATGAAAAGCCTGTCAGACACACACAGAAGGAGGGAGCTGCGTAACAGCAGGGTGGTTCCCCACCCCTTGCCAGAGGAGGCTGTGAAGGCTAGGACTATAATAGAGTTTAAAGTGAAGCTAGATAATTTCATGGAGGTTAGGTCTATAAATGGCTACTAGCCAGGGGATGAAATGGTGTCCTTGGCCTCTGTTTGTCAGAAGCTGGAGAGGGATGGCAGGAGACAAATTCTTGATCATTGTCTTCGGTCCACCCCCTCCGGGGCACCTGGTGCTGGCCACTGTCGGCAGACAGGATACTGGGCTAGATGGACCTTTGGTCTGACCCGGTACGGCCATTCTTATGTTCTTATGTTCTTATGTACGTCTGAGGAAGTTTATCCCCATTTGAATTAGCCTTTCTCAGGTGGGACCTGAGACTTGAAAGGCCCTGAGCACCAAACAAAAATACCACATGAGTACTGGGGCTTCTATGCAGCTTGGCTCATTCCCCACCGTTCTCGCTGCTGCTTAGGGTTGGCTATTTGCCATTTAATGAGGACTGCCATACACTTCTCACCAGAGAGACACTTTCTCTAGCTGTTAATTTTTCCTACAGAAAATCAGCTTTAGGCTATGTCTAGACTATAGGGTTTTTTCGAAAAAACTTCACCTGCGTCTAGACTGCCACTGCGTTCTTTTGAAATTAAATCAAAAGAATGTGGCATTTTTTTTGACAGCAGTAAACCTCATTTTATGAGGGAGAGCTCTTTTGAAAAAAGGCATTCTTGAATGCGAACAGGGCTTTTTCGAAAGAGAGCATCCAGATTGCCTGCGTGCTCTCTTTTGAAAATGTGGATCATTTTTTTGAAAAAAATGGTGGCTGTCTAGATGATCTCTTTTGAAAGATTATTTCGAAAAAGCTTCTTTCAAAAGAAGCGTGTAGTCTAGACGTACCCTTTAGCGACCAACCCCTCCCAGCTGGTTTAAAAGAAGATGATAGTGGAAATAAAAATTGGCATCCCTCTCTCTTGTCATTTTTTTTCCTTCAACGTTGTCTCTCCTTCTCTGTGATCTGGTGCTAAATGCTCTATTAATGTTGTGTACAAGTTCAAAGCCCTTGCTGGGTGGGATTGACTCTTGGGGTATGTCTACACTAGCCACCCTAGTTCGAACTAGGGTGGCTAATG
>JANRFK010003894.1:958590-987153 GCA_030068395.1 Apalone spinifera | reverse complement strand
CGATGACCTCTCGAGGTCCCTTCCAGTCCTAGTATTCTATGATTCTATGTTTTATGCTAGGTCTCCAACGGACCCATCCTGGCCTCCTCCTTGCAGACAGCTGTGCTTGACACCTATATTCCAGTGCCACGCATGCTTGTGTAGACTTCCTGGGTAGCTAAGAGTCCTCACAAAGCCCCCCTGCAGGGAAAGTGCTCTTGTTTCACAATATTGGCAGACTGCGTCTTAGCGTTATGTTTTTATGTATGTTCAGCTTCCCTGTCTCAGCTGATGATGATAAAGGACACAGCATCATAGTTAGGAAATCAAGATAAATACGTCTCTGGAACAGCAAAGAATGCCCCAAGGCACCAGTTTGCCTTTTTCACTGTGTGTAGATTGGTGCTTCTCTTTCCTTTTGTTTGGTTGCTATTAATAGGATGTTTAATCTTACTTGGGCAACATCAACCAATATTTCTTGAACAAATAAGTCGGCACAGATATTTCCTTTAGGCTTTTAACTTTGTCTGAATATATTTATTTCAACTTTTTTGTTTGACTAGCTTCTCTGTAGGGATACTCCGAATGTTTCAATTTCCTCATCAGAGGCAGACTGCTGAATGAAGTAGGCATGCTGAAGTTCGATTAATCAACTAATCAAATAGTCAATGGAATTTTCATCAACTACTCAATTAGTCGATAAGGAGGGCGCTCACTATCCCACTGCACCTCTCCCTTTGAAATGTACAAGAACTCTTGTACATTTCAAAGGGAGAAGCACAGCAGTCGGGATGCCTCTGCCTCGCTTGCCCCCCACGGAGACTGCTTTTAAGCTGGCTCCCCCCAGCACCAGCTCCTGCTCCCTCCTCTGCCCCCATCTGCTGCCTCTCCCTGAGAGAGGCAGCAAGGGGGGGAGCAACTAGTTGCGTGACTACTCAACTATCCAATAAGCTTATGCTTATTGGGTAGTCGACTAGTTGCTTACATCCTTAGAGTGAAGTAAAATAGCCATCTTGGAAAATAGCTGGTAAGGTCAAATCAAAAGGGGAGCAAAATCTGTTAAATTTATAGAAATATTGGACTCTGGGAAAGCACTAATCATCACACAGAGAAGGTTTTTTCTGTTCTGTTCATGGCTTCATTATGACATTGGCAACATCGCTGTATTTAAAGCTGGGATGGCATTTCTAGTCCTGATCCTGGGGAACACCTTAGCCTACATACAATTAAGTTGTAGTGAGAGTTGACACACACTCCTAGAAATTAGATGTGGAAAAGACAGCACATGTCCCGTCCGGCCCCCGGCTCCCTGGGATAGTTCTCTCCCTGTGTTCTCTAGTCACTTAATGGCCTAAGTGATGGACCTCCCGATTCCACAGCCTCGTAACTCTCACTGTACCAGGGCATCTGTCCTGACGTTCAGGCTAGATTTTCCTTTGCTCGTGTTCCGTGCATTACTCCCAGTTACTGCCCCCTCCCAACTCTGGATCACTTTGAATGGCTCTTTTCTTTCCCTGATGTTTAGGCCCACAGTGAATTATTCTGTTAGCCCATTGGTTATTGTTTTCGGCCTAGATACAATGTTATTTCATACTAAAGCTGATTCTAGTGAGTTTGGGCAGTTTATTAATTATGGTGCATCAGAAAATGGACTTCCATCTGGATTTTTTGATTTTACTAAATTCTAGAGAAGTCCTTATTTGGTTCAGGAATATTACAGCATGAATAGGGCAGCCTATGGCTTATAGAAAGGAATGGTAAAACATGAAACTTGGAGTGCAGGAGGCTTTGATCACAGGAACTCTCGCTGGAAGAAAGATTGTGCTGTATATAATTAGCTGGATAAGCCCTGCATGTAAACTGCCCAGATATTGTTCAAGACCTTTGGGAACTGTTAATTCAAAAAATTACACCCTGCGTGGAGGGAGTGAGTAGGAAACTCTGCAAGATGTTCCTTAATGTGAGCTCAGCCCATAGGCGACTGGAACAAAACTGTTGAAGTGACAAATGTAAGTATGAAAACAGTGACCCAGGCAGCTGCTTTGAACTTTCCATCCCTTGCAGACTTGAATGGTCCGTAGTGTCCTCTGCCCCTGTGAATGTTAATGTGCCAAATCTTGTATTGGTTCTTCTGCCACAACTGCTCCTGTGAATAAACTCTCAGCTGGGAGTGGTGCCTGAACCAGGGCCCGAAGATTTAGCTCCGTAAAGGTACAAAGAGCTCAAGAGTCTGATCCCACTGTCACTGACATCACTGGGAGTTTTGTTGACTTCCGCGAGAGCAGGCTCAGAAGCCAGCTCCCATTTCTTTCAGTAGCTTTCCCCCCCATGCACAGAAGTGCTTCAGGGGCAGAGCTCTGCAGTGCAAAGCTTGGAATGGTGTCCTAGAGAGAGAAGAAATGTTGAGTGGTCTGTAATCCGTATCCCTTTCTAAAACCTGCTAACCTATTCAAGCCAGCTTTGCCTGCACTCTTGGAATGGTATGATAGTGGGATTTCACTGCCTTACAGTCTGAGGGACAAGTTTTGATGATACTTCATCCACGCAACTTAACTGACTTCAACTGAGCGACTCCTAATCTACACTGGTGTAACTGACATGAGAAACAGGCCCTTACAGGAGTATTTTTATTAGGGTTATGATCCAAGGTAAAAGAAATTGATTCTGAGCTAACATAACGTGAAGGTTCAAGACAAACCAATAAAAGCCAGTAAATCATTCCTTAAACAAGCCCAATCTGCTCATTGAGGGACCTTGCTCTGTGGTCTCCCCTCTCATGAAATTATCCAGCGATTAAGGTTTTTATATGCCTGGTCAACTGTACCTCTGGGGACCCCTGGCTCAGCCGATCACTTTCACAGCAGGCTTTGTTTAGGATCTTCATTCTTCTGTTAACTTGGATCTCTGCTTCAAAACAAAACACTTGCTATAATTTCATTCCCATATGAAAGTGTGCACACACGTGCTCTCTCTCTCACTCACACACACACACACACACACAC
Source organism: Apalone spinifera (assembly GCA_030068395.1). Taxonomy (NCBI): domain Eukaryota; kingdom Metazoa; phylum Chordata; order Testudines; family Trionychidae; genus Apalone; species Apalone spinifera. Next base: position 984,172 of record JANRFK010003894.1, on the reverse strand, counting down.
ACACACACACACACACACACACACACACACACACACACACACACTCTCACTCACTCACTCAAAAAGTTGACCAATGTCCTCTGTCCAGAGGACATGCATGAAGGGACTTGAAAATGGTATTGCAAATGTGTATGGTGTTAAAAGGGAGCCCGTACACTGATGGCAGAAGGCTAGGAGTGAGACGAATTCTGCAGTTTGAGGTCAAAAACATGATTCTCAAGATGGAATCTAGTTGGGTGAAATGTCTAGGTTTCTGGAGTGTTGTTTCCAACACACTCAGGCTATGGGGTTGGTGGAGTTGGGTTTGGTTTGGTTTGGGTGGGTTTTTTTTTTTTTTTGCTATTTAAAAAAATATTGTAAGTATTATAAGGAAAGTGCTATGTAATTGTGACCATTTCACAGGCATATTTACCTCGGATTACAGTGCAAGTCCTTACAGGTGTCTCTTTCAGGAAGGTAAAGGATTTCTGCATGATGTCTTGGTCTTGGCCAGTCTGTAAATGAGGGGAGAGCTGAAAATATTCCCTTTTCATGTGGCTTTCCCATGGGTGCTAGCTGCTTTGGTGGCATAGCTGCCTTATCTGTTGTTGTGAGGAGAGGATGCAGAGGGTGGCTCTGTCCTTGGCAAAAACTGTCTCATTAAATATGCCAGAGCAATCATTTGACAATTAACGGATGCATACGGGGTGGGTCGGATACAAATACATATCCATCTTGCACTTCTCGCTGGCCTCCAACTGTTCTCCCACATCATCTGGAAAGCAGGGTATTTAACTCAACATTAAGATTTTTTAACCTTTTTAATATTGATCGATTTGTTTTGATTTGGAACATTGCCAGGACTAATAACAATAATGTCTAAGGACAGGGCAGCAGAGTAAGCTGGGGAGGAGGGGATAACTGTGGACTCTATTCTCGGTCTACCCTCGTCTAAAATAACTGTTAATTATGAGTGATACTCATTAGCTGGTTCTGTGGTCTTGTATAGTAATAAACACATTTCCAGGGTAAGAAGTTAGATGTAATTTCTTCCTTTCCTTTTACATACTTTGGAAATCAATTTCATTCTTATTAATAAGGTTATTCAAATTAATTTCATTTCATATTTTCCTTTCAGCTTCACTGCAGCTTCTGTCTTTCTTGCCCTGTTGTATCACCAACTCTCCATTTCAGACCTTAGCTAAAAACTGTTCTCCTTTGTGTATACAGCTTGCTCTGAGTAACACATATATTTTAATTTCACTCCCATTCTATTCTTCCTCTCTACAGCTATGCTACTGAATTCTGTAAGCCAGTTTGAGATACACAACGTTGATGTGAAAGACCTCGTGCTAAATGTAGTTGTATTACATTATGTGAGTGGGACCCATCCTTCCTGTTTTCCTTCATTTAGAAATCCCAAATTTGTCTGCATCCGGTGAGTTCGTCTCCTAGGTTTGACATTTTAATAACAGCAGCATGGGACATTCTGAACTATAATTGCTTTGGCGAACTCCTGTGTGAGAGACCTTTGGGTTATCAGTGGCTCACAAACCTCTTTTGGCCGGCTGTCTTCTAATGCAACAGGCTGAGGCTGACAGCACTGTGGGAGACCGATATCAAGCTGCCTCTAGCTTGAGGTCTTCCTGCACTTGAGAGAAGTGACTGTCCTAGAAATGATTCTGAAATATTCTCTTCCACAGCATGCCAGCTGCTTTGGTCAGTGCATTGCTCCAGTGCGGGGAGAGAGCCACACTAAGGGATGGACTAAAATACTTCCTCAAACTTGCCTAATGCTGTGCTCTATAGGAGTTAGTGTTCTCCTTATATAAAATATAATTAATAAACAATGGGCATACCTTGCTTCAGTGATTTACCCTTGACTGCTTCCTTAGACAGAGATGCCTGCAGCTCTGAAGCAGGCTATAGATTAAGAATAGATCTGCATGAGCACATAGCGTGCAAGGTAATTTATCTTAGTTGCTGTGCTGTGCGAGGAGAGAGAACAAGTGTGAAAAAATCTGCAGCTGCAGCCTGTGTCACAGCAGAGGTCTGAAGGGTCTGCCAGCGTGTCTGAGGGCGGCTGGCTTTTCATTTATTCATCTGGGAAGATTTTCTAGAATGGGGGGGGGGTCTATTTTTTAAGGCAGCAGAGTCTTCAGCTCCTTTTTGTTACAGATTGTTACGGGAACTGGTATCCCAGTATGTATCTAAATGGAAAGGAAATGCACATGTGAAAAATGGGGGCAGCCACCGCTAGAAGAAAATGCGTTTAAAGGAACCAGGGTGTTCCTAAGAGCGAAGAGCTCTCATTTCTGTCCACAGCCCGGAAGCCCTCTGTCTCCCCACGGCTTAGACTCAGAAGTCAGAGCAGAGGCCTGCTAGCTTAGGTCAACAATTAAAATGACAACTGAGATTTAAAAGAGCAACTCCAAGATTTCTTTTTCACGTGCAGTGAATGAATGGGATGTGTTAGGCAGTATTTATTGCATCTACTATTTTATTATCTGTGTAATAACCTTTATAGATGGATCTGTTGCTATGCCTCCAGGCCCGAGATTTAATAACTGTTAACAGGGCACTTGCATAGCTGTGTTGTCTTGTCCCATGGTTTACAGACTGATGCCATGCTAAAGGGCAGCTTTGGATTTACATTCCATTGTAGGCGGCTCGTGCCCTCTCCGTTATGGTGCACATGTTAAATTGCAGCATTTTAGTGCATGCTGTTCTAACCTGTGTAGAGGGGAGTAAGTCAATTTACTTACCAATTCTGTGCTACACAATTCCTCTATCTGACTTACAGTATTTAAACAGACCATGGATTCATATGCTTGCAAGAGCTGGATTTTCTATAAATACTGAAAGTGGAAATTATAATAGGATTCTCTTTTTTTCTTCATCTAGGAACTCAGTTCCAATCCTTGCCATGGAGCAGTTATACATGCACAGTTAGCAGTTTAAATTTCCTTTTCACTGAATAACACGCCAAGATAAATGGTTATCGCCCAGCAATTATACCGTGCTCTTGCTAGACTAACATCGCTAACTAGAGTTTTGTTATTTTCTTTAAAATGAAAAACATAACATAGGCACCAAATATAGAATATATATTTTAACCCTTATAAGTACAGGAATTAGGACATCTGGCAATCGGAGATCTTCTACTTTCAGTTAGGCTGGGTATTGGCAATTCGATAAAATATTTAGTTTTACTATGTGACCAGTTGTTTCACCTCCACAATATTGTGCACATATACAACTTTGAATAAGAAAAGCTAGCAGCTCCTGTGGCTGGTAGACTGACGTGTTGTCTTTGGTTCAGTGATGTCATGTGACTCCTGAAGATGTTTGGCTTGCAGGAAACAATTCCTCCTTTCTGGTGTTTCCCCAGGCTCAATCCCACTGATTCTGGTAAAATTCTAGGAAATTGTTTTGAGCGCCAACCCATAGATTCAGGTGGGGTTGCTTATCTTATCCCTGCAGAGTTGGGCTGAATCCAAATGGTGTTCTAACTCAACAAGAAACACATTGTCCCTCCTTCCTTCCATGGCTTCTGCTTGCACTAAGACCACCAAGCCAGCAGCCTGTTCGGCAAGGTGCAGACTTGCCTACCCTTTTAACTATAACCCTTTGCTAGTTTTTAAAAATAATACTCATTTTCCTGCCTAGGGCTAAGGACTTTACAGGTGCCTTAAATGTCAATCTGCAGGCCAATCAGACCCAGCTAACCGTTTACGATTACAGAACGCTGTATTGAGAGCCACCCCTGAGCTTCAGCCTGGGTTACCCCGGCAGCTCTATCTTCTGCCTGCACACCTAGCAGGACCTGACTGGTGCTCAAAATGGCTGCTCGTTTTGTGCCCCGGACAGAACTCCCCACTGGTTGGCCAGGCACTTCTAGCTGGTAACTACGGGGAGGGGTGTACATGCAGAAATGTCTGCCCTTGCTGCAGACATGCACAGCTGCTTCAGGACAGCTCCTGAGCATGGCTGACACCTTCCTGCTCTCCCTCAGTGTACTGAAATAGCAGCTACATGCTTGTACCCAGGCCTCGATCCTGTCACCTGGCCTGGGAGTGTTTCCATATCAACTCAGAGCACATAGGAACAGCGGCTGTCATGAAGGCTGTTCACCGAGCACTAGAAAATCAAGGGAGGGAAGAAAAGAGGGTTACACGGTTATACAGTCCACGGGATCCCTGTCATGCAGGGGCCTGAGCGCCAGCACCTTCCAAACCAGGCAGACAAGAAACGTGTGTGTCTTCCAAATGCATTGAGCATTGTGTGTCTAAGGGGCCAGTAGCCATCGTGTAGGAGAGGGGCAGAATGAAAGGAAAAGGAGGCACCCCCCTGGCCTAATGCTCGAGAAACATGCGAGCTATTTGTTGCCCAGCCAATGTGCTCGTCAGACAGGCGGCTGAGCCATGCACTGAACCATCTGCCTCCAGAATGGCAGCATCAGGACGAGCAGGTTGGGCAAGTTTCAGTCCTCCCTGTTCTGTTTTGTTTTCAAATGGCTGAGCCCCATCCAATCCTAGACTAGCTCTATTGGTGCAAATATACCTTGGCTGCTCAGTCAATGCCTTTGATAACAATTGAGATAGAAATGTAGCCGTGTTAGTCTGGTGTAGCTGAAACAAAATACAGGACTATGTAGCACTTTAAAGACTAACAGGATGGTTTATTAGGTAATGAGCTTTCGTGGGCCAGACCCACTTCCTCAGATCAAATAGTGGAAGAAAATAGTCACAACCATATATACCAAAGGATACAAATAAAAAAATTAACACATATGAAAAGGACAAATCACATTTCAGAACAAAAGGGGGATGCGGGGGGGGAGGGGGGGAAGGTAAATGTCAGACAGTCTTCCACTATTTGATCTGAGAAAGTGGGTCTGGCCCACGAAAGCTCATCATCTAATGAACCATCTTGTTAGTCTTTGAAGTGCTACATATTCCTGTATTTTTTTAATAACAATTGACTGTGCAGTTCAAACCCAGGATCAGGACCGTGTGTCTCATGAAGAGAGCTGTCCTGCTGGAATGCTGGACCAGAAGAGGACTGGGGTTTCTGCTGACACAGTCAACTTTTGGATCACGGCGGACAATCCGATGGAGAGAAGCCCGGAGTCAGTAAGTTGGTATTTCAGTGCAGCCTGCTCTATCCCTCAAGGGAAAGAGGAGAGAGAGAAGGGCAGATTCAGCCGTCCTGGCTGCTCCTTTCTGGGCAGTGTGCTTTGTCACAGCACATTGCGTGAGTTAGCAGAATGCCAGGGCACGTTAGTAAGACTGAAGCTGTTGGTTACATATGTTGAGAGATGCTGCTGGTCTGGTGGTCAGTGCAATCAGCTCGTACGGTGGCCGTATTGTCATTCAAGTCCTGCTTGAACTGAAGCTTGAGATAGCTAGTGCTATGGATATTAGCAATATAAATACAAAAATAAGTCAGCTATTCAGATCAGGGACACTCCCCCCAACAGCACACGTGGCTTGGTATCATCTGATCTGCCTCGGCAAGGCTGTTGAGAACCATTTTTCACATGAAGAGCTGGCGTACGCATGTCTGAGAGCCACCCCCCTGCACTGAAAAAGCTGTCACTTGATTAGTATTGTCCCTGTCCAACCTGTGGGATTCTCCAGGCAACTTTTCAAAACCTTTTGGCTTAGTAAACCACTTAGGATTCTTCCTTCTGGGAACCAAGTTCTTCATTAACATGCAGTCCTGGCTGCCAGACAGCCCCTGTATGGTTGTGGTCTGAGACAAGATAATTCATATGGGCAAGAAGCAAACCTCTTTGGCTTAGCCAGTCCAAGTCTTCTAGCATTAAAGGTCTCTCTTCTAACGGCACTTTCTAATGATGGCCAGCGGTATCTGACCTTATTAAAAAAAATTAATCTACACAAATTCTGATGAGAAATAAGATGGACGATTTTTAACAGTGCTGGTTATTAATCATTGAACGACGTACCTTGGCTGCTCTGTCACTTGCCTTCCTTAAATCCAGACCAGACATGCTGCTAAAGAGGCACGTTCGTTATGGGCTGGCTGCAGGAGCTGGGTAAGGCATGGGCCGACTAATGACCCTAAAGGTTCCCTCTGACCAGAGCATCCGTGAATTCTACTCCCTACTGCACCAAAGCCTTTCTCTCCCAGCCGGTCCCTGTCACTGTATCTCCGGGTAACCACCCGTGTCTCCGTCCCTTCATTGCCCTCCCCAAACCCTCATGGCTGGCGCACACGCACTCCATTTGCCCTCTCACTATTATTACTTCCTTAGAGCATGAGTGCCTAGAGCTAACCAAGGCCAGGATCTCGTGCGAGGCACTTTGCAAACACAAAGTAATAGACACTCCTGCCCTGGAGAGCTCACAGTCTACCTGGGGCGGGGGAAGGGATATAGCATACAAGCCAAGTGATGGTTTCCTTGTACTCTCCCATGGCCAAGACCCCTGGGCAAGGAGGTTGGGCACAGCTCTGTGTCCCTGGAAGGGGCGGAGCCTCAGGCAGAAGGGACAGGACTGGGGACTAGCCTCCCCCAACCAGCCCTTCAGCTCTAGAGGTGATTTGAAGGGCTGGGGACCCCAGCCGCTGTCGCCAGGGCCCAGGGCAGTTGCCCCCTTTGCGCCCCTCCCTCACTGGTGGGCCTGCCCATGGCCAAGTCTCTGTGAAGCTTTTGTTTTAATTTACAGTCATCCAAACAGCCGGCCAGACAACAGAATAAATGGGATTCATTTGGAGCAGGACCCAAATGTTCTGGGGATTTAAATAATACAGCTGCTGCTGCGTGCTTCGAGCGGGGGTGGGGGGAATGGCGTGCTCGGATTTCCCTTTTTATTCTCCCCTGGTTCCCAAACACCGTCAATATTTTATAAGGACTCAGTCCGCACAGAATAAAGTAATTGATATGAGCAATTTCAGTTCTCTGTAATGCAGCAACTCTCAAGTGTGAAAGCTCCTTAGTTGATTATCAGCATAAAATAAAGGTCTTTTTGGTATAACTGATTCTCAGTTAATTTTACAGTTAAGTTGAGTGAAAATATCATGAAAATGGGGGAGGGGCATTCACTTGATACATCTTGTGCCTGCCTGATTCTGGGGGGAGAGAAAAGCGGGTTTCTCAGTAGTCGCCATTGCAAACTGCTCATGTTGGGGCTGTGTTTCTTCCAGGGCCACCTCACTGCAGTTCTGAGAGCGTGGTGTAAGTGAGGCTGCTTGGGGACTCGCCCAAGCCACAGAGGTGGCATCCGCCTGGAGACAGGGAGCATGTAAACCACGAGGAATGGGCAGGCAAGAGAGAGCTGCCTCTGTGGGTGGGGCCAGGAATAGTTAATAAGGCCTAAATCTCAGGTCTCAGCTGCTACATTTCTTATACAGCTCAGGACTGAATAGTACGTAGTGCCACAAAGAACGTACGTGAGCGAGAAAAATCCACCTGCGGGAAGCGCCTGGGTGGCTACCTCTTGCCGTGTTTGCCAGCACTGGACGGGCAGGAGGAGCAGAGGCTTTGCATGTGGTCTTAAAAATGCACATTTTGTGTAAAAGTGTTGACTGCCAAGTAATGCACAGTCGAAAGAACTCCATTTTCTGACTGGTTTTACTAAAGGTTCAGAGAGTGAATTACACACGTGCTAGCAACCCATCTATGTGTTTCTCTTGCCAGTTTATTATCCAGTTAACTATAATGGTATCAGTGCATTGGTCTGCGACTGAAACCACTTAGAGGCATGTAGCTAAATGAAGTATTTATTGAACTGCTGATGCACACAAACGGGGAGAATGCAATGTGTTTGGGTTTCTGCCGTACAAATGAGGTTGGAACAGTGTACATGTGTTTTCAGCACAGATTCTGAGAGAAGACTCCAGTTCTTGCAAATTTAAACATTGCAAAGAATATCTGCAGAACAACAAAGCAATGATAATTAATATGAGAAAAACGCTGCACTTACAATGTTCCGTACACGCTGGAACCTGCCAGGAAATGCCCTCGGGTTGCCATGTAGCTTAGCCATTCCTCTCCCAATTTCTGCCAAAATGGCTATTTGACTTGATAGTGTGAAGTCAAAGCCACTGAACTAGACTGAGGTGTTAGAATAAGAGGAGAGAGTTGTCAGGAAATGATTTTTTGTATTCACTCTGGAGGTGAATACATATTAGGTTTTGTCGGAAGTTTTATTTCACATGCTTAAGTGCAGAGCAAAATGCCAGATAAACATATCACAGCAGGGGCAGGGAGTTCTTGACTCCCCACTAGCTCTTGAAGGAGATTGGAAAACAAAACAATTTCACGTCCACTATGATGCCTCAAGTTATCGACATTGGGCAGCAAATGCCTTGCACGATCACCAGGGCACAACGTGCGCACTGCATTTTCCAGAACGAAGAGGCTTCTGCGGGTCCGTTTGGGGAGGTGGGGTTGGACAAGAGTTCGGCCCACAGGGACCGGAGAGTTCTTTCTGTCAAGTGAGTTCCAGAGCAGATGAAAGGCTTGGAGGTTCGCAGGGAGAGGGGCTGTGTTGGCCTGACCGGTTTGTACTGCAATGCAGGCCTAGTTTGCGTCCCCTCTGCGTTCGATCACCTACCTGACAGTCTGGAGGGAACTCTTGGAGTTTGCTCTCTGCCGCCGGGGGAGGCAGATTCTCAGACCCAAGGTGATGCAAAGCAAATGCCTGCAGCAAGAAACTCTTAATGCTGCTAGTCTGTGAGAGCCCTGTGGCGCTCCACACTGCGGCAAGACACAAAATAAAGAACTGTTTGTCACTCACTGCTGCATCGTTTGCTCTTCGGGGGGGAGCAGCAGTGCCCTTCCTCTCGTCGGCAACGTTCTGCGTGTGGTGTTTATCTTTTAAAAATCCATCAAAATCCTCCACCGATTGGAAAGTGGGTGGTGGCAATAATAAAAAACCTGGCACGTCCAAGTTTCTGCATTAACTTGCTCTAGCTCCCAAGCAGCTAAGGGATCTCCACCAGAAAAAAGAGGGAGAAACCTTTGCCATAGCTGTAAGTTTAGTGTATCGAGGGGCTGAATCTCTTGCCAACTTCTACCCAAGGAGATGTACTTAGAGCATAAGAACAGCCAGACTAGGTCAGACCAAAGGTCCATCTAGCCCAGTGTCCTGTCTGACGACTGCAGCTGTTCATTGCTCTCTGGCAGAGCACAGGAAAACAACTCAGAAGTTGGTGTGGGAACAGAACAGTCTCCAGGGTGTCTTCACACATCCTCCAAGAGTGCTTAGGTGATCCTCAGTCAGAGCCAAATGCAGCCTTGGCAGAAATCAGTCTTTCTCTATTCAGTGACCGCAGCAGCTCCACAACGTCCAGCAATGTGAGAGCTGGATGTGAGCCTTGAAATAAAACCCTGACAGTTTGAGAGAAGAGACTGTGGTTTGGGAGGGAACAGGCTGAATCCCAAGAAATAAAAATGGAACACCCCCTTTGCTAAAAGTGAATCATGCAAAATAAATACAAGGGTTCTGATAGACAGCTTCTATTTTATTGTTGCTCTCTCCTTAGCTCTCATCTGTGGACCTTTGATTTCAGCACAGTTGGCAGTGGTACCTCTCAGACCGAACACCAGCCTGGAGGGATCATTGGTCTGCTCTAACATATTGGGTTTTATCAATAAAATGTAAAAGGAAATTTTGACTTATGGAAAGACTTAAAACGTGAGGAGCATTTTAAGGATGGTTATGTGTCTCTAGGCAGGAAGCGGTCTTGAGAGTAAGTGGTGTTACTATGTATTGTTTTGAAATCATTATGCAAAAATGTGCACAATGACAAATGGGTCTGTCAGTCCAAATACTACAAGAGGAACAGTAATGCCCTTACCTCTCCTCCAGCAAGGAGAGAGACCGTGCAGCCATCGTATCACTAGCTACACGAAGAACAAATATTTCATCATGGGCTCTTTAGTCTAACAGAAAAGTATTGCATGATCCAATGGCAGGAAATTGAAGCGAGACAGATTCAGACGGGAAATAAAGCATGAATTTTTAATGGTGAGCGTAATTAAGAGTAATTAACAGTTGGAAAATTCACCAAGGCTCACACTAGATTGAAGTGGCCAAACTTTTTGGTCTGAGGGACACATCTCAATATGGAAAGTATGTGGAAAGCCACGAATGCTCACAAAATTTGGGTGGGGTGTAGGCTGCATGGGGTGGGGCCAGAAATTAGTTAGTTCAGGTTGTTGGGAGGGGGCTCTGGGCAGGGCTGTTTTTCCCAGCAGAGTTTAGGGGAGTCACTCTGGATGTTGTTTCAGTATCAAATCCATACAATTGGTATGGAACTAAAAGAAGCCTTTGTTGTGAATCTGAGAGCAGTGTTGTTTGTGAGTACCTGGGATGGGACAGGTCAATTACTGAGGAGGAAAGCCGGGTCCTCTGCAATTGTTTGCTGTCCGCCTGGAAGAAACAAGGTGCTTGGAAGGGCGCCGTAACGATGGAGCTTTGTGTTTCTTACAAAGGCCAGAGGATGTGGTTTTAGCTTTTTATCTTGCATCTTGCCTTTCCCTTCAGAAAAGCATGAGGCCTGTGTTACAAATGATTTTACACTGAGCCTGGTGAGAGGGAACTTCCTTCCTTACGGCAAAGCAGGTAAATAGAAACAGATTTGCTATTTTGAGACAAAGCGGAACCGGGATTTAACTTGAACCATTCCGAAGTGCAGCACGGCAGTATGGTGAATTGGCAGAAAGGAAATAAATATGGGGGTGACCAATTGTAGAAAACAAAAAGTTTGCCTTAACAATATAAAGAAAAGGCCACTAAATAGGCAGAACGCGCCATTCATTCTGATCCAGACACAGAGGCAATCAGGCATGACGGCCAGAAAAAGGAACATGAAAGATAAGCTAATCAGGAGAAGGAGCTTAAGGGACAGAGAACCTTGTCTGTCTCTTGCTGGGGCGTATCATCTGCCGTTTTATTTACTGCCTTTGACTTGAAATCGGCAAAGCTCACTGGACTTGTGATGTCGTTTGTGCTGTAAAGTCTGCATGGCAGAATCTTCACGCCTACATTAGGAAAACAGAATGATGATACAGGGTCAGACCAAAGGTGCATCTAGCCCAGTGGTCTCCCACCCCTTCTCCGAGGTCTTGCCCTGCTCACTCCATCTTCTTCCTCCCCCACCCTCACTCACTTTCACCAGGCTGGGGGAGGGGGTTGGGGTGCAGGCTCTGGTCTTGAGCCAGAGTTGGAGTCTGCGAGGGGCTCTGGGCTTAGCCCAGGGTGGGGGATTGGGGTCCAGGAGAGGTTTCAGGGTGCAAGCTCTGGGAAGGAGTTTAGGTGTGGGGGGACTCACGTCTGGAGCATGAGGTTGGGTGCAGGAGGAGGTTCAGACCTGGAACAGGGGTTCAGGAAGCAGGGTGTGGCTGGGCACTGTTTGAGTGAGACAGCTTCCAGGTGGTGGAGCAGTGAGGTTAAGGCCACCCTGGCCGTGCACCACTCCTGAAAGCAACTGGCTTGTACAACAATGGCGCTATGTGCTGCCCTTCATCCACAGGCACTGAGCCCACAGCTTCTACTGGCCACTGTTCCCTGTTACTGATCACTGGGAGCTGCAGGAGCAGCGTCTGCAGGCAAGGACCCCCTGCTCTGCCTCTCTCAGGGGCTGCGGGGACATGCCAGCCTCGTCCAGGAGCAGCAGTTACCACAGGGATAATGACTCCAGCCACGACAGGTTCGGCATTTTCGGACTCACCACTCAAAAGAAATGAAAATGATGAAATGCACAGACCAGTCAAAACCCAGAACTAACCCACTTTGCAAGCAGTAACAGAAGTAATCACAACAACCCACATATGGTCGGGAGATGAGAGTGTGTGTTTGTGAGAAAGACAGACAGACACTGTGTGCGAGGGACAGAGATTTGCATTGTCAAGCTCCCTCCATCCCCGTCTCTCTGGGTGGAGAAAGGGTACAGGAGTGGGGGGAGGAGGCTCCCCTTTTCTCCCTCTCACATCCTACGCAGTAAGCAGGGCGCTCCCGGGGGGCAGCTCCAAGGCAGGGGCAGGAACAGCATGACAGTGGGTGGAGGGGCAACTGAAGTGCCAGCACTTGATAGCTCCCTGGTCAAACAAGTGAGGATCCCTTGTCAGAGGCTCCAAGATCTACCGGTAGATCCAAATCTACTGGTTGGTGGCCGCTGATATAGCCCAATATCTTGTGATAGACTCATAGAATGCTAGGGTTGGAAGAGATTTCAGGTGGTCATCGAGTCCAGCCCCCTGCCCAAAGCAGGACCAACCCCAGCTCAATCATCTCAGCCAGGGCTGTGTCTAGCTGAGTCTTAAAAACCTCTAGGAATGGAGATTCCACCCCCTCCCTAGGGAACCCATCCCAGTGCTTCCCCACCCGCCTAGGGAAAGAGTTTTTCCTAATATCCAACCTAGACTTCCCCACTGCAACTTGAGCCCATTGCTCCTTGTTCCATTGCACCTGTCACCACTGAGAACAGCCTCTCTCCAGCCTCTTTGGAACCTCCTCATTCCTCTCTGCAGACTAAATAAGCCCATTTTCCCGAGTCTCTCCTAATCAGTCATGTGCTCCAGCACAGCTCTATGTGCTCTCCTAATCAGATTCTCATTGCCCTCCATCAGATTCTCTCCAGTTTTTCCACATCCTTTCTGTAGTGGAGGGGCCAAAACTGGAAGCAATGTGCTAGATGCAGCCTCAGCAGTGCCAAATAGAATGGAATAATCATTCTCTCAATCAGCTGGAAATGCTCCTACTAATGTAGGCCAATCTGTCATTAGCCTTCTTGGAACAAGGGCCCACTGTTGACTCATATCCAGCTTCTTGTCTAATATAATCCCCAGGTCCTTTTCTGCAGATCTGCCATTTAGCCAGTTGGTCCCCAGCCTGCTTGTGATTCTTCCATACTAAGTGGAAAACTCTGCTCCTTGTTGAACCTCATCAGATTTCTTTTGACTCAATCCTCCAATTTGTCTAGGTCACTCTGGACCCTGTCCCTACTCTCCAGCATATCTGTGTCTCCCCTCATCTTAATGTCAACTGTGAACTTGATGAGGGTCCAATCCTTCTCGTTATCTGGATCATTAATGAGGATATTGAATGATACAGGACCCAGAACCGACCCTGAAGGCACTCCACTTGATACCGACTGCCAACTAGACATTGAGCTGTTGATCATTACTCATTGAGCCTGACTATTTAGCTAGCTTTTTATCCCCCTTAGAGTCCCTTCTTCCAATCCATACTTCTTTAATTTGCTAACAAGAAATCTGTCTCAAAACCTTTGCTAAAGCCAAGGTATATCACGTCCTCCACATTCCCCAAGTCCACAGAGCCAGTTATTTTGTCAGAGACGGCAACCAGGTTGGTCAGGCATGATTTGCCCTTGGTGTTCCTGATCACTTTCCTCTCATTCCTCTTTTTCTCTGCTTCAAAATGGATTCCTTGAGGATCTCCCCCCCCCCCCAGGATTTTCCGGGGACTGAGATGATGAGGCTGCCTGGTCTGTAGTTCCCTGGATTCTCCTCCTTCCGTTTTTTAAAGATGGGCGCTACCTTTGCCTTTCTCCAATCATCTGGAACCTTTGCTAATCACCACGAGTTTCCAAAGATAATGTCCAAAAGCTCTGCAATCTCATCAGCCAATTCCCTCAGCACCCTCGGATGCATTAGATCCAGCTCCATGGATTTGCTTATGTCCAGCTTTTCTAAATAGTCCTTAACCTGGTCTTTCCCCACCGAGGGCTCCCCACCTCTTCCCATACTGTGCTGCCCAGTGCAGCAGTCTGGGAGTTGACCTTGAATTCTAGCTCCAGGCAAGCAGCACACTTCTCAGGTTTCCCAGTTTGGATAGCAAATGGACAACTCTATCCCCTTTAGGAGGAAGTCCCCAACTATCCCCACCCATCTCCTCTTGGGAGTGGTGTCCCAAAGGGTCCCAAATTGAGTATCCCAAAGGGAAGGAACAGAACAGGGACTCACCAACTGATTCCTCCCCTGTAACCCATTCCCAGTTGTCCAGTTTTGAGACATCCTTTTGTAGCCCGTCATAGTCTGCTTGGGACTTACTATCTGGAGTAGTTTTGTATTGTCTGTGAATTTTGCAACCTTGTTGTTTACCCCTTTTTCTGGATCATTTATGAATATTTTGAATAGGACTAGTACCAGTTCAGACCCCTGAGAGACACCATTATTTCCCTCTCTCCACTCTGAAAACTGACCATTTATTCCTACCCTTTGTTTCTTATCTTTTAACCAGTTACCAATGCCTCAGAGAAACTTCATGACCGCTTACTTTGCTTGGTTAGGAACTTTCTGAAAGGCCAATTATACTATGGTCACTGAATCCCCTTTGTCCACATGTTTGTCTGACACCACTCCGCACCCCAAAGAATTCTAGTAGATTGCTGAGGCATGGTTTCCCCTTACAGAAACAATGTTCACTCTTCCCCCAGCAGATTATGTTCATCTATGCCTCTGACAATTTTGTTCTTTGCTAAATAGTTCCAACCAGTCTGCCCAGTACCGAAGTCAGGAGAACCAGCCTGTAATTGCTGGGATCATCTCTGGAGCCCGTTTTAAAAATTGGTGTCACAATAGTTATCCTCCACTCATTTGGTACAGAAACTGAGTTAGATGATAGGTTACAGACCACAGTTAGTTCTGCGTTTTCACATTTGAGTTCCTTCAGAACTCTTGGGTGAATACCATCTGGTCCTGGTGATTTATTACTGTGTAGTTTATCGATTTGCTCCAAAATCTCCTCTAATGACACCTCAATCTGGGACAGTTCCTCAGATTTGTCATCTAAGAAAATAGCTCAGGGTTTGGAATTTCCCTCACATCCTCAGCCTTGAAGACTAATGCGCAGAACTAATTTAGTTTTTCTGCAATGGCCTTATTGTCCTTGAGTGCTCTTTTAGCATCTTGATCATCAGTGGCCCCACTGGCTGTTTAGCAGGTTTCCTGCTTCTGGTATGCTTAAAAAATGTTTGGCATTAGTTCTTGAGTCTTGGGCTAGCTGTCCTTCAGATTCTATTTTTGACCTTCCTAATGATTCTGTTCTTTTATCATGTCTCTAAATTGGGGGCTACATTTAAATTGTGCCTCTATTATGGCATTTTAAAAAAAGTTTCCATGCAGCTTTCAGGGATTTCCCTTTGGCAAAGTACCTTTTAATTTCTATTTTACTAATTTCTTCATTTTTGTGTAGTCCCCCTTTCTGACATTAAAAGCCACAGTGTTGGGCTGCTGTGGTGTTTGCTGTGCCATCTAGTTCGCCAATTTTATTATTTGGACTTTGGGAATTGATATATAAGCACTTTTAAAAACTTGCCACTTTTTAGCCCTCTGCCATTACATGATGTAGTTGAATGGGACTCTTCTTCATTGGACTGTTTCTCATCAGCTTCTACCTGTTTTTTCTCATCTTCCATCCTCTCCTCCTTACTAGGTCACAGAGTCTCTCCATTACTAGATCCTCCCTTTAGGGATGTCTCTGACTGAAACACATGCTTTTCCTCAGCTCTCGGTTTTCCCCCAACTCTTAGTTCAAAAACTTCTAGCCAACCTTTTTTAATGTTACGTGCCAGCAGTCTGGTTCCATTTTGGTTTGCATGGAGCCCATCCTTCCCGTGTAGGCTTCCCCATTCCCAAAAGTTTCCCTAGTTCTTAATAAATCTAACCCCCTTCTCTCTACACCATCATCTCATCTGTGTATTGAGACCTGTCTACCTGGCCCTGTTCAGTGGAACTAGAAGCATTTCAGAGAATGCTACCATGGAGGTCCTGGACTTCACTCTCTTGCTTACCATCCTATATTAGGCCTCCAGGACCCCTCTCCTGTCCTGTCCCATATCACTGGTACCTCCATGTAGCATGACTACTGGCTCCTTCTCACCATTACATAGAAGTCTATCTAGAAGATGTCCCAAGAGATCCACAACCTTTGCACCAGACAGGCTAGTCATCATGTGTTTCTCCCAGTCATTGCAAACCCAGCTATGTTTCTAATGATTGAATTCCCATTATTAAGACCTGTCTTTCCCTAATGACTGGAGTTCCCTCCCCTGGAGAGGTTTCTTTGGTGCAAGAGGCTACCACAACATCATCTGGAAGGGTGGTCCCAACTATGGGATCATTTCCCTCTCCTCCAGTTGGATGTTCTCTTTCCCTGATACTTTCATCTTCATCAACAGTACAGAGGCAGTCAGACATGGGGTGGGAACCTTCTACTGTGTCCCAGAAAGTCTCATCTCCGTACCTCTCTGCCTCCCTTGGCTCCTCCAGTTCAGCCGCTCTGGTGTCCAAAACCCGTACGCGGTCCCTAAGGGCTAGGAGTTTCTCACATGGACTGCAAGCATATACCACTTCCCCACAGGTCATACATACTGTGCATACATGCTGTTCTGGGTGCAATATACTGCATAACCTCCTATTCTAGTGCTGGACTTTGCCTACATCCTTCTTATTCCTGCAGTTCCTTCCTTTTAATGGTTTGTTTTTATCGGGGTATGGTTTTTGCTTTAAGTTTAAACAAGGCTTTAAATAAATACGTTTTTCTAGCCTCCCCTCGCTCCCATTCTAAAATCCCTCCCCAGTTAGCAGCCCCTGTTCACTAGCTGCATTACATTTTTTGTTTGTTTTTAAATGCTTTATTTAATGTTAAACATCACTTTGTGATTTGTGTATGGTTTTAAACTGTTTCCATGAAAAAAGGTGACTTTAAAACCATTTACCATAATATTTAAAACAAAGAGAAAATGTATTTGCCGTTAGTATTTATGCCTTGGGATTCAAGATTTTTAAATAGATTTGTATCCACTCAAGTTGGAGAACTTATAACTGGCTAGTTCCAATACTTGTGACACTCTCGTGTGTGTCCAGGGACTGACTTGTGAGACCATAAATAAGGGCACCCTGAAGATTTCGTACTCCTTAATGTCACTGCAACACAGACTCTGTAAAATATGTGGGAATGTCAGAAATATAACAAAAGGCTTCTCAGTAGGTCATTTCTTAGTTTTCTTGTCCTCTGTTTCCAGAAGGGAATTTACTGTGTCTCCCAGAATTCTTGGATTTTTAATTCAGGGTATTTTTTTTCAAACTTTGTTTTATTGAGAATCAAGGACACATCCTGCTAAATTTGGTTTCTAAGAAGTTTATCTTGTTCCATTCATTGGGAGAAAGGGGCTAGCCCTGGTTAATACTGCAGCTCTCAGATTCCGTGCTGTCAACACAATCAATAAGCATCCACAAGCAACAGTCTGTGACCCGGTGACAATAATTTCAGTCATTTTCAGGAAAGTGTTCCATGTGTCACTCTGTCCGCCACCGTCTGTGCCTGTCCCTTTGCAGAAAATGATGAAGGACAGGCACTGGGGGAGGCAATTCCAGCTGAATCTCTTTTACACAGACACTCAGCTTGTAGGGTTCTTGCCCTTAAAAAACTAGTCCCAAAGAACGAGTCATTCAGTCACAGCCTGAGGTCTGAGTTGACCATTCGTTGACCCTGGTGGAGACTTTCTGAATTTTCAGAACAGAGGAAAACAGCCTTAAAATCAAGTGTCTGATTTCAATGAACAGGAATTCCAACCTACGTCTCTTAGTGCCCCCAGGTAAAAAGGGATTCCAAGGGCAAGTTATAGGAGAGAGAAATAGCCCACTCTCACCTAGCTGTGAATGTGCACGGCAGACAGGTGTTTTCTGATTGATAACCTTTATCTCTCTGTGCTACCTGCTTATTTGGCATGTGCAGCTATTGAGCATTGCTCTGTATCCGAGTCATAGTTGGAGAACTAAGCGGCACAGAGGGTTGGTGCAGGCCCAGTGATGGGGGTGAATGTCACAGGGTAGGATTGATGTGCCTAAACATCAGAGTAGCATGAGCACTCAGTTTGTTAGTTCAGAATCTCCTCACCCTATAGAACAGACAGGACATCCTGCCCCAATCAAGGCCTGAACTCACATGTGTGTGTACTCTGTTACTGCAACTAAGACCTCTGTGGCCATCGATTTCAGTGCTTCCCAACAAGACCTTAGCCATGCTGAGCCTGAGTCAGCAAGGAGCCATCACCCACAGGCTGGTTGGAGCTGTGGTCTGGCAGAGCCCCTCTTAGCCGCAATTTGCCATTACATGCTGAAGTCCTTAGACTGTAAGTTCCTCAGAGCAATGATTTGTATTTTTAATTGTATTCAGTCTACCAGCCACTCGGAGGGCACATTAGAAGTAGCAACCGAGTGTTCATCATTAACCACTCAGAGCTAAACTCACTTCACACACACACACACCCCGGAGTGTTTATGGTGCAAACTAATCTTATTGGTTAACCCAGCACTTAAAAATCACTTGCTTAGTGGTAAGGATGTTACTTAGCTCCTGGCACTTTACATACAAAGAAAATGATAGAGCCTTGCTCCCAGGATCATTAGCCTTAATTAGACTTTCAGAAGCAAACTGCTGGGGACTCCAGAACAGATCCTATAGGTATGTCATTCTATATACGCAGCCAGACAGCTTTGGTGTTCCGATCACGTGGGGGGGAGGCGCTATGGAAATGGGAAAGGACGGGGCATTCAGAGCACATCTGTATGGCTCTGTATGTTGACCAAAAGGCCTATAGGAACTGTCATAAGCAAGGGCATGAGATGGGCTTAAGGACCACTTTAGATTTTTAAAGCAATGCATAGGAACGAATAGCTGAGTGCTTGGACGAGTAAACCCGGGTGCTTAAGGCCAAGAGAGCAGGCAGCATGAGAGATCTGCGAATTATCTCCAAACTACATAATAATGGATAGGCTATCTAAGCCCCATTATGCATTTCCCTATAAATGACATTAACAAAGTTCTTCCTGTCAGAGCCATCCTCTCATGGGGACCTGGGAAAGCTTAGCTGTGGTTCTTTCCCTACGTGCTTTCACCTGAGTAACACAACATCTTCATTAGCCACCTTCGCAGGAATCTGCTACTGATTGAGATTAATAGAGAAAATATTTCCCAAACACTGCAGTATGCATTTTCATCCATCTACGTTCAGAAAATTAATCTTGTGGGGCGACCTGCGAAAAGTGTTAATTGCAGTCTCAGATGTGAATCTATCAAAAGTTTGAGGAGATGCCAATTTTATTTTTTTTAATTCTAAATGAGGTGCAAACCTGGCTTTTTATGTTCTGCCCATATAGGGAGGAACTTTCAGTCACCAGTTTTTGGCTTCATTCTACTGTATGGATTGTTGGGTTACAAACAAACCAACAAACAAAACCCAGGAGCGGCCAAGAACTGCTTCTTTGGAGTCGCATTCAGGACAGCGGCAAAGGATCGCATTAGACATGTGAAAGGTGTTTTGCAGTAGCTGTGGCCAAATAAATTCCAAATGTATGGAAGCCAGAAATGATCAGGAGTGTTGGGACTGATGGGTGTGTGGTGGTGAGAGCTCACGGTATGTCCCGCCAGGAATGCCATTTGAATGCCAGGGAGGTTAGTCAGCCTTAGCACCAGATGATGGGGAACAAAAAGTGAAGCCTCTTCCAAAGCCTCCCACTCAGTCCTCATTTCTGTGAAGCACCGAGCATCCGTCTGTGACGGCGATGGGCGTGTCCATTATTGAAAGAGGAAAGGAAAACCACAGCAGGGCTGGTTGGGCCAAGTGACACACAGCTCACCATAAATGTCTGCACTTGGAAACTGGGTTGCTTTGTGCACATTTATGTTCTTGTAAAATTCTTATATTTAGTCTTAACCAAGATTCTCTTTCTCTCCCCAGACATAAGGGGCTGGTTGTCTCTGTGCAGGGATTAAATGACTGTTGTAGATTACACCTGACCTGTGGGTTCAAAGGTAGCTCATAAGCATAAGGAGACAACAAAGGTAGAATGTACCCTTGCAGGATACCTACAGGCCCAGGCATGTAAGGCATTAGCTTAAGCACTTTGGATAGGAAGTAAGGCTTATGAGCATTAGTATAAGGAAACTGACCAGCCCTGGCCCTCAGTCCTAAGATGGCACAAGACATAATTTTGCAGTAAAAAATTCTGCACAAAAGCTGACCGGTAACCACCAAAAATCAGTTGTGTATTTTAAGATGGAAACCTCAGCAGATGTTTAACTGCAAAATTGATATAGTAGCCAAGTGACATACATGCTAATCAGTGTGAGGTAATTAACATAGAGAATAATGACACTCTCCCGTGAGTAGTGAGGCAGTGAGTCCTGGGCAAAGGAGGGTAGCCACAGATCCTATAACTGGCCTAGGCCTGATGTGGGTGACTGGGAACTCATTTGGCCTACCAGAGAGAAAATAGGCCTCATGGGCCACCTCCCTGCTTCTAGATTTCCCTGGGAATTGCATGTGTGTGCGTCTGGTGTGATGTTGGGCACCACGTTCATGTTGTGTGGCTGCCACAGACTTGTTCGCATTTGAACACTTGGGTGTTAGCTAACAGCTCACAAGCTTTTCCCTTTGCGTGTTCTGCAGCCGTGCACATGGGGATTTCTAGTTTACTCCTAATTCTGATACCCCTGCGCCTGATCTTGGAACTGACACCGGTCAAACCGCTCAGAGCGCTAGCAGGGAATTGGGAGGTGATAAATACAAGATCAAGAGATCAGGCAAGCCTGGCCAAGATCCCTAATGCAGCATTTTTCTCCTGGTTCGCAGATCTCACTACCAAACTGATTTGTGTTTTATGATTCTGGCGGCTCCGTGAGCAGCTTGGAGATTTATATGTGAAACAGATAGAGGCCCATAAAATGTCATAATTTGGACTAAGTAGGCCCTGTACATATTATCCAGTGCACTGTGCATGGAGTATCCTTGTGCCCATAGATCAGGGCCCAAACCATACTTTGCTCTGGAATGCTGTCTCCAGTTCTCACATACTAGGAATGAAGCGTTATTGTTACACTCTGGTCTTCACACTGCATAGACTCTTGTTTGTGGGCCTGCTCTCAGCCCACGGCCTGTGAGTATATGGGATGGCAGAAGGGGTCTTTTCTGGTTCATGCTGCTTCTGGGCTTCCAGTTCCTGCTAGCTGGAGTTCACACGAGATAGCAGGCTCCCATCCATGTTCTGCTGAAAGAGGATCCAACACAGGTTCCCCCTCGCAGAAGACCTGGTGTCCATGGAAGGTGGAAAAGGACAGCAGCCCATGGAGCATTGGTTCGTTCTGGGCTGATGTGACAGAGGGAGAGATGCTGGTTTTGTGGTGTTCATGCTCCACCCTGGCAAGAATAATCCCTAGAAACAGGTTTATAGGGTAGGAGTTCACACTTCAAGGCCATTCCATGCTGAAAGGAGTTTGTTTGTTAGTTAAGAGCATTGTTGTCCTTGCCTTGGGTGTTCAGGTGGCAGACCATGCAGGGGGTGACGTGCTGTCGAAATGGGAAGGACGGGGGTAAATGTGACGTTCAGAGCACATCTGCATGGCTCCGTACATTGACCGATGAGTACCTGTCCTGCGAAACACGCACTCTGTTCTCCTTGGCAAGGTAGATTGTTAAACGTGTCCAGACTGCACAAACATGGTATAAATATGCAGTATTGTCGTAGCTGTGTAGGTCCCAGGCTGTTGGAGAGATGAGGTGGGGGAGGCCCTGAGGCCAGAAGAAGAGCTGCGGTACCTCAAAAGCTTGTCTCCCTCCCCAGCAGAAGGTGATTTGTAATGAACAGATCATGCCAAACCAATCTGATCGCTTTCTTTGACAGGACAGCGAGCCTTGTGGCTAAGGGAGAAGTGGTGGACACGGGATACCTAGACTTTAATTAGGCATTTGACATGGTCTGGCATGACCTTCTTATCAATAAACTAGGGAAATAGAACCTAGATGGGGCTACTGTAAGGTGGGTGCATAACTGGCTGGATAACCGTCTCAGAGAGTCATTTTTAACAGTTCACAATCCTGCTGGAAGGGCAGAACAAGCGGGGTTCCACAGGGGTCTGTTTTGAGACCTATTCTGTTCAATATCTCCATCAATGATTTAGATATTGGCATAGAGAGTAAGCTTATTAAGTTTGCAGATGATACGAAGCTGGGAGAGGTTGTAACTGCTTTGGAGGATAGGGTCATAATTCAAAATGATCTTGACAAACCAGAGAAATGGTTTGAGGTAACTAGCATGAAGTTTAATAAGGAGAAATGCAAAGTGCTCCATTTAGGAAGGAACAATCCCAAACAGGATGGGAAGCGACTGTCTAGGAAGGAGTCCTGAAGAAAGGGATCTAGGGGTCAGATTGGACCTCCAGTAAAACGTGAGTCAACAGTGTGACACTGTTGCAAAAAAAATGTGATTCTGGAATGCATTAATAGGAGTGTTGTAAGCAAGACACGAGAAGTCATTCTTCCGCTCTACTCTGTGCTAACTGGGCTGCAGTTGGAGTAGTGTGTCCACTCTGGACATCACATTTCAAGATAGTTGTAGAGAAATTGGAGAGGGTCCAGAGAAGAGCAACAAAAATAATTAAAGGTCTAGAGAACACGACCTATGAGGGAAGACAGAAAGAATTGGACTTGTTTAGTTTAGAAAAGAGAAGACTGACAAGGAATGTCTTAGCTATTTTCAAGTACCTAAAAGGGTGTCACAAGGAGGAGGGAGAAAACTTGTTCTCCTTGGCCTCTGAGGACAGGACGAGAAGCAATGGGCTTAAACTGCAGCAAGGGAGGTTTAGTTTGAACATTAGGAAAAACTTCCTACCTGTCAGGGTGGTTAAACTGGAATAAGTTGCCTAAGGAGATTGTGGAATCTCCATCCCTGGAGATATTCAAGAGCAGGTTAGACAGACATCTGTCAGGGATGATCTAGACAGTGCTTGGTCCTGCTGTGAGGGCAGGGGACTGGACTCGACCTCTCAAGGTCCCTTCCAGTTCTAGGGTTCTATGATTCTCAACTGCCAGTGCAAATAAGCAGTCCCCAGGGCTGGGCCTGATATGAACCTACTGGTCGCTAGTGCAACACCACAGGCTCTGGGATTACATGGTTCTGAGAATGGAACTGGGCCCACACCCACTGTCCATGCTGGGTCACATTCCCATTATTCTTCTCACATGAATTAAGCAAGGAACAATGCGTTCTATGTAACCAAACACTACACACGGTCTGCTGAGACCACGTCAAACTGGGAGTAGGAACTTCCATACAGGGACCTGTTTGGTAGAGCAATGGAATTGGGAAGGAAAGGAGAATGCGCCTCACGCCTGGAAGTGAGAGGAGATGCTGAATTTTCAGCCTCCATTCTAAATGTACTTTAAAATCCCTTGGTGGCCCTTACTCTTGTGATTTTCTGGGACAGCAACTTTCTTTCTCCATTCAGCTCTCCTCTCACGTAAGCCTGGTTCTGAGCTCCTCCTTGGAGACATGTTGCAGAGCTGTGTGCTGAGCACGGTGGCTCTCTGAGAGGGATTATTCGTGTACAATTGCGGACAATGAAATTTGACATGGAAGTGTCACCACATCTGTTATGTGACCAGCTGTGAGACGATGATTTATTGACCATGCTTACTTATGGAAGTGCATTGGAAAGTTCCTTGTCATGTGAGAAACTGCAGGCAGTGTATTGGCTAAAATTGATGAATGAGAGGGTTGAAGGGAGAGTTCTGTGCACTCCCAGAGAACTCATTTTTAATTGTATTTTTTGTTGTGTTAACATGCTGTTTATCTTCAAATTCTCCAATTTGGGGAAGCTAGCTGCATGGGATTTTCTTTTTCTTCTTGAAATCCCAAACAAACGTGAGTTGGTTTCAGTGACTGAGGAAAATATTGCTTTTTGATTTACAGCTGTAGCCAGCTTAAGTAAGACTCAGTACATGGTCAATCTCAATGAAGTATTTTCATTTGACAGTAAAGAAGTATTTGAGTATATATTCCTGCCTCTTCCACAGGATGCTGATAAACTGCTCTTTACAAAAATGAAAATAAACAATAGTTAAGTTTACAAATGCCATAATCAATCTTCCTCTGAACTATCAGATGGTTAAGGCTTGAATTACACAAATTACACACCAAAGCACTAAGATTTTGAAGTTACATATTTATAATGGAAACGGGTAAAGTTTAGCAAGGGCTTCATGTGAGTATGTGTAGGGGGACTTAGCACAGGCCTTGTAAGTGAAGATTGCTCCTAAAGAGTGAAATGTTGTCATTCAATTCCATGTAAATCCCGTTTAAGCTCTGTATTGGGGGTTTAACTAGCTTAGTTCTTGTGCTGTACAGGAATTTGTTTCACCCATTTGAAGTTGAGCACAAAGGGCTTCCGCATGCAGGATATTCAACATGCACAGGAGAGGGTGGATGAGGCCTCTCTAATCATGGTTATGGGAGGCAATCTATTTGCTGTGCAGCTGGAAAGAGTAGGAGTAGTGTAAAACGTTGTCTACTTGCAAAAACGTTGGACCACCTCTGCAGAATACCAGCCCCAGCTGAGCCCAGCACAGGGACTCATGGAGGCAAAGCAAATAGAAGTGCTTCTTAGAACAGCTACTTCTGGAGGCAGGGTGCAGGGCAAGGCCTGATGGTAGCAGCCTAGCATCTCACTCTGGCCCCTTGCTTCCATAAAGGGATGGAGAGGTGGTTCTTTGGGCGCCTTCAGTGGTCTGGAAAGGTAGCTCCGTTTGGGCTGCAGGATTGAGCAACCTAGCCAAGTGGCCCCAGCAAGGGCAAACTCTGAACCAAGCCCTTTGGACTGGCAAGAGCAGAGTCAATGGCATGAAGTTCAAAAACGTTATTTTATAAATTGTCCCTCCCCATCACTGTCCTCTTCAGCTGGAAGCCTGAAAGCGAGGTATGGATGAGCAAAGGCGACTCCACAGCAAGTGATGCCCGACCTTTTTGCTGCTTATTGAATGTCAAAAAAGATCTGTTCTGTTTGCTCATTGTGAAGTCCAGTAAATTTAGCCACATTAGTCTTAAGAGATTAATGCTTTGATGTTTGGCTTTTGGGGGACATGAATGAAATATTTACAAGTTGATCGTGAGCGACATAAACTTGGTATTTCCACAACAGCATGTCGGGAAAGACATTTTTAAATGCACACTTGTTGCAGTTCCTGCCATAGCTTGTGAACTGTAGTGAAGGCTTGAGGATTTCCAGTTGGAATGGTAAGACTGGGTATTGGCACACAGAATAATTTCCTTTATGATGTAGAAAAATAATTTTATTCAGGGATTCATTGAAAGGAGGCTGGAAAGTCAGATCCTTCCAAGTTTTGAGCACATTTTTTAGTATATTTTCAGAATCTGACTGCTTCACAACTGTAACTGGCTTGGCATTAGAACCATTTTTAGTGATGAGGAATTGAATATTATTTCTGAAGGACCCTGCTTGACACACTCATGCTTTTCCTTCATTTCATCATGTTTCTGCCCTAATATTTCGGTGGGGTTAAGAGGTATAATATGCCATCCTTGCAAAGAACTTTCGTTGACCACCCAGTGAAGGCTTTAAGGATCAATTTATTACATTCCAGAACATAATGGTTTATTGTGAGAACGGTGATCAAGAAATAGAAAGAAATCTGGATCACCACACTGTAAATGGCTCACATCTAAATTTAGCCACTCACTAAGCTAGGGGGAGAGGTGGATACTCTTGAGGGCAGAGAGAGGGTCCAGAGTGACTTAGACAAATTGGAGGAT
>JANRFK010003894.1:930173-950148 GCA_030068395.1 Apalone spinifera | reverse complement strand
AGATGATCAAAATGGTCCCTTCTGACCTTAAAGTCTATGAGTCTATGAGGTAGGGGGAAAGGGGATGAGTCTCTCATTCCAGTTGGAATCTGAGATGTAGTTGGAGCCAGAAATGTCATCCGAGTCCGTTTCTCTGGCTTGGTTTGCCTGGGACACCTTTCACTGTGTGGGTGAAGACACAATGGTGCCATGCTGGATTGTGGAGTCCCAGGAGACGGTGGGGGTGGCATTCGTAGTGGTGAAACTCAGCCAGAAAGCCCATGCTAGCCAACTCTCAGTCTTGCTAAAAGGGAGTGATGGGGGGCTTATATTTGATTTACCAATCAGGCCTAAATTTTGACATGCCAAGTTTGGTCCGTTCATTTTTAGTCCCTGCTTTTTTTGTTTACCAGGCATGAGTCTAACATAGTCTGTGAATTGCTTTAGTTGCCTTTTTGGTTGGGCTAACTCAGTCTTTCTGTTTTCTATCTGCACCTTTTCCCATCAGCCTCCCTTGTTGTAGATTATTTTGGCATTTTAAGAACTGTAACTCACTTTTCACAGTTGAACACACAATTAGAGTAAATGCGTAGGCCCCTCTCATCTCTGGACACTGTGTCTATGGCTTGCCAGTTCAATCTCTTTGGCACCTCAGAGCAGTGTGAGATAGCCTTGTGCTGCAGTACAGCCAGTCAGGCTCTGTAGAGCAATCTGGAGCCCTGCGCATCCCTGGATTCTCATGCTGGGGAAGCTGTTGATTAGATGAATCTCAGGTTGTTCTATGCACATTTGGGCAACAATTAAACACCTTTCAAACGTGTGGTTGTGCGTGTAAGTTGTGAATATTTGTTGGGGTGCAAGAGCATATTGAGGCTGCTGTGTCATGGGATTATGGAGACCGCAGCACAATTAACAATTTATACAGTTCACCGTTTTGTTTGACTGGATACTTTTGCCAGTATCCCATTTTCATAGTTTACTTACTCTAACATAGGGCTTAATTTTGTTTTTCCATACTCTACTTTCTCAACTGTCAGTGATGCATCCTACTGTCTAACTATAACTGAATAGCCTAATTATTGTTTGCTTTCTTAATTGGTTCTTAACATTGTCAAACATTTCATGTAGTTATTCATGGCTCTTCCATGGTTTTTGCAAAATTTTCCCATAGTAATTATATGTCATTTTATACTTTCTGTGAAACAAATTTCTAACCACTGGTTTTATATTAATGGTGTAACTATTTCAGTATGTTAACATTCAGCATTATTCTAAAAAAGAAATAGCTTCCCTGTTTTATGTTGGAGAAGTTTGGTAAGATCTTCTAGGTCAAAGTGTGATCTCAAAGTGCAGAGAGATGCCTTCAGCTTTAACCAGTCTTTTCTGGGAAAGTTGTGGGAGTTCACACAGTGCAGTCTGCTAGGTCTCAATGTAAAGAAAGGAGCTACCCAAGTATAAGACAAGGTCTCTTTACCATTGCAAACAGGACCCAGAAGTCAGATTCTAGACAGCCAAAAATGGCTGGTCACAAGAGTACTGCGTCACCTGTCCTAGTAACAGGTCCTTACATTATATTCACTGCCTTTAATTTTCTGCCAGGAAAGTTGAGTATGAATACGTATTATGAAGTGCTTGATTAATTACACTGTTCAGAGTGGCTACATCTTTTAATGATTATTTCCTTTTTAATTAAAATTTATCCATACGCCAGCCACAGACAACAGGATTATTAGAATCTCTCTTTTCTGTCTTATGAAAAAACCCACAGCAGGAAAGAATATACAGTTAGCTTTAGTGTGTATCTAGGGCTCTTCTAAAGCACAGCTGCATTTTATTGATGGGTAGGGAGGTCTGGAGATAGTGTTCCTTTGCCCATTGTTCTCAGACTGGATTAGCAGGGCTTCAGGGTGATGTATGCACTCTTTGACTGCCAAATTGGATGATAATGCATCAATTCATTTTTTTTTTTAATTCACAAATGAGCTTTATGGTGCCCCAAGCTGACTGAAGTCCAATTAATGGCTTCTTTGCAAGCTAAACGCACGGAGAATGAGTTTAGGTCTAACATAGATATTAGGCCAGCCTTCCCTGACATTTTGATTAAGAAACTAGAAGAATACATGGCACACATTAAATGGATTAATAACTGGCTAGCTGATAGGTCCCCAAATGTAATTGTTAACAGGGACTCCTCACTGAGTAGATGTATTTGAGTGGGATCCTGCAGGGGTTGCTTTCTGTCAGTGCCAAGAACTCATCTGGATCACTCGGGAAGTGGGGTGCAAGCAGACACTGCATTTCAGAATGCCAACTGTCCCACAGTCAACGCTGGTCATAATTATGGGATGGGTGGCTGTGTCCTAGGAAGCAATGACTCTGAATGGGACGTGGGGGTCACGGTAGATAATCAGCGAACTGAGTGCCCAGTTTGATGCTGTTGTCAAGTGGGCTAATGTAACCCTTTAAGCAAGGCTGGTGACAGACTTTACCAGATGCTGAACAAGGTGAGAGGGACCCAAGGAGAGAGCCCTCAAGTGGAAGGGTCAGGACTGGGGACTAGCCTTCCTCACTTAGCACTGCCCGGACCAGGCTGTATGGGGCTCCAGCGGAGATTTAAAGGGCCCAGGGTTCTATTCGCTGCTGCTGCCACTGTACAAGTGGGGGCAGCCTGGAGTCCTGGGCCCTTTCAAATTGCCAGGCCCCGGCACAGCTGCCTCCTTTCCCCATTTTCAGTCAGCAGCCCTGCTCTGAAGTATGAACGGGAGAATATCATGCAGACTTAGGGAGGCGACATTCCCTCGCAATTTGGCACTGGTGCAACTGCTGCTGGAATAACATGTCCAGTTCCGATGTCCACATTGACAAAAGAATTGGCGCGGATTTAGAGACGAACCATGGAAAGGAGTCCAGAATTGGAAAGCCTGCCTTAACGACCCAGGAGGCTCAGTCCAATTAGATTTTCAAAGAGAAGGACAATGGATGACTTGATGGCTGTCTCCAAGCACATATGCAGAGAAGAGAAATTGGATACTAGGAGACTCTTCAATCTAGCAGAGAAAAGTGTAACAACGACTAGAAATAGGATGCAAAAAATACCCAGTCAAAATAGATAATGAAACATTGGGACAATTTACTGAAGGTGGTGGCGCATTCTCTGGCACTAGAAACCTGCGTGTTTTTCTAAAACGTATGTTCTTGTTCAAAGATGAATGAATTCAGGAAAGTCTGTTAGCCAGTGCCACACAAGAGGTCAGACTAGATTATCAGCACTCCCGTCTGCCCTTATAATCTACAATTCAGTAATCAAAGAGCAAGTATACTAAAAAAAAAAAATTGGAAAATATCGAGGCCATTGTTGTCAGATTTTGGCATAGTCTAAAAGATATTTTGCTGCTGAATAATTGACCATGACTATTAGCCCTGTGGAAAGAATGCCCTTTTTCCCTTTTTAACTTTGTGGGAATCCTGTAAACCTGTCAAGAATCTCAAGTACATACACTACATCTTGTACAGCTAGAGTGGAAAAGATTTGACGTTTTTTCTCCTTTTTTAAATTCATCTGCATCAGAGTGAGATTCCGTCTGTAGGGTTCTCACTTAGGCTGTGGTGATTAAGCACTTAAATTGATTAATCAAATTTCCTGTGATGAGAACTACTGTCATTCATTAATCGGAGCAGGATTATAAATAAGAGATGGCAGATATAGGAGACCAACATGTTGACAGATACACATGCTGATTTGAATACAAATTGCACTATTGCATCTAGAGGGTTTTAGCTTTAGGCTGTCTAGGGATAGAGCTTCCCTAAAGAGAAAATTAGACTGAGATTAAAGTATCCCCATTTTAATAAAGAGATATGCATTGCTGAACGGGCAGCTACTGTAGGTGAGCGTGCAGGTTCGCATACCAATTATCATCTTTCAGTGATACAAGAAAATATCTGCTGGTCCTACAACAGCACCAAGCTATGGAATTTATTTCCTGTGTAGCTAGTTGATGATGTTATGCGACTGTCAGAACAGAACTGCAAAGTACCTGGGTGCCCGCATGTTGTTAATGTGAGTTTGGGAATGTGGTGGTGTCATCGATAGGCGGAGGTAGCAGGCTAACACACACAGCTCTCGCCTGCTCCCATGGAAATCCTGGAGCGGTGGCGGGGGGGGCGTTTCGATATTCACGGCAGTGGGAATACGGCCACATTTGTAACAGGTTTGTCCGGCAAACCTCGCTTTTTGGAAGACGAGAGCCACATGACCATAAGAACGACCATCGTGAGTCAGCAGCCGCTCAGAGGGCATGAATACCAACCTCGGGGCAGGGGTTAGGAGCAGGCACCACCTCAGATTGATTGCGAGTGCTGCATGTAGATTTCACCAAGCAGTTAGCAAGTTTAAGCGCCTCAAATACTATAACAGGCTTAATATACAGTCACAGACACTTCTTGGGTACCCCAATCTATCTTGCCCCAGGTACGTTTGTCTTTGTGACGGATGGACCTTTATGCCAAGAATCACATTGGGGTTACTTCCAGTG
This sequence comes from Apalone spinifera, assembly GCA_030068395.1. Classification (NCBI taxonomy): domain Eukaryota; kingdom Metazoa; phylum Chordata; order Testudines; family Trionychidae; genus Apalone; species Apalone spinifera. The sequence goes on along the minus strand of JANRFK010003894.1, from coordinate 945,634 downwards.
CCAAAGTGCCAGTTACTTGCCCCAGCTTAAATTCACCTTTGATTTCACACCAAAAACTATGTTTGTAGCTAATTCCATAGTAAACTATCTAAGGCCACGTCTTCACTCTATAGAAGGTTAGCGTTGTTGTGATTGATCTTCTGGAGTTCGGTTTAGCGAGTCTAGTTCTGACTCGCTAAATTGAACTCTGGAAGATCGAGTCTAGTTAAGACTCACTAAATTGAACTCAGAGGGCACCCCTGCCAGCATCTGCTATTCCTGCTCTTGCCAGGAGTAAGGGACGCTAACGGGAGCATTGCATTCTTTAAGCTGAGCTGCCGGGTCTAGCATAGACCTGGCCTAAGGAATTATTAGCTAGGAAAAGGAAATAACTCTCTTCTTGATAAGACTAAAGCAAGTAAACATGCATATGTCAGTGAGGTACAGTCAAAGTTTCAAAAGGTGATAGAATCTTCTATAATAAGAGCTGTGTGTCCTTTAAGGTTAACCAGGGTAAACACTTAGAACATCATGTTATGCTCTGGATGATCACAGTGAATAGCCAGTGGTGGATCTGTCCTCCATCAACTTGTCAATTCTTTTTTGAACCTAGTTATGCTTTTGGCCTTCACAACCATTTGCAGGTAACAAGTTCCAAATAAGTTGACTGTATGTAGTATGAAGAAGTACTTCTGCGTGTTTGTTTGGGTGACTCCGGGTTCTTGTGTAATGTGAAGGGGTAACTAACACTTCCCTGTTCCATTTCACAACACCATTCATAATTTTATAGACTAGGGGTTTTGGTGCCCTAGGCAAACTATCACTTTGGTGCACCTCCCTTCCCCCCCCCCCCCCATTCAATATTGAGAAAAATGAGAAGTCTAGAATGAAATTTTACCTTTATTTACTTGGCATTCACAATGAACAATGTAAAACAAAAATAAATATTCGTATTGATTTTTTTCTACTTTTCATTAAACCTAACACAATTCTACTGTACTAGAAGATTTACCTGGCATTGCTCAGGCCCTTAACTCAAATAAGTTTTGTTTTTCTTCATTGCCCCGGGGATAGAGGACAACCCCAGTCCTCTCTCACTGCAACAGCGTGGGGTTAGGTGAGAAGTACCTGTCCATGGCTGCTGCAGCTCCAGCAAGCACAGCGGGGGAAGGGGTGCATGTCTCCCAGCTGTGGGACAGACAGTCACAAAGACGGACAAGTACACAAACGGACAAGCTCTCTGAAATACATAGTACAGAGCTTTACCCCTTCCCCCTGCTGGCCCAATGAGGTTACAGCTGTCCTGAACCCCATCTCTGGCCTCTTGCTGCCCCCTGTGGTCATTCTGCAGTATAACTCTCCCTCCTGCCAGACCCCTCCCTTTCCATTTTGAGAAATAATCAAATTCCAGGCACATCCCATTGTCCTACCACAACCAAACCCTGCCCTTGCATTAAATTATGACAAGAGGAAGCTGAATACCAAATGTGGTGGTCCTAGCTCTTACCCTCACTGTTTATTGTCGTTTTCCAGATCATTTATGAATATGTTGAACAGCACAAGTGCCAGTACAGATCCTTTGCGGACCCCACTTTTTACTACTTTGCCTCCCCTTTCTTTCCTAACTTTTTAACTATGAGAGGACCATCCCTCTTATCCCGGGATTGCATACTTTGCTGAAGCGCCTTCTATGTGGCACCTTGTCAAAAGTTTTCTGGCACTCCAGGGCCCTGGATCACCAATTCCCACATTCTTGCTTAAGCCCTCAGTGGATTCTGATAGATTGGTGAGGCATGATTTCCCTCTACAAGGCCATGTGGACACTTCCCCATCATATGGCGTTCACCTGCATGTCTGGTAATTCTCCTCTTCACTAAAGTTTTAACCATTTTGCCTGGCACTGAAGTCAGACTTACTGGCCTGTACTTGCAAGGATCACCGCTGGTAAAAAAGTGGGCAGTACATTAGCTCTTCCTCAGACACTTAGCTTCCATTGCTTTCAATAGGATTTAGGCACCCAAATCTGATCATTTACCAATAGTGCGTGTCAAAACTTTGCAAACCATTTCTTTCCTGAGTGAGTGCTGCAGCATTTGCTGAGATTAAAGCAATCGTTTCTCCTTGGGCGGGTCTCATGTACTGCTTTCATAAATATTTAAGGAACTCTTATTAAAAGAATTACCATAATAAACATTTAAGGGTTTGATAGATGAGATCCAGACCACAACTGTTTTCTTTCAGGGGTGAGAGGGAGGTAAAACGCAGATACGCTGCTGGCAGTCACAGAAAGGTGTTAGTAAAGGTGCATGGTTTTAAAAACATTTGTTTTTTGCATTCTTGCTCTCTGACTTATAGGGGTGAATGGGGCATATGGGTGCCCAAATTTGGATGCCTCAGAAGAACACAGGTTGTGGCTATTCTAGAATATAAAGAGCCCAGTGAAAAAGAGCTGACCTTGGATTTAATTTAGTATTGAGCTGCAGGTAAGGGATCAATGGGCAGGCTCAGCAGGATTCAATAGCGGGTAAGCGAATACTGTCACTGAATGCTATTAGTATTCTTGTAGTGGAGGCCAGTGTAAAGGAGAAGGTTAGAGAAGACAGGAGTCTCTTCCAATGGGGCTGGGAAATATTGGAAATCCTGCTCGCTGAAGTTTTGAAAGTGCACCGCGAACTGCGGAGAGGCATTCCCTGTTCACATCTTGCTTCTGGGGCAGATTCTCAACTGGCAGGTTTGCTAGGGAGACTAGTAGCCGTTCTTACAAAAATAAATGAAATGGTTATTGAATGAGGTCTAAGAACTGCCTGGGAAGGACACTGCAGAAAAGGACTTGGGGCTTATACTAGATCACAAGTTAACTATTAGTCAACAAGGAAATGCTGTTACAAAACAAGTGAACATCATTCTGGGATGTACCAGCAAGGAGGCTGTATGCTCTACTCTGCACTGATAAGGCCTCAGCTAGCGCATTGTGTCCAAAACTGGGCACCATGCTTCAGGAAAGATATAGACAAATTAGAGAAAACCCAGAGAAGAGCAATAACCGAGATTAAAGCTCTAGAAACATGACCTTGGAAGAAAGATTGAAAACATTGGGTTTGTGCAATCTGGAAAAAAGAAGATGGGGTGGGGCCATGATAACTCTTCAAGTATATAAAAGGTTGTTATAAAAAGGAGTGTGATGAATTGTTCTCCTTCACCACTGACAACAGGACAAGAAGTCATGGATGTAAATTGTACCAAGGGAGATTTAGGTTAGATATTAGGAAAATCTTTCTCAACTGCAAAGGTAGTTAAGCACTAGAACAAATTACTAAGGGAGCTTGTGGTTTTTAAGTACAGGTTAGACAAACACTTGTTGATATAGATCAGTTAGTGGGCCACATGAGTGGCCCGCCTTCATCTCAGTGGGCCACAAGATTGGTGTAACCAAGACAGTGTCCCAGAATAGAATTCGCGGCGGTTGGGTGATGGAACCATAGCAGCGCTGTGATTGGACACAGAGGGAGTGCCCGGCTCTCACCACCTGTGCTGTGTGCAGTCAGTGCACACCCCACGGCACCTGCCCCGGCTCTACGTGTCTGTCCCTTTAGTAACACCAATAGGAAAAAAGCTACGTGGCCAGAAAGAAGCAGAATCTGGCAAGCCTGCACATGGGCAATGGTAAACAAAATGCCTCGCAAGAGCCTGGGGGGCTGCAAGTTGCCCACCCCAGACTAGATCACGGGTGACCAAACCTACTGAGCCTCCGAGCCACGTACGACAATCTCCAGCATTTCGAGAGCCCATGTGCCTCTGGGAGGTACCTGGCAGGCATTAGGGCTTCAGCCCCACAGCAAGCCGCAGGGGCTAGAGGCTTCAAACCTGTGGGGAGAGGTTCTTGGGGCTTTAGCCCTGAGCCCCAGCTGCCATGCCTGCCAGGGCTGAAGTCCTGCGACCCCCACCCCACTGGGTAGAAGGCAGAAATGACACCACATTGCTGGTCCCACATCCCTCCTCCTCTACCCATTTCTGCCAGGGTTTGCTGGGCCTGCTCGGCCACATGGAGCTGGCTGGCCCCCTCTCCTCTGCAGGCAATGGCAGTGTTAGCAGGTTGGACTATGGAGCCTGTTTCAGTGTGGAAAATGGGTGGGTCTGACGAGGGTTTCGTCACCGGATGTAGCAAAAGAAGACAGCCCCAAGCTTTGGAGTAGGATGAATCACTGAGGCTGGACCCTTCGCTGTGGACCGGCTGCTAGAGCCTCCCAGACAGACTTGTCCTACCTGGCTTTCTTCTCCCAAGTGGGGTCTGGGACTGACCCCAGAATTTTCTTTGTCCACAGGGCTCTGGCTGAATTAGATGTGCTACGTTTATGGTGACGTATTCTGCTGTGTGCATTGTACCGTGGAATCCCTCGCTCTCTTGTCTTGTAACTGCTCCCGTAGCTGCACTAACACAGCAGCTCCGCTTCCTCTCCAGCTCCCCAGAACATCCCCAGTAGGCACTCTGGGCTCCCCAAAACTGGAGGGATCTGCTCAATTTTCCAGTGTAAACTCAACTCCGTGTGCCCTTGTCTTTCGGTGTTAGGCAGGGTGTCACACCAGAGCGGGGTCTCACCATCAACCATCTGGGCCCAAAAACGAACTGCAATTTGAAATGGCTTTTCCAAGACTATCCAGGGCCCTTCATAGGTCTCCAGCCTGTTTTGCTTATTCCCATCTGAGCTGTGCCGTTCAAGTGACATGGGCTTGTGTCCTGGGCACTCCAGGTATTGGGTGCTGGCTCTTGTGTATCTTTCACAGACGCTCTCAGGTACCGCTCACATCTTACACTGTCTCTTCCGTTGAAACCTCCCCGCCACACTTCCTGTCTTGCTGGCAGCACCATTTGCCTTCCAATTTCTCTGTAAGTGCTGACTAAAGTGTCCAGTGGGGTGCTCACCCATCCATCCCATGCCACAGCCCTAAGAATTCACACCAGGCAGTGTGACTGCCCTGGAAGTAACACTCAGAGCTGTCAGTGCCACGATCTCAGGCCTGGGCTTGGGCTAATGGAGCTGCCTCATTGGCTCGAGCACTGAAAGAAACTGTTAGTTACCCAGGTGAGGAGTTTTGACATTTACCTGCCCTTTGTCAGGCATTGCTACACCCCCACAGCCGTGACATGGCCCGGGAGGGTCAGCACCTTGCATAGGCCAGGGTCTGGTCACGGGTCACTTCCCACGTGTGCACATGGCGAGTTTTGCAATGCCTGTGGAAGATGCTGGTGGGAGGCCCGTTCTGGAGACGTGACTGGAGAAACTGGCGGCGATGTGTAGAAGCAGGTGAAAGGAGCTGGCGGATGAGAGGTGTCAATGTAGTGCCATTCACAACTAAATGAAAAGCCGCGCTCTGGATAGAAGCGTGCTGGTGCAAGTGGTCTCCGCAATCTGGCCACACAGCAGCAGAGTGTGAATAGCTGTTCCAATAATGGCAGCCAGTCAGGGACGGGGGGCGGTAGGTAATAGGCACCTCCATAAGACCCTGAACAGCGGCTTTGTCCCTGTATAACTGGGACGTCTGGTCCCCTGAGCGGCAAGGCAGCTTGTCGGGTCTGACGTGACTTTTAAGTGACTGCAGCTGCACCAAACCAGCCTCTCGCCCATGGAGAGGCTGTGCAGGCTGAGTTTGAGAGAAATTTCAAGCCATGCACAAATGCTTTCCCGGCGAGGGATGGGGTCACTCATCTGCTGAAGGATGTACATGCCCCTCGTGTTTTTCTGAATCGAGACCCTCATCAGAAGGGCCTGCAGGTGAGACTCTAGAGGACAGGGATGGGACATGCTAGCCATGGCTCTGTTGGAAGAGGGACCATGTTGGGGAAATTGGGGAAGCCTCTCCATGTGACAACAGTCGATGGCTTCTTACAACGAAATAAAACTCTGAAGTGCTGTGTGACTTGCTCAGCTGCTGTTACCCCTCAGTGTCCTGGGCAGGCCAAGTGGGCCGGTCTTTCTAAAGGCCTGTTTAGGCTGGCTTCCTAACACAGCCCCATCAACAGGGGTGGTCTTGCCCTGCGAGACAGGTCTGAAATTTGCCTCTCCTGGTGTTGCTCACTTGACCAAGCCAACATCCGCCCTTCCCCTGCTGTAATGCAGCATGAAGGGGGGGAGAGTAAGACTGATTGCACCGGGATCCCTGCGCGCGGTGCTGGCACAAAGCGGGGGCGTAGCCCAGCACGTTGGCGTTTCTCACTGAATTCTGATTAATGGCGCAGGCTGGAATGGGTGAAGTCTCCCAGCTCTTTAGCTGACAGGGCTGAACGTCATCTGCTGTTCAAATGGGTTTGGGACGTGTCTGTGGCTTTAGCCTCTGTGTCCGGAAGGAAGGACCGTCTGCTGCAAGATAACCTGATCTCAGGGGTCATTATCCCCGAGGTAATGACACATCTATAAAGTGTCGAGGGTTTTCCAGGGCTTGCTAATTTGGGGGGAAATGAGCCGGTGGTCCTAAATACCCACAATTGGTGGCTGCCCTAACTTTTTAACCCTGCCCTGGCTCGCCAGTGTTACTGGGAGAATTTTCTGGGTTCCCTTTACAATCACAGATGGAAAATTGCTTCGAGGTACAACACATTTTTTACTGCAAACAACCAGCAACCTGTGGTGAATATTGATAACCACTTGCACACAGTCTGAGTAAATCAGTTTCAGGAAGACTGGCGCATCTGCTGGGAAATAAGCACTTTACAACGGCCGGGGCTTTTAAACTAGTGAAATACCAGAAAGCGTCAGTGAAAACATGGAATATTTGCTACCTGTGCATATTTCAATAAATACAGGGGACACTGAAGGTACATGCAAGGGAGCAGATTTGTACTTTTTGACTTTTTCTTCTTAAGCTCGGGCTAGAGTGTGACAAGCTGGGTTTTTCTTTTTCATCTTCCTCCCCAAGGAGAAGCGTCAGGGTGTCCTTGCAAGCTCGCAAAGGGGGTAGGATTCAGTGACACAACACACAACTTTTACACTCTGATGGCAAGATACCACTCCAGATTGAGGCTGTCTTGGACTCTGGCTGCTCATGTTTTGAAGGAGCAGAACAGTGGCATAAAACCTGTTTCTTTCCCATCTCTACATCCAATAAATGTGAACCACGTGCAGGCTGCATGTCATTGCATGGCTGAAAAACACCATTCCATCTTTCCCAAGCCTAAGAGGTAGCCGAGTAGATAATTTGCAGGGCTGAGGTTAAGAGCAGAACTTGATTGGGCTCAGATACTGTAGTTAAGTTAAGAGCCCCATAGCTTTTCATTAAGAATAAGGTTAGATCCTCTCGTGCTTTCTTGGGAGGCTTGATCGCGGCTGTGGTGGCGGCTGCTGCAAGGCAGTTCATAATCCCTGATGCAAACCTGCAGCAGAGCTCTGAGAGTGGGTGCAAGTGCAGAGGGATGTGCAGTTGTCCAATGGATGGACGATTGGTTGCTAGGTATAAGTACGCTTTTCTTAACGACATGAGGGCTAACGACAGCAACGATGCCTTTTCATCCGGCATGTCTGTCAGCATCACAAGCCACTAAAATAGTTGTTATCCCTGCTCTCTCTCTGTGCCATGGCCCTGGTTTCTTAGCTACTTGCACTGTGCTCAGATAGGCAACTTTCACTTTCCATTGTGGGCCACAACGATGTTCCATTTAACAACTTAGATCAGCGAGGCTCAGAATGACCGTTTCCAATGAAATACACGAATATTGGCAGTAGCTCTCAAGGGAGCCGGTGCGAAATGGGACCCAGGGTGTTTGTGCAGATCGGGCCAGTCACTGGGGCCCAATGCTGTGGTGTTTCATTCTCTCCAAGGTGGGGAACAGGCTCTTCGTTTGCAGGAAGAACTGCTTGACACAGGACAGAGGCAGTTGACTTGCGGAAACTAGAGATTCAGAAGTGCAAGGACCTAGGAATGGCCTGGTGGGCGCCCTGGATGGTCGATCCCAGTCTTGCAAACACAGCCATTTTCAATTCTGAGGCGCCAATAGAATAAAGGCCCCGGAATAGACTATCCCACTTTGGTCTGTGCCACGGTACAGACTGGCTCGTGGTGTTTCATTGGTCCAGCCCCGTCGGTCCCCTGGCAGATGCTGACATCCCTCTGTCCATTCATTGCCCGGGGGGACCATCGGCCCAGGTTTCTAGGTGAAAAGACTGTTGTGAATTACCTCCTGGGACGAGTGGCTTGGATTTGGTTACCTGCCCTAGTGGGTTGAGGGGCAGGCAGGGTTCTTTAAGAGTGTGGAATAGAATCGGGTCTCCCCAGGCATGAGCTGGCCAGAGACGGGATCTTTCTTTTACACCTTCATTCACTGGCTTCCAGAGGGAGGGACTGTCACATCCTGCATCGACAGGTCTGTGCAAAGCAGATTTTCTCATGTAACTGTTCCATGGATTTAGCTTGCTAATCCGATTCCTTTATTTGGGACATTGGAGGTGTTGCCATGGGCGTGTGTGTTTGAAAAGGTTGTTTAGGGATTTCAGTGTAAATCCCACGTTGTAGGGGTTTGGTGTATGGGAAGCGTGCCCTTGCTAACAGGTTAATTCTTCGGTCTCTCTTCTTCTGTCTGGGAGAAGCAAGGAAGGCCTGAGAAATTGGCTGTCAGGCACTGGGAAGGCAGGGAGCTATGGAGAAATTCCTTTTGAAAAAGGGAGGAAGGCGATCTTCTAATGTGTATTTGTTGAAAGCTTGCTGCCTGTGAAGGAGAATTCATGTGGGGCTGTGAGTGAGAAGCTAGAGCTGTCTCCTCTCTCAGCTCTAGACAGGCGGCAGGAAACCCCATTTTCCCACGTTCTCATTATTCTGCACGTGATGTGTGCAGATAGCAGGCGTATCTGAAAGCGGAGGATTCATTAATTGCCCAGGTACATTTTTGAACATTTTAATGGTGCAGGTTTTATGTGATTTGGTTTAACTTTCTGTCAGCAGAATTCGGAATTGCATGAAAATCTGAACAAAATCCAGTAGGATTTTACTTTAAAAACCTCTATGAATGTAATTCAGGCAGGAGAAGGATTTCAAAGCATATCCTGCCCTATCTTGAATTTCTGGTTCTCTTGCTTTTTCATTTTCATCCTCAAAGTCTTATTAAAGAAGAGCGTGTTGGCATTATCGTCTTTTTAAAAAACATAAGAGACAATTACACTAAGGAGCTCAGCACTGAAAAAATCCATGAACACTTTTGCTATTTTCCCAGGGTTTAGAAAGTTGGTAGCCTACTCTGTGAAATGTCTGTCCGGTGGGTGAATGGGCATGTCCCTCTGTTGGAAGAGGTGTAGCAGGAACTGCCAGGGACTGACTGCCACTGGGGAGAGCACAGTGGCGGGGACAGAAGCTTGCTGTAGCTGAATCTTTCAGGATAGACACAAGTTGCACAGCCAGAGGTGACTCTCGCGTTTCTCTCTCTGTGCCCGGGGGATTCCGAGTGCAATGCCAGTGGTGTTCACGCGCTGAGCTCGAGGAAGTTGCTTGCACAAAAGACGTTTACATGAAGATAGCTAGCGCTGCACACCCCTGAGTTGCTCCACGGAATTTACCTTAGAAGAAGAAGGACGAGGCTTTGATTTTGCATATTCAGACTCCTGAACTTCTGCTCCTCTGGCAGCCTTTGTTTTGGCATGAGGCGGAGAGCCTGCTGGCTTGTTCAGAGAACGGAGAGACGGGCCAGCTCTAATCTTTGACATTCCCAGCTGTTTGCCCACGATTTCACCGAGCCTTCTTCTTTGGCTTTTCTTCCTCAGCATGTATTCAGCCATTATCGAGTCCTTTCACCCCTCCAGGCCGGGAGAGCTGCCAAAATCTAGTCCATCCTCATGGCAGTCCCTTTGCCAGCAAGGGGTCACCGTCACAAGGAGGCAGGCTCTTAGCTAGCTGGGTCATCAGCACAGGGAGCGACAAAAGCTTCAGGACAAAATCTGACATTTCTTGCAGCCCCACAATTTCCAGCTAGGTTCATGAGAAATGTGGGTCAAGGAGAAACAAAATCTGTCCCTTGTGTTTGTAGTGACCCTGGTGGCTCTGTGGGGGTGTTAGGCAGTCTCCTTAGGCTCCTCAAGACTTTGTAAATGGTCGTTAGTTTATTCTCATTGCAGCCTTTGTGCCGTCTCTCTGCTTTACACTCCTCTGGCCGATGTGCCTGACTGGCCCCTTCCCACAACCACTTGGGAGATAGGACTCCTCTGGCGTGATTTCCCACCTGGGGCTTGTACGTGTGCAGACACCTAGGCTGATACAATCTGCTTAGGACACTGGGCACTTATTCAGGTGCCTTTCACGTCCCTCCACAGGGAAAGCTTGCACGTGTGTGTCTGCCTGAGGTGGAAATTTCACCTCCAGCTCAACGTGGGGCCAAGGCCAGGTGCCCCCGAGGGAGAGAACAGAACAGGGAGTCATCAAGTGATCACTCCCCTGTCGTCCATTCCCAGCTTCTGACAGAGTCAAGGGCCACCTTCCCTACCCATCCTGACTAGCAGCCATTGATGGCCCCATCCTCCATGAATTTATCTCATTCTCTTTTGAACCTTGTTATAGTCTTGGCTCTCACAGCAGCCTCAGGCAGATCCTACAGAAGGACTGTGCATTGTGTGAGGAAATACTTCCTTTTGCTTGTTTGAAACCTGCTGCCTATTAATTCTATTTGGTGAAACCTAATTCTTGTGTTCTGGGAAGGAGAAAATAGCACTGCCTTATCCATTTTCTCTGCACCAGGCATGATTTGGTAGACCTCTGTCATGTCCTCTCTTAGTTGCCCCTTTTCAAAGCTGAAAAGTCCCAGTCTAGTAATCTCTTCTCATGTGGAACTGTTCCAAACCCCTAATAATTTTTGTTGTCCCTTTCTGAACCCTTTCTAATTCCAGTAAATATTTCTGAGATGTGGCAACCACAACTGCATTCAGTATTCAAGATGCAGCGTACCATGGATTTATATACGGGCAATAGGATCTTTCCCATCTTATTAGCTATCCCTTCCTTAATGATTCCCAACATTATGTTTGCTCTTTTGACTGTCATGGCACTCTAAGTGGATGTTTTCAGAGAATTCTCCTCAATGACTCTGAAATGTCTTTCTTGAGTGGTAACAGCTAATTTAGACCCCATCATTTTATATGTATTAACAGGATTATGTTTTCCAGTGGGCATCACTTTGCATTTGTCAGCATTGAATTTCATCTGGTATTTTGTTGCTCAATCACTCAATTTTTTGTGAAATAATTTTGTAGCACTTCACAGTCTGCCTGGGACTTGACTGTCTTGAGCAGTGTTGTATCATCTGCACATTTTACCACTTCACTATTTACCCATTTTTCCAGATCATTTATGACTATATTGAATGGAACTGGTTCCACAAGAGTCCCAGATAACATTATTTCCCTGTCTCCAGACTGAAACTGATCATTTATACCTGCACTTTCTTTCCTATTGTTTAACCAGTTACCAATCTGTGAAGGCCTTCCCTCTCATCCCAGGGTTGCTTATTTTGCTGAAGAGTCTTTGGTCCCTTGCCAAAGGCTTTCTGAAAAATCCAAGTGTGCTGTATCCACTGGATCCCTCTTGTCCACATGCTAGTTGATTCCTTCAAAGAACTATAATAGATTGGTGAGACAGGATTTCCCTTTTCAGAAACTATGTAGACTCATCTCCCAGCAAATTATGTCCATCGATGTCTCTGATAATTATGTTCTTTACTCTAGTTTCAACCAGTTAGCTTGGAACTCAAATCAGGGTTGTGAGCCCACCGCCTCCCCCCAATGTCTAGGAAGTTTGTCTTACGAGTATAAATATGCATAATTCGGGATGCTTTGGACAAAATGCCTCAGTTTTTATGTTAGTCTGCTGGATCTGTATATCCTATTTTAACGCATGTGCCACTCTTGAATATGAAGTTAGAAATATGAAGTATGAGATTGTTTATTGTTTTAAATGTGCTAATGAGGGTCATTACCAGTACCCTCCCCCCGAAGCCTTAACAACTTGGTGATCAATGACTTATGAACAGCCTTGTTTTTCCTCTAAGTCCAAAGGTGACTGGACTTTGATCATGCCACTGGGCCTGGGATTCTATTTTTTGACCCGGATAGTTTTCCATGGAAAGGGGGACATGGAACAAAAGATTCCCGCCCTGGAGGAAAGACTGTTTAAGTAAAGGGAAGTTATCAGGTCTTTGTCTGGTGTGACACACTCCAAAGATGGCTGGGGAACCAGGCCAAGATAAAAGGTTGTCTCCTAACCTAGAGATTATGGTAAGAATCTGCTTTGCAATAAGTATTTTAGTGAATTAGAACTAGCTATGCATTTTCTTTTCATTTTAACTTAGAAACATACTTTGATCTGTCCGTTTTCACTTGCAACCACTACTCCATCCTCCTGTTTGTACCTAATAAAAACACTTCTGTTTACTACCAGGCCCAGTGTAAATAATTGTTACCTGGGGTGTTTGACTGGTGTGTACATTCTCCTTTCACTCATAAGGAGAATGAACATTCTCATGAGCTTTCCTTGTGTTAAACTTAACTCAGAGAACGATGGATTCATTTTGAGTTTTGACCCCTTTGGGGGTTTGGTTTCCTGACTGCTGTGCCCTACAACTGCATTCTCACAGAGCAGAAGTGGTTCAATGTCTGCTTTGCTCCACAGGGGGGCAGTAGCCCTATCTCTGTACCTTGTCCGGGGGAGATAAGAGGATCTGTCCCAGCAGGACAGAGTGCTGGGGAGCCCCAGAGAGCAAGAAGGCGGGTATCAATGTCATGATCAGCACACCGGGGAACAATCCCAAGGGGCCGTCTGAGACGACACCCCTTCACAAGGTTTACTGTCCTGTAATTGTCAGAGTCACCTCTAGAGCCCTTTTGAAAATGGCATCACATTAGCTATCTCCCAGTCATTTGGCACAGAAGCTAATTTAAATGATAGGTTACAGACTACAATTAGTAGTTTTGCAATATGACATTGGAGTTCTTTCAGAACTCGTGCATGAATGCTGTCTCATGCTGGTGAATTTTAATGTTGAATTTCTCAGTTTGTTCCAAAATGTCCTCTAATAACGCCTCAATCTGGGACAGTTTCTTAAATTTGTCATCTAAAAAGAATGGCTCAGTTTTGGAAATCTCCCTCGAATCCTCAGCCATGAAGACCAATGCAAAGAATTTGTTTAGTTTCTTCACAATGGCCTTATCATCCTTGGGTGCTCCTCTAGCATCTCGATCATCCAGGGGCCCCACTGGTTGTTTAGCAGGCTTCCTCTTTTGATGGACTTGAAGTACTAGCAAAAATGTTTCGCGTCTTTGGCTAGATCTTCTTCAAATTCTTTGTGACCTTCCTAACGATATATTTATATATTATTTGCCAGAGTTTGTGCTTCTTTCTATTTTCCTCTCTAGGATTTAACATCCACTGTCTAACAATGCTTTCTTTACTTCGTTGTTTAGCAATGGTAGCGTACTTTGGTTTTCTTTCTATGATTTTTAAAATTTTTAATTTTACATTTAAGTTGGGCCTCTATCATGGTGTCTTTAAAAAGTTTCCATGCAGCTTTCAGTTTTGGGTTACTCTGGTGTTTTTCCCGACACACAGTTGTTAAATTTAATTATAATATCGTCGCTATTACCAAGCAATCCAGCTACAATCACCTCTTGAACCAGATCCTGTGCTCCATGTGGCATTAAATCAAGAATTGCCTCTCCCCTTGTGGGTTCCCAGGATCAGCTGCTGCAGGAAGCAGTCATTTAAGGTGTCAAGAAACTTTATCTCTGGATTGATTCCTGAGGTGACATCAATCCAATTAACGTGGGAATAGTTGAAATCCCACATTATTACTTATGCATTTGGATAGCCTCTCTAATCTCCTCAACATTTCATAGTCACTGTCACCGCTCTGCTCAGGTGGTCGGTAATAGGTCCCTACTGCTATATGCTTAGTGCTAGAGCATGCAATTACTACCCATACGGATTCTATGGAACAGTTCGGATCATTTAAGATTTTCACTTCATTTGATTCACTACACTTTGTTTCACATATAGCACCCCTCCGCCACCAGCACAACCTGTTTGGTCCTCCTGATATAGTCTATACTCTGGTATGTCTGTGTCCCTGGATTATCCTCATTCCACTAAGTCTCTGTGATGCCTATTTTATCAATCTCCTCATTTAATACGAGGCACTCTAGTTCACCCATCTTACTATTTAGACTTCTAACATTGGTATAGAAGCACTTTAAAAACTTAGATCTGTCTAGCTGTCTGCCATGACTTGATGTAACCGAATGGGACTCATCTTACTCACTCATTGGGACGCTATAGTTCTGCCTGCCTACCTGGCCCAGTGTTCAGAGAATGCTACCATGAAGGTCTTATCTAGCAACCTAAATTTGGCTTCCAAGACCTCCCTCCTGTCCTTCCCATTTCACTGGTACCTACTCCTTCCCAGCACTATGCATAAGTCTACGTGAGATCCGCAACCTTTGCACCAGGCAGGCCAGCCTCTCTGTGGTTTTCCCAGCCATCACACACTCAGTTATCTGTTGCCAGTGTTTGAACCCTTCATGAATATTACCTGTCTACTCTAAAAACTGGAGTTTTCCTCCCCCTCCCCCGAGAGGTATCCTCGGTGTGAGAGGATGCCACATCATCATCTGGAAGGAGGGTCCCAACTACGGGATCATTTCTCTCCACTCCAGGTGGATGTTCTCCTTCCCTAAGAGATTCCGCCTCCCAAATAGCACAGGGGCTGTCAGTCATGTCATGGGGCTGTTCTGCTGTGTCCCAGAAAGTCTCACCTAGGTACCTCTCTGTCTCCCTTAGCTCCTGCAGTGCTGCCGCCCTGGCTCCAAAGCCCACATGAGGGCCAGGACTCCCTTGCACTGACACCACCTGCGCATAGGGCAGGTAATCAGACATGCTGCATTGGGTGCAATAAACTGGATGGCTCCCAGTCTGCAACTGGGCTTCTGCCAGCACTGTGTGTCCCCTCCTGGGTGTTTATCAGGGGGTTTCTTTGGCTTTAACTTCAAAGAAGGTCACACTTTCCCTCTGAACCCCGTCACAAAACAGTCTGATCAGTCACTCCCCTTTGATAGCGCCTCTGGTCAATTAGCAGCCAACTTTTCAAAGCCCTGGTCTTCCAAGTAGACCCACCCCTGCTTAATGGTTGATGGGCGCTAAAAGGCTCAGAGAGCAAAACCTCATTAGAGAAGACTAACTGCATATTGGGTGCATTAGGAGGAGCGTTGCCAGCAGATCCAGAGAAGTGATTATTCCCTTTTATTCAACACTGGTGAGGCCACATCTGGAGTATTGTGTCCAGTTCTGGGCCTCCCACTACAGAAAGGATGTGGACTTAGGATCCAGCATTGGAGAGGATCCAGCAGAGGGTGACCAAAATGACCAGGGGGCTGGAGCGCATGACCTACAAGGAGAGACTGAGGGATTTGAGTTTATTTAGTCTGCAGAAGAGAAGAGTGAGGGGAGATTTGAGAGCAGCCTTCAAC
>JANRFK010003894.1:878693-908585 GCA_030068395.1 Apalone spinifera | reverse complement strand
TCAGCTCAGAGCCCCTCGCACACTCCAAATCCCTTAGCCCAAGACCAGAGCCTGTGTCCCCACCCACTGCCCCTGCCTGGTGAAAGGGAGGGAGGACAGAGTGAGCAGGGGTGGGGCATTAGAGAAAGGGCACAAAGGTGACAGGTCAAGGGGGGTCGGGTGTGAGCTAGATCCTGGATTGCACTTAAATTCAATAAGTGATCTTGTGCTTAAAAAGGTTGGAGACCTCAGATCTAGATGGTGCTTGGTCCTGCTGTGAGGGGAGGGGACTGGAGTCGATGACCTCTCGAGGTCCCTTCCCGTTCTGGGATTCTGGGATTCTCTCTGTTGTAGAGAGAACTCGGATTCTGGGGGCACTTTAAAGACTAACAAATTTAATAATTTTGCTGCAACAGACCATCACGGTACCTCTCTGAAACCTGCTGGGCAGAGGAACCTCTTCCTTGCCCTGGCATTGTGCTAAAGGGAAGCTGGCAGGTTTTTCTTCTCCTCTCTCGAAATTCCTTCTCATTAGATGGGAAATGTTTGCTGGATTCGGAATAGCTGGTGGCTGGAGTAAATGGACCCGTTCTGGGGTGAGTAGCCCCTATGGAAAGAGGGTGGCTTGTGCTCCTGGGCTGGCTCAGCACCATTCAGTAACCAGCAGGTGCTGCTGTCAGAGCTGGGCTGGCACTGCTGCTGGCGCTTCTGCCCAGATGCTCTGTTTTGATGAGACAGGGCCTTATGCAGAGTGGAAATACTGTCTGGGGCCGTGGTGTCCAGCACGCCAGCCACTAGCCACATGGGCTATTTGGCCGGTTCGGTGTGGCTCGTTCACTAAGGGAGTAGCCGCTATAAGGGCTACGGCTTCAGAACTGGTTGGACACCAGGCTCTGGGGCTTAGCGCTCCTGTTGGGTACCAGGACTCTGGGTTCCACTCCTGCCTCTTCCTCTAATTCACTGTCCGACCTTGGAGTGGCGAGGAAAGACCCGTTGCCGGCAGCTGCTGCCTCAGACCAGTGGATTGCCCTGGAGAGGGAAGAAAACTGAAAATGAGGCTCAGCCAAGTCTGTCTCCCTTCTGGGAGCAGTGGTGGGAACTGTCTTTCCCCTTTGCAATATTACAGCAACAGTAAAACTCGTTTCATGTCCTGTGGGATTATTTTCACTACCTATTGCTGACGAGCTTCCTGCTGTAAACAGGGCTAACCTTCCTTCTGTATGATGGAGACTATTAGCCCTCAGATGTGAGAGTTAATTAGTTAACATTGATACAGCACTTGGAAGAAGTAAAGTAGCACATAATGGATAAGTATTATTGTAGTCAACACATTCTGTAGGGGAAAAAAAGAGCAAAAATGAAAAGTTAGTTGAAAAAATCCATGACCAGGAGAAATTGGATTGTTTCAGTTTTCTGCTGTGCCCACTGTGCCCCTTCAATTGTAGAAAGATGGGTGCTGTTGAGGCCACGGCTCAGCTTACGGGAGGATCAGCTCTCTGGCAATTGATCTTCCAGGGTTAGATTTAGAATCCGAGAGTCCGAGGGCTGGCAGAGACCTCAGGCGGCACCAAGTCCAACCCCCTGCCCAAAGGAGAACCAGCCCCAATTCAATCATCCCAGCCAGGGCTTAAAAACCTCAAGTGATGGAGATTCCACCCCCACCCTAGGGAACCCAGCCCAGTGCTTCAATCCCCCTCCAGGGAAAGAGTTTTTCCTCCTATTCAGCCTCGACCTCCCCGCTGCAATTTGAGAAGTAGTAAAGACCTGCCAGATCAGACCGAGGGCACCCCCATCAGTGCTGGAATTCTGCTGTCAGGAGGAAGAAGGGAAGTTGATGGGAACATTTCACCCATTAACCTCCTGCTGTGCAGACAGCACCAAGCTCCGCTTCAGGTACCTCAACTCCGACCCTCCCCCCGGCAGTGTAGACCTGGCCTGAGAAAGTTAGGTGACCAATCCAGGGAAAATAGCTGATGAAAGCTGCAAATAGGTTGTAGGTGGTTGCAATTTAACATTTAAGGCAAACTGTCAGAACAAGAATCTTCTCCAGGAGGAGGGATTGTAATATCATTCTCTCTCTCTCCAGCCATTAAAAGACAAGGAAACTAGGAAAGTTTCTTGTTCAATACATTTTGGATAGGCGTCGTACGGAGGTCTTTGATATTAATTCAGCTTTGATTGGTGAGTCCGTTTGTACCTGTACTGGGTTTAGCTCAAAATTGACAGCAGTGTCCAAAGTTCTAGCATTGGAAATCGGATTTTCTTGCAGCCAAAATCCTCTTCGCCTCAGTGATTCCTGTTCTTTTCAGATAATCATACAAGTAGGGTTCAAATCAACTTCACTAACAAAATGTCAGTTGGGCATTTTATGTGTAAAATAATGGATTGGGAATGTTTTATAAAGCCAAACACGCTGAATTGTACCTGTGGGATGCCTTCAAAAGATGGAAAAATATAGACCACACCTGCTTCTTTGTTGATGCCTGGAGTCACGGTCATGCAGTGAAGTGTTATTTGCTCTGACCTTATCTAGATGATTGAGCTTTGAGTAATTTAGTGGCTTACCATGTAAGTGGTTGTTAGGGGAAGCTAGGTAACTTGGTAAGTTGTTTTGAAGGCAGTCGCTCCACTTTTGCAATGCTGATTTAGGAAATTAAGGCTTTTGGTGTCCACAGCATAGCCGGTAACGTGTGAGTCTCTGAAGGGTCCCTGGCTGGAATGATTGTAACAATTGCTTGGTCTCCACATTTTGGCTGAATTCGGTTCGTCTGAGGAAGAGGCACGAATAACTTTTCTGTGAGTCAGTCGGCACAGGCAGATGCAGCACGCGCTTTTTACAGAGCAGTTGGCGTCAGGTGATTGCCTTCGTGTCACCCTCATTTTATGGGGAGGGAAACTGAGTCACGGGGGGGAGGGGGAGGAGGAGCCACTTGCCAGCAGGCCAGTAGCGGAACCAGAAAGAGAACCTGTGCATGCTGATTACTGGTCCAGTGAGCTATCCACTATGCCACACTGCCTTCCTAGTTGCC
Source organism: Apalone spinifera (assembly GCA_030068395.1). Classification (NCBI taxonomy): domain Eukaryota; kingdom Metazoa; phylum Chordata; order Testudines; family Trionychidae; genus Apalone; species Apalone spinifera. The sequence goes on along the minus strand of JANRFK010003894.1, from coordinate 905,577 downwards.
TTCCATCTTATGTTTATTGTTTCTACTTGAAATCATCTAAAAAATCTGCGCCATAGGTTTGCAAAGTGTAAGGCAGGGAAAATCTAGTTTATTAATGCTTTAAACCCGTGCAAATGTTTATGAAGTAGTATTCTCAAGTGTAGGTGTAATTTGGCCTGGTCTTCTGTTTTACCAGCAAGGTCCATGCAGGGTATTAACTTTAGTAAATACCAACCAAACCCAGCATATCGTGCCATAGATACCAGTCCAGTCCCTGGAGCAGAGTTACCTTTCTTCTACCCTTCGGTTACTGTCTGAGCAGTGATTTCCTTCGGTAATACTCTGTCTCCTTTTTCTCCCAGTGCCTATACGGCTGTTACGTCCATTCGTCCATCATCCCCACTTTCCACCGAAGGTGCTACTGGCTTCTTCAGGTAAGGTGAACCGCCATTTCTCTCTTCCCGTGTTTCCTTCTATAGAGATCTGTCCGGCTGCGGCTTTCATTGCCTCTGGGATGTAACCTGTAACTTTCTCTGGATGCTATCTAAAAATGATGGGAATATCACCAAATGCAGAGTAGCTAATGAGAGCTGGGAGTTGATTTTTTCAGTCTAACCGTTCAGCAACACAAAGGAAATAACAGTTTAAACATCCCCTAGAAAGAGAAAGTGCTAAATGAGAGTGAGATTTCTTTGTCTCCAGCAATGAGATGGTGTTTGGACATGAAGCTATTCAGAGTCAGTAAGAAGCAAAGAATTCTGACTGCTGCATGAATATGGCAGGGCACAGGAGAGAAAGAAACCCTATGTTGACGATTGGGGTTTTGTTTGAAAATCTTTCAGTGCGGAGTAAGTGGCACACTGTAGTCAAGGAAAGGGGTTTCCACCTTGGTTCCAGAACACCTCTACTTTTTACAATACTTCTTCTTGCTTGTGTGTCCGCAGTGAAGCCTCTTGGAAATTCAGACTGAATTCTCATCACATTCCTGCAACGTGCAGATACTAGTTTGCTGCAGAGGGTTTTTTATAACCGTTGGTCTATGCATGCTAGTTATTTATGGTGGGCATGCACGTGAGTGCTGGATTGTATGTGATAGCCACAAATGGCTGGACTTTTTAGTCTGTTTCATTGTTACTGGGTTGTTCAGAAGTGCTCTCTGGCTCTGCTTTGTTCTGTGTTTTAGAGAGAAGAGCGTTATGATATTTATATTTTGAAACTCAGCCCCTCCAAAAAATTGAAGGGACACTGTAATCTTATATTAATCAGGTTGTTTTAAAAGGCGTTAAAGCTGTTTCAGGTACTATACATGTCAGTCCAAGTGGCTTTATAATCACATCTTCATACGGTGTAAAAAATGTCCTTGGTCCACACAAACAAAAGAGGAAGAGGATTCTGCAGAGGAAATCATGAAAGAAACAAAGTACAAAACACTGTCAATGCCTCTAGAAAACACTTTGCAACGCCTCTGGTTATTTTTTCTGGGCAATCTTAGGAATCACTTGTAAAAGAAAATGAAATAAGCACAAATTGGAAGTGATGTTTACGTTGATAGTGTTCCCCGAATCTTGCACCTCTCGCCAGCTGTGTGCACAGGGCTCCGCACACTGATCTTCCTCTGATTAATGAGTGAATCATAATAGGAATGTGTCTTTAAGGGAAAACAATTCTACCCTCATGTGACATGAATGATGGCAGCAAATCTAAAGACAGAGGAGCAGTAAAACGGGGTCTCCTGTGTCGTGTTTGTAGCGAGTCCGAATGCAGCCAGGCAGAGGCATGGTGCGGCGTCGGTGCTTGGCATTGCACTACAAGTCACTGCACACATGGTGCTTCGCAAGTGACTAGCCCCGCGGCAGAATGATTCTATTGTTGCTACAATGGACAAACGGGCCTTTTGCAGCTCATTTGACCAGTGTGCGGAAGAGGATCCCCAGCAGCCCTTCGGGTTGCCAGGGCCCGGCATTGAACCAGACAGCCTGGTATTTTCGCCTCCTGGACGGTAAAAAAAATTCAGAAAATACCGGACCCCTGAAATGTCCAACACTTTCTGATTGTTTCCCGGCCAGGAGGCGAAAATCCCGGGCTATCTGGCTCATTATGGAGGCAGCCTCACCATGTGGCTTTTAAAAGGTCCTTTTTTTTCCTGGCTTGGTTTTTGTTGTTGTTGTTTGGTATTTCTCTGAAACCATCTGGCAACCCTCGCAGCCCTGTCGCAGATTCCCTCCCCGCCCCTCCCGACACACCCGCTTGCTTTGCACGCCATCTCTGTGCTTTTTCGTGGTTTCCTTCAGACCTTGGAACTCTATTTGCTCCCTTTAGATTTGCTTAATACAAGTTGGACTTCCCTGGTCTCGCACCCTTGGGACCTGAGTGATCCTGAACCTGGAGAGGTCAAGGCTCATCTCTGGGCTGTGCCCCCTGCCACAACTCCCAGGGTTAACCTTGGGCTGGAACCCTCCACTGCCGCTGGCCCCACTGCCGCCGGGGTGCCTGGGTGCTGCCAGCCCTGCTCCCTCCGGGGTTCCCAGCCAGGTCTGGGAATTCCCCACAGCCTCCACTGGCCCCACTCCTGCCTGAGATTGCCCTGGGCGCCATTGGCCCCATTGCCATGGGGATTCCCCGGGGGTCCGTCGACCCTGCTCCCTCTGGGGTTCCCAGCCTGGCCTCCCCACCCACAGCAGGACCAGCCCCTGCCAGCCTAGCCACGGCTCCCCAACACCCGCAGGGCTCCTGGCGGGCTCATGCTCCTCGCCGCCGGGCTTCTCTGTCCAGCAACATCTGTAGCCCTTCCGGACATGCATGTTATAGGGCCAGAGAGTCCTGGATTTGGGAGGCTCAACCGGTATCAGAAAGTCAAGAGAGGCTGGTGCAAAAATACTGCAGCCGGGGCCAGGATTCCACCTGCTTCAGCCTGCGACCCCCATGCCCAGCTGGATACAAGCGACAGGGACGGGCTGTCGAACGCGGGTGGGGCTTGCGGGGCCTCAGCTCAAGGACAGGCAGTGCCTGTAACTCGCAAGAGCTTTGCCTCTGGGGAGGCAGGGGAAGGAAGTGCAGAAGGAGCAGGTGTTACTAGTCAGCTACCTGATATGCAAATGCTTATCAGCTAGTCGAGTAGGAACTCGACTAGTCTCCCTCCCCGCCTCTATCAGAGAAAGGCAGCAAGGGGGGGAGCAAGAGCTGGTGCTCTGGGAGCCCAGTTTCCCCCAGCACCGTCTCTGCGGGGCAGGAGAGGCAGAGGGCAGTGGGGAAATGGCGCGAGCCGGGATTGAAATAGTCCCACTCGTGCCGGTCTGACCACGGCTCCTCTCCCTCTGAACTGTACGAGAGCTGCCTGTGGGTCTTGTGCATTTCAAAGGGACAGGCGCAGCGGGATTGCAAGGGCCCCCTTCCCCCCGCCCCCCTGTCAACTAATGGAGTAGTCGATGGGAATTGCATGGACTGATTAATTGAAATTCCACATCCCTAGTTACTGGTGATTAGCTGAATGGGCAGGGCGTGTGCTTTGGGATCTACAGACCTTTGGTCCCGTCCTTTCAGGGACAGACACCTCACACTGGGACGCTTGAATATGCAGCCGGTTTATGCAGGAGCCTACAGCTGGCACTTGGAAGGGGAGAAGCCTTTTGTAGGTACAGCTAATGGAGCCATTAAAAGGTGCACTGGCCTGAGCAAATCACAGACTAAACTTAGTAAGAGTCCAGTGTGCCGTGGGCAGCAGACAGCTGTTTGTTTTATTATTTAACTTCCGTCTCTGCTGGTGTCTGCATTATGGATTATGTGACACAAGCATCCGACTGAAATTCTCAGTTCAGCCTGAACGCAAAGCACAACACCAGTATTTGCGTTCACTTCCACTGATGGGTTCATTCTGCAGTACTCTTCCCTTCTTGGGTTACTTAGGCTGGGGCTACCCTTACCTGGGATCGACACACTCGAGATCGATCTTCTAGGGTTCGATTTAGCAGGTCTAGGAAGGACCCACTAAATCGACCGCTGATGGTGTCGCCCTTGACTCCGATACTTATGGAGTCATGAGGAGTAAGGGAAGTTGACAGAGGAGTTTCTCCCATCAAGTGGGGACACTGAGGAAATTTGACTTAAGGTATATTGACTCCGCTATGGTATTCACGGAGCGGGAGTTGCGTATCTTAGCTTGACGTTCTTGCGTAGCGCAGGCCTGGCCTGAGGTGCTCCCTCCCAAGGCAAAGAAGGGGCTGAGTGGCAAGCAAAGCAGCCACATCTGTCTGGTGTCTCTCGGGGCCGGTTTGGGATCTGGGGAGGGTGGTTTGCAAGCCTGGGTTTTCTCCTCAGCCCATAACCTTATTCATCTCCTCTTTATCTGCTCCTTTGTCACGGTTCTGTTTGCCAGTCACCGTCTCTTCCCTTTCCCCGGCTCCCAGAAACACAGGGAAATCCGCTACAAGAAATTGCTGTGAAGAGTGAGCCTGATAAATGTACAAATCTGTAGCTTGCATGTAGCCAGCGCAAGAGAGGCCATGTGCTGTGAACGCGGCTGTGTGGAGGCTTCCCTGCCGAGGTCCCTTGAGCAAGCGAAGAGCCTGCGGAGTTTACACTGTGCTCAGCTGTTGCTAGTTCTGTGCGTACCTTGGCCATCCGACCGTTCCTGGAATAATGCGCCTTCTCGGTGCAGTCATTGACCCTTCCCCCCTTCCAGGTCAAATTGCCCGCGCCCCCAATGCCTCAAGTCCACGGCTCTTCTCTGTCCCATTGCTCCAAAGGGCTTTCATTTCCCTGTCCGCATCAGCCCCTGGAACCCAGCTCCAGAGTTCAAGGGAGTGGGAGCTGTCCCTAGGGGTATGTGGGGCCGGGCAACCCTCTCCAGTGCCCTCCCCACCCCTACTCTATCCCTGCCCCTTCCCCACTGCGCCCCTTCTCCCAAGCCCCACCCTAGCCTGCTCCTTCCCCCGAACAGCGTGGGGGAATAACATGCGTCCTGGCACAGGGCATGGGCAGGGGTTGGCCCCTCCTGCCCTCACCTCGGCTGTCGGAGCCAGAGAGACCAGCCACTCCCAGCCCGCGATGCTCCAGTTCCCATGGCAGCGGGAAGCCGAGTGCCCGGGGTCAGTGTACTCCGCTTCCTGGGTGCACAGAGCATGGCAGGCTGGGAGGGGCCGGAGGGACAAGGTGGATTGGAGCAGACTGCAGGGTCACTCCAGCTCCCATCCCTGTGGCGAGAGGGGGGGATGCCCTGCTGCCACCCTGCACTGGGCCCCTCCCCCCAGGCAATCCCCCGGGCCACCCTGGGATCCATCTGGAGGACGCTGAGGCACCGGCCATGGGGTTCTGCTCAGCAGAGTTTCGTGAGTGTTTCACAGCATCCGAAATCTCTTGGGGAGGAGTCCATGTCTTCCAGGAGACATGCACAGATTGGGGCCCTAAATCTGCCCTGGACCCTGAGCATCCTGGGCACTGACCCCCAATCCCAAGCACAAAAGTTTCACTCGGCCCTGACCTAGCAGCTTAAACAATTCTTGTTCCCGCTCAGCGTTTGCCTCTCTCCTGCATCACAGCACTCACCCACGTCGGCCACCACGTCAGAGGCTCATACAACTGCACATCCACCCAGGTGATCTAGGCCATCCAGTGCCGTGGATATCGGCCCAACCGGGCCGTCTCTGTGCCCAAGGATTAACGGACACAGGTCAGACATCAGGGATGGTAACCCGCAGACCGGCTGGGGAACTTGAACTTGCCTGGGCACTAGTGACCAGGGGAGCTCAAGTGACTCTTATTACAAAGCAAGTTCAAAGCCAACTGGAGGGAGAAGCTGCAGAACTTGGTTTCGTTTACGGACTTGAGGTCTGAACAGAGACCTGACCTGGCTGGGCCGCTACATTCCACACCCTGCCGACGCACAGCGCCAAGCACCGGGCACTTCCAGCCTCGTTTACCACTGACACTCGAATTGACAAGGTTCTTCCCCCATTTTTCCTTCTCTTTCCCTCCCATCCCCCCTTTCTCTGCCATTGATTTGTACCCGGGACCCCTTAACGCCAGTCCTTGCTCAAAATCCCATCGACATGTTTGTTAGTCTCCAAGGTGCTGCAGGGCTATTCGCTGTTTGTTTTTTCAGTTACAGGCCGACACGGCTCCCCCCAGAGGGGTTGTGCGTGTATGTCCCCTTACTCGCAGTGTGGCCAACCTGTACTTGCCCCAGGTTAGCCCCCGTCCTCACAGGTCAGTCCAGCTCCCTACCCAGTCTTCCTGTCTTTTTCTGTAGCCCCCGTCCTTTGGTCTGCATATTTCAGTGCTGCAGACAGTGTATCCCAAGTGCAGTGTTGAGACTCTCGCCTCTGCCGGCATCCCTGGGAAGCCACTGTGTATGCAACCCAGAATCGCTTTCTTTACTTTGCTACCCTGCCGTTAGCAAGTTTATATCCAATTAGCTGTACCCTCATCCTGCAGGTCTCGTTCGGCTTCGCTGGCTCCTGTGTTTCTCTCTCCCATGTAATGGGGGGTGTGAGCTGACTTTTAGACAGTCCGTCTTCAATCTGATAATTGATTGGAGTTGGAGCAAGTGAACTGGAAGTACATTTCTTATGATCCTATTTATAAAATGTGATGCGGAACATTGTGTTGTGAGTGCTGTGTGCCTTCTTCAGAAACAAGGGCACACTGCGCCTTCGCGGCGTCAAGAATAGGAGTCTGTGATTCATTACAGCATCCTCCAGATGTAAATGGGCCCCCTTCAATCATGCCCTCAAGGTTGTGCAGCTCGGGGGAAGAAAGGCGTTTGCCAGGAATGGATGACTCCATTGCTAATACTGACATGGTGCTTCTAGTCAGCTCCAGCATGGCAACGGGCAGGCAAGATCAGAAGGAGAGAGAGACTCTGATGCCAAGAGAAACCTTGAGTTGAGCCCTTGGGTTCTCTGTTCCCAAGTGATGACAAAGAGCCCCGTTGGCCCTTGGAATAGGAATGACTCCCTAGCACTCCTCCGCCACAGTCATCAGCTCAGATTTTAACCAACAGGCATTTGGAGGCTGAAAGCCGGGTATCAAAATGCGGAATAGGTGGCTGGATTCTCAGCGAGGCCAAGCACCTGGTTCGTGCTGAAGTCAGAGGAGCTGTAAGTCAGCAGCCCTGCAGTGTAAGGTGTTCAAATCAGACCCCGGCGAGAGATGTCCATGCGTGGAGTTGGTTGCAAAGTGTGGATGCGTTGGCCTCCTCCTCGGTTATTCTATTTCTGTGTGCAGTTCATCTTCCCTTCTGTGCAGGGGCTCTTGCTGCAAACGGGATCCTTGTCGCTAGAGCACTTGGTTTCAATGTGAAACCAGATCAGCAGCCAACGGGATTCTTCTTTGTCCTGCAGGTTTGAACACGGTAACGTATCGATCTGTGTGCCTGTGGCTGTGAAGGTCCTGCCAAACATCCCAACCGCAGTCAAAGTGTGGGGGAAGTTCTCTCTCCAGCTGTGCGTGCTCTTCAGAAGGCCCTGGTGCTATTCCCCACAAAGCCATTGCCTGCGCACCAATAGTAAATCTCATAGTGAAAGAAAACGTACTCTGTTCACCCTCCATACCCTTTGAAATAACCTGACACAGTTGAGAACGGCGTGACAGCTTCACAGCAATGGGGTGCAAAGCTTTTCATTGCTAGTTCCCAGGATTCCAGATGGTTTGGCATGGTAACAAGAGTAGGCAAAGAAATACAAGAACTGCCATGCTGGTCAGACCAAGGGGGTGGCTAGCCAAGTGGCCCATCCGTGGCAGTGGCCGGGGGATAGGAGGAACTATTGAGAGTGGGGCAGTTGGAGTCAATCACGCTATCTTTCCCTTCAGGCTTGTGACAGTCACAGTTTTAGGGTGGCCCCAAGCATAGATTGCTTACAGCCATTTGATAGACCAATCCTCCATGAATGCATCTAGGTTTTTTAAAAATCAGTTACACTTTTTGCCTTCACAACATCTCATGGCAATGAGTTCCATAGGTTAATTGTCTGTTCCGTGAAAAAGCACTTCCTCTTCGTTATGTAGACCTCTATCCTACGGCCTCTGTTGTCTCTTCTAAATGAAACAGCCCCATGTTATTTTTAGTCTCTCCTCCTATGGAAGCCCTTCCATACCTTGATCATCTTTGTTGTTCTTCTCTGAACTTTTTCCAGTTCCGCTATCTGCTTATCGGAATCAGCCGCAGTGTGCAAGTGTGGCTGCCCTAGCGATGGATGCAGTAGCATTATGATACTTTCTCTCTCATTTTCTGTCCTCTTCCTAATGGGTCCCGCGTTCTGTCCTGGGAGCCATGGACCGCCAACACAGGATAAAGGGCATCCTGAAGGAAGGAAGGAAAGTGGGGTGGCTTCTGGCATGGCTTAGGGGTCAGGCCATTCGCCTGGGGAGCACAGGGCTTAGGGCTCTAGCCCTGCCTCTGCCCACTCTCAGGAATGATGTTTGCAGACAACTGTCCATGGTGACTGCAATATCTCTGTCTTGGAATATGGAGGACTTGCTTCCTGAAGGTGAAACTTCCCAAACAAATTCTAGGATAAGGCTGAAGTAGAAAATTCAGGCCCGTTAACTTGACATCTCTAATACTCAAACGATGGAAGCTGTTTTGAGGAACGGGTAAGTGGTACGTGTACTGTACTCCTCTGCTACAGGACAATCAGACTGTCTGACGGGTCGCTGACATCTCTGATCAGCTGCGTGGGCTGGACAGCGTTTATTTGTGTTCCCAGACAGGTTTGGACGAAGTTCTGTACAGGGCGCGTGCTCCAGCTGCGAGTTGTTCTCAGACGAGATGTTGGCTCCAGCCTCAGAACTTGAAGGCAGTGGCGGTTGCTGAAGGAGGGGGAAACATTTTTTACCAAACTGTTGGAGTGAAAAGCCCAGTGGGGTTTCCTGGGCCGGAAGTTAGCACGGCGACTTCTCACCTCTGGAGTTCTGAGTCCAAGTTCTCCCAGGTTCTGGGTTCGTGCCCACAAACACATTCAGTTGGAAGAGGGGTCTAATCTACACAACGAAACAGCCTTCTGCCGTGTCTGGAGAGCAGTCGCCACGCACGGCCCGTTTGGGGAGTCCTCCAGCTGGCCACAGGACATTTTGTTTGTTGACTGCCCGCAGGCACCACCCCCCACAGCTCATGGGGGATGGCAACTCAACAAACTGTCTTCTAGGCTTACCCGGGTGGGCTGCAGGCTGCTCCCCCTTCCCTGAGCTCACTCCCTAATCCGCTAGGGGCTGGAAGTGAGGGAACCACTCACAACCCACACGGATTTGCTTTCCCAACATACAGACGTGGGCCCGTTCCAGTTCTTTGGCACCTGCTGGATCTGCCGGGGCTGGGCTGTTCCCATCACCGCTTGTGTTGCCATTCATCAGGACAGCGGAACAGGCTAGTGATCGATATGTGGATGAGCATCAGTGGGGCACAGGCCTGTGTGCAAGGGAGCGCTGGGGCTGCTGGGCGGGCAGACTCCGAAGCAGGTCGGACTAGTTTACCTGGCCCCAGCTGACAGTTCACTCCATTCACAATTACTCTCATTAAAAAGACCGGATTCGGCAAAACCCTTCCCTAGCGCTGCTCAGGAGAATCTTTTCACATAAATAACTTGCTTTCGTTATTTAATACAAATTGCTTCTTCCTGTTTATAAGCAGGCTGGGGGTTCCTACTGCTGCCCCCAAGGAAAATCGACTGAAAGAGGCATTTGTGGCAATCACGTATAATGATACAAGATTAATTTGTGTGCGTGTCCTACAGAGGAGAGGAATGGAGGCTAGACACATTTTTCTTTGTCTGTGGGGTTGGTACTCAACCCCCCCAACACTTTCTCATTCTGCAAAGGATGCTAGCTGCTGAGAGCCGTGCGGGCTGATGGGGCTGGGCTAACGCTGGAATTCCCCCTGCCAAGAGGGGCTCTTGGGGGTATTTTGGGACCTGCTCTCGTCTGACACTTTACAGTGCAATGCTGAGTGGCCCTCTAGTCCTCTGAACCACAGGGTACTGAACATAGATCCTGCTAAGGTGCACAGCTGCGCCCCAAAAATTCTTCCCTGCCCACCACCTCTGGAGAGCCACGCAGCAGGCGGCTGCTCTGGCGGGCGGGGCCAGCTGAGACCGGGTGGTGGGAGCCATTGGGATGGGCTGTCAGGACCTGCTGCGGCCGCATGGTGGGGGGAGGCCTGCTCCAGTGGCCAGGGCTGTCATGTGGCAGGGGGCCCGGGGCCAGGGAAGGGACCTGCTGCATGGCAGGGGAGGGGCGGGTTCTGCTCCTGTGGCCAGGAATGCGTTGAGTGCTACAGTGGCGCACACCCAAAGCAGTGCACGTGACTGCACAAGCCAAAACTCACGCCGCTGGTGGCTGCAAACCTTCGAGGGACCCAGGCGCTGAGAGCAGGAGGGGAAAGAGCTGCGGTTCAGTGTCCAAACCATCTGGCTGTCCGTGGAGGGCACCACGGTCTTAACCACTGGTGAGAAATGTCTTTGCACACTGCGTACACGCTGGAAAGGGAATGGCACTTTCCCAGCGAGGGACAGACGGCGCTGCAGCCCCTCCCCACGCTCTGGTTGCAGGGCAGGCAGGCTCCTGGGAGCAATGGTGCATTCTGCAAGAAACGTTCTCTTCTGCAGTGCAGCTTTCCCCACCTGGGAGCATGGGCCATGTGCTATCACATGGTACCAGACAGTCCTTCGCCCTTCCTTCCTGGAACTCCCAGCCTAGGTGGGAGGCGTCCTGGCAGCTGGTGCCCACTCTCTGCATATGCATTACGCTGCTGTCTCAGGAGATACGTAAACGCCGTATCTCTAGTAAGATACCTTTTGTTCCATGGCTAGCGACCCAGATCGTCTTCGGGAGGCCTGTCTCGTGCACAGAGCCTGCAGACCTGTGCGTGCAGCCAATCTGCTCGCCCGAAAGGTAAAAGTCATTTAAAAATCCACAACTGAGCAGCCGCTGTACAAGCTGTGACTTTCAAAGACACTTACCTGGCCAGGTGGGCAGGGTTAACATTCCTTCACAAAAAGGGATGTTTCCATCAGAATTTATCTCCTGGCTTCCAGCTCTTTCAGCACTGGTGCTGTTTGTAAAATTGCTTGAATTGTTAATAATGGGAAAACCTGGCTGTTCTGTTACTGTCCTCCTGCCAGAAATGGCTGAACCATACTTGCCCAAACTTCCAAAGCAATTCTCCCTTAGACACAAAGTCTGGAAAATCTTTTCTCTAAAGACATGAATTTCAGAAATGTGCAATCAGCTGAAAACAGGAGGGTGTGATAACACAGTAACCTCGTAAGAACATAACAGCCGGACTGGGTCAGAGCAAAGGTCCATCCACCCAGTGTCCTGTCTGCCGACAGTGGCCATGCCAGATGCCCCAGAGGGAGGGATCACCACAGGTAATCCTCACGTGATCCCTCCCCTGTCACTCACTTCCAGAGAAACAGAGGCTAGGGACACCATTCCTACCTATCCTGGCTAATAGCCATTGATGGACCTAGCCTCCATGAATCTATCTAGCTCTTTTTTTAACCCTGTTAATGTTCTCACCTTCACCACATCCTCTGGCAAGGAGTTCCACAGGTTGACTGTGCGCTGAGTGAAGAAAAACTTCCTTTTGTTTGTTTTTAAAAATGCTGCCTATTACTTTCATTTGGTGACCCCTAGTTCTTTTATCGTGGGATCATCCTAGCTTAGCTAGAGCTGTTACTTTTTAGAAAAAGCTCAACTCGTACAGAGAGTTAGGAGAGTAGCAGCTACTCCTGTTATGAGAGTGACCAAAGCCCTGGTGACTCACTGCAAAGTACAAAAGCTGGAAAGAGACAATCCTTGCCCCGAAGGGCCCCTACAGAAGTGCTCTGATGTTCAGAAGCGTTCAGCGCTGGCACTGCATATCAAGGGCCAAACACCTGTGAAAATCTTACCCCTGTTGTGAATGCAGAACAACTTGAAAACCAGGCCCAGTGTCTCTGCTTTGTATTTTCTGTTTAATTTAGCTGCCACAATTCTGGTGCGTAGGGACTATATCCTAGTCTCTGTATTCTACGGGGCTGAGCACGGGGAGGGAGCTCATTAACAGGTCAGGATATTCATGAAAAAATCCAAAATGCTTATTCCATCAACACTTTCTCCTATGGGACTTAGTCTCGAAATACCCTCTTTTACTGCAGTTCCCCTCAATGCTATTCACTATGTAGCTGTATGGTGAAGGATTTTGAACGTTAAGCAGTTGCTTTGCTGGGCTAGAGAACAGTTGATCTAATTGCAGAAATGCTGGGTGGACGGGCAGTGCTTTCTTCGCTATTTGGCTTGGAGCTGGGAGTCTGACTTCAGGCTGCCGTAACGTCTTGTGTTCCTTTATGCAGGCAGCTTCAGTGTGTACTTGTGGGGCTGAGTAACAACCATCTAGCGAAACAAGGAATGATGTTCAATAACAGCCACAGCAAACACGGCACTTTCATCTTCCCCCATGTTTGCTTCCAGGACCAGGCCAGCAGATTCATATAATACATGTTTTCGGTGTTTGCTGTTGCCAAAGAGAAAATGCTCCAGCCTCGTTTTCAGGAAACGTTGTTATAAAATGATGCTGGAGAGCTGTGATAGTAGGTCCCATATAATACATGCAACAGCTGCAATTAGTGACAGTAATTAAATCTCCCTGTGTGGAATCTTCCTTTATTTTTCAAAGGGTTCTGCTTTTTTTCCAATCTTTTAAGTTTTCCCGATAATGGATGCAGAAATGCCTTCCTCTGTAAATAGACGTTTGTAATTGCCAAACATACATTGTAGAGTCTCTGTCGGAGACATTTACATAAGAACATAAAAGTGGACAACTGCATCAGCCCAAAGGTCCATTGACCCGCACAGCCGGTCTTCTGACCGCAGCCAGTGCCTGGTGCCCCAGAGGGAATAAACAGAACCAGGAACCATCAACTGATCCATCCCCTGCCATCCATTCTCAGCTTCTGACAAACAATGGCCAGGGTCACCATTCCTAACCACCCTGGCTAATAGCCATTGATGAACTTAACCTCCAGGAATTTGTCTAGCCCTTTTTTGAACCCTGTTGTAGTCTTGGCCTTCACAACATCCTCTGACAAGGAGTTCCACAGATGCATTGTTGTGAAGAAATACTTCCTTTTGTTTGTTTTAATCCTGTTACCTATTAATTTTATTCGGTGACCCCTAGTTCTTGTGTTATGAGAAGTAAATAGCATTTCCCTATCTACTTTCTCTACACTAGTCATGATTTTATAGAACACAATCATATCTGCCGTAGCCATCTTTTTCCCAAGCTGAAAAGTCCCAGTGTTGTTAATCTCTCCTCATACGGAAGTCATTTCATTCCCCTAATGATTTTTGTTGCCCTTATCTAAACCTTTTCCAATGCCAATATATCTTTTTAGATGGGTTGACCACATCTGCACGCAGTATTCAAGATGTGGGTGTGCCGTGGATTTATACAGAAGCAATATGATATTTTCTATCTTATCTAGCCCTTTCTTAATGATTATCAACATTCTGCTCACTTTTTGGATTGCTGCTGCACATTTTAGAGAGCTATTCACAATGACTCCAAGATCTCACTTTTGAATGGGATAGATAGCTTAGTGCCTATCCTGTAGATACAGTTGGGATTATGTTTTCCAATGTGCATTATTTTGCATTGATCAGCATTATATCTGAGCTGCACTTTTGTTGCCCGGTCACCCAGCTTGGCGAGATCCTTTTGTAGCACTTTGCAGTCTGCTTGGAACTTAACTATCGTGAGCAGTTTTGTATCATCTTCGAATTTTGCACCTCGCTGTTTGCCCTTTATCCACATGATTTATGAAGATGTTGGCAAGGACCGATCCCAGAGCAGGCTGCTGGATAACACCGCTGTTTGCGTCTTTCCATTCTGAAAACTGACCACTACACCTGCCTATTGGGGTTCTGTCTTTTAACCACTTACCAGACCATCACAGGGGCCTTCCCTCTTATCCCAGGGCAGCTCACTTTACTTACAAGTCTGTGGTGAGGGCCTTTGCCAATGGCTTTCTGAAAATCTAAGTCCATCCTATCCCCTGGACACTCCATCCCCTTGCCCACAAGCTCGGAGACTCTCTCAACGAATTTTAGTCGATTGGGGAGACAAGATTTCCCTCTATGAAAACGATGTTGACTCTTCCCCAGCAAATCCGGTTCATCTATGCGTCTGACATGTTCTCGTACTATAGCTTCAACCAGTTTGCTGGGTACTGAAGTCAGGTTTGCCTAACGATGCTTGCGGGGAACACGTCTGCAGCCACGTTAGCTAGCTGCCAGACATTTGGCCCGGAAGCCGAGTTAAATGAGACAAAGGCCAAACTCCAGTTAGTAGCTCTGCAGTGTCTCCGTGGAGCGCTCTCGGTGCTCTTGGGGGTGCCTCTGGCCCCGGTGACTTCCTGCCTTTTCATTCTCACTTTGGGTCCCAAAGTGCCCCCAAGGCAGAGCGGGTTTCAAACTTGTTTTCTTATGGCCCAATTGGAAGAAAATTGGTGATGCCTGTGACCCGACAGAATGTGACTGAGCACTGGCGGGGGAGCTGTGGCGCTGTGGGGGGTTCGGGGCTGGGACACAAGGGGCTGACCTCGAGCAGCTCATGGGCAGCGGTGCAGTGGCCGGGAGAGGGGGCCTAAGGCAGCTTCCTGCCTCTCCTGGCACCGAGGCCATGCTGTGCCCAGAAGCAGCCAGCAGCAGGTTCCCAGGCAAAGGGAGTGCAGAGCTGGCGCTCGGGCCAGGGGCAGCGTGTGGAGCCCTGTGCTCTCTCTAACCCCCCAGGAGCCAGGCCTGCTGCCAGCCGCTTCTGGGGCGCAGCACAGTCTGCGGTGCCAGGCCAGGCAGGGAGCTGCCTTAGCGCCCCGCTGCTCACCTGATCCCCCTGCAGTGATGAGCCCCAGCCACCCCGCCCCAGCCACCCCAGCCACCCCACCCCCCCCCTGCAGTGATGAGCCCCAGCCACCCCGCCCCCCAGTCCTGAGCTGCGACCTGTCCTTTGAAACCCCTGCTCTAATGACACTTCAGCCTGGGACAGTTCCTCAGATTTCTCGCCTAAAATGAATTGCTCAGGCTTGGGATTTGCCTCGCATCCTCAGCCATGAAGGCCGAGGCGAAGAATTCACTTTGCTTCTCTGCAATGGTCTGATCGTCTTTGAGTGCTCCGCTAGCATCTCGGCAGTGCGGTGGCTTCCTGCTGCTGATGTACAGAACACGAGGGTTTCTGCTTCTATTTTCCTCGCTAGGATTTAACTTCCGCTTTGTAAACAGTGCTCATTTGTCCCTCACTGCTTCTTTGGCTTTGCTGTTTAGCCAGGGCGACCCTTGGTTTTTGTTTCCACTTTTATGTTTTTTAATTTAAGTTGAGCCTCTATTACAGTGTCTTGAAAGAGTGACCTTGCAGCTTGCAGGGATTTCACTCTGACACGGTGCCCTCTAATTGCTGTTTAACTAGCCTCCTCTCTTCCTATAGTTCTCCTTTGTGAAATTAAATGCTACTGGTTTGTGCGGCTTTGGTGTTTTCCTGCCACGGGGATGTTAACTTCAGTTGTATTCTGGTCACTATTACCAAGCAGTCCAGCTACGTTCGCCTCTTGGACCAGATCCTGTGCTCCACGTGGGACTAAATCAAGAATTGCCCGTTCCCTTGTGGGTTCGGGCCAGCTGCTCCAAGAAGCAGCCATTTACGGCATCAAGAAATGGAATCTGTGCACCCTGCCCTGGGCTGACAGGTAGGCAGTGAGCGTGTGCGGCTGGCAGGGCCGACTGCAGTGCTGCCAGCTGAGCAGCAGAGTGCCCACAGTGAGGTCTGGGCTTGTACTGCTGAGCACACTGGCACGTGCCCTGGTGCACATCGAACGTTTAGGCTGCACACGGACGGGAACGGCCGCGTGTGGCTGGAGAAGACCAGCGGGAACGTTCATTGAAATCCCCCTTTATCACTGAGTTTTGAATTGCAATGTCCTCTCGAATGTCGGTGAGCATCTCGGGCGCTGTCACCGCTCTTCTCGGGCGGTCAGTAACGTACCCCTGCTGCTGTATTAGTGCGGGAGCACACGGTGACTCCCCATAGCGATCCCACGGCCCAGACTGGCTCCTTTCAGATTTTTGCCTCATTTCATTCTACACCTTTTTTCACATATAGCGCCCCGCCCCCGCCAGCACCACCTCCTCTGTCCTTCCGAGATACATTTTGCATGCTGGTTTTACTGTGTCCCCTGGATTATCCTGATTCCTATTGTATCGACGCCCTCATTCAATGCCAGGTGCTCTAGTTCACCCGGCTCATCCCAGAGACTTCTGGCATTGGGACGGAACAGTTTAAAGCGTGTCCCTTTTTACCTCTCTGCTATTACATGATCGTCTGCATTTGACTATTTCTGATCAGATCCTGCCATCATTTTCCATCCGCTCGCTTACACGGACCTAGAGTCCTACCTTGGGCGTGGTTCTGTCTCACCCACCTGCTCATCTGCACCTGTTGACTTCCCCCCCGGCTCTTCATTTAAAACTGCCCTGCGGCCTTTTCCATGGTGAGTGCCAGCAGCCCGGTCCCATTTGGAGTTAGGTGGAACTCACCCTGCTTGTATAAGCTCCTCCTTTCCCAAAAGTTTTCACAATTGCTAATAAATCTAAACCTCTTCTCCCTGCACCAGAGGTGGGGACCTCAGGCCCAGGGGCCCGATGTGGCCCCCAGCTTGCCTCAGTCCAGCCCCCGAGGCTCATGTCCCCCCAGCATTGGGGAGCCCATACTGGTGCTCCAGCCCCTACCCCCTGCTGCCCCGTCATGGGGCTGGAGCACACAAAATCCATTAGGCCGGGCCCCCCCCAGGCTCTGGTGAGGGAGGGGAATGTGAGAAGGGTCTTTCTCCTTCTCAGTCGGGGCCCACGTCAGTGAGGGGTTGGTTTGGGTTTTTAGCTTCTCACTTGTGTGTGGCTCCCGATTGGTTTTAATGTGAGTCAGCGACCCCCGACCCAAAAAAGGTTCCCTCCCCATCATCATCTCATCCACGCATTGAGACCCTATCGTTCTATCTCGCTAGCCGTTCCTGCACCTTGAACTGGAAGCATTTCAGAAAACGCTACCCTGGAGGTCCTGGACTTATCTCTTACTTGCCATCCTAAATTAGGCCTCCAGGGCCGTTCTTCTGTCCTTCCCTGTGGCACTGGTACCTCCATGTACCATGACACCGGCTCCTTCCCAGCACTACACATGCCTAACTAGATGTCTCGAGAGATCCGCAACCTTTGCACCAGGCAGGCAAGTCACCATATGGTTCTCCTGGTCATCGCACAGCCAGCTGGCTGTGTTCCAGTGATCGAATCCCCCATAACTATTACCTATCTCTTCCTAACTGGATTTCACTCCCTCAGAGAGGTAGCCACAGTGCGAGAGGATGCCACATCGCCATGTGGGAGGAGGATACCAACTATGGGAACATTTCCTAGAATCCTAGAACTGGTCCCTCTGCCCCGTTTGGATGTCCTCCTTCTTGAGACTTTCACCCTCCCGAGCAGCGCAGAGGCTGTTGGGCCAGGGGTGGGGTTGTTCTACAGTGTCATGGAAAGTCTCATCTGTCTCCCTTAGCTTCTCCAGTTCAGCCACTCTGGCTCCAAAGCCCTCGCAAGGCCTCTGAGGACCAAGACTCCCTTGCGCATAGGGCAGGTAATCAGACATGCTGCATTGGGTGCAATAAACTGGATGGCTCCCAGTCTGCAGCTGGGCTTCTGCCAGCACTGTGCGACCCCTCCTGCAGCTCATTCCTGGGTGTTTCGTTTTAACAGGGGGTTCTTTGACTTTGTTTCAGGAGGTTACATGTATCTACCTCCTCACCCCCTCCTTTCCCTCTGAACTCCCTTCTTGGCTGCTTCTGTTCACCAGCCCCTCTGCACGCGCTTCCTGAGTAGCCCCACCCCGGCTAAGGATCCCTAAGGATCAAAGCCTTGTTAAGAAGCCCTCAGCCTTGCAGCTTCCATGCCCTGACAACCTCTCCCGTTTGCTTGTTGGGTGCAAATGAATGAGCCAGGAAAATGCATTGTTCAGACGTTCTCTCTCCAAGGTTTCCCATTGTAGGAGATTAAGCCTGTGGTGTTTACAGGAAGAGAGAAAGCAACGTGGCTGGTTACATTAATTCCCTTTTGGAAGCCCTGCTTGCTGTGGATGAATCTTTAAGAGCACCTTGAAGAGATCATATCTCATAGAATCATGTCACGGAATCCCAGGGCTGGAAGAGCCCTCAGGAGTCATCGAGTCCAGCCCCCTGCCCAAAGCAGGACCAATCCCAACTCAATCAGCCCAGCCAGGGCTTGGTCAAGCTGCGACTTACATACCTCTAGGGATGGAGATTCCCCCTCCCCCCCCCAGGAATCCCATCCCAGTGCTTCCCCACCCTCCTAGGGAAATCGTTTTTCCTAATATCCAACCTAGACCTCCCCCACTGCAACTTGAAACCATTGCTCCTTGGTTTGCCATCTGTCACTACTGAGAACAGCCTCTCTCCATCCTCTCTGGAACCTCCCTTCAGGAAGTTGAAGGCTGCTATCAAACCCCTTTCCCCCACTCTTCTCTTCTGCAGACTAAACAAACCCAAATCCTCAGTCTCTCCTCGTAGGTCATGTGCTCCAGCCCCCAATTCATTTTTGGTACCCTCGCTGCTGGGCCCCCTCCAATGCGTCCACATCCTCTCTGTAGTGGGGGGCCCAGAACTGGACACAATACTCCTGATGTGGCCTCGCCAGTGCTGAATAAAGGGGAATTATCACTTCTCTAGATCTGCTGGAAATGTTCTTCCTAATGCACCCTAATATGCCATTAGCCTTCTTGGCTGCCAGGGTGCCCTGTTGACTCATATCCAGCTTCTCACCCACTGGAATCCCCAGGTCCTTTTCTGCTGAACTACTACTTAGCCAGTCAGTCCCCAGCCTGTAACAATGCTTGGGATTCTTCCGTCCCACGTGCAGGACTCTGCACTTGTCCTTGTTGAACCTCATCAGATTTCTTTTGGCCCAATCCTCCAATTTGTCTAGGTCACTCTGGACTCTATCCCTGCCCTCCAATGTATCTGCCTCTCCCCCAGCTTAGTATCATCCACAAACTTGCTGAGGATGCAATCCATCCCCTCATCCAGGTCATTAATAAAGATGTTGAATAAAACTAGCCCTAGAACTTATCCTTGGAGCACTCCGATTGAAACCAACCATCAACCAGACATTGAGTCATTGATCACTACCTGTTGGGCTTGACAGTCTAACTAGCTTTCTGTCCATCTCACAGTCCATTTATCCAATCCATACTTCCTTAACTTGCTGGCAAGAGTATTGAGGGAGACCATATCAAAAGCTTTGCTAAAATCAAGGTATATCACATCCACCACCTTCCCCATCTCCACAGAGCCAGTTACCTCATCATAGAAGCTAATCATGTTGGTCAGGCATGACTTGCCCTTGCTGAATCCATGTTGACTGTTCCTGATGACTTTCCCCTCTTGTAAATACCACTACAAGGTCCCTTGGGCCTTTAATTTGCCATATCATTAGCTGTGAACTAGTTGGGAATGTCCGCCCGTGTCCAAGTGTCTGACTTCAAACCACTACAAAAAAATAAAACAGAAAATTCAAGTGAAATAGCTACTAATATTGCAAGTCTCAAATCAAGCCAATACCCTGTTCTTTTAACTTCCCATCCATCGGCTGTGAACAGATGACACCTGAACACACTTCCAAAAACTATGTATGTTAGGTTCACACCAAGTATTACACTGATTCACAAACAAGCAAAGTTACCCAAAAGGAGCCATGTTGGTCCCCATTGTACCAAAACCAAAGGAGACCTGTCTCTGACGTGCTACCCAGACCCGTTAGTCCACATCCAGGTGGTACATCACAGGCCAGTTGTCCAAAACCAATCTCAAAACCAAACTACCTAGAATTTGATATTTTTAAACAGAAACAGCATTTTAAAACAATCTGCAGGCTGCAGGAGAAGCTTTTCAGTGTTACTTTAATTACATTGGAGTAGTTGACACATATGTAGTGTTCATGTTTCTTCATGAAACCCAGTGAAGAAACCTGCCCCTGGAAAAAGCAGATATTTTGCAGTTCTTGCAAATTCTCAACAAACAACTTCACTCTCAACCTAGATTGCTTTGAGACATTTTCTGTGAGCGCCTATCCAAGCTGCACTGGAGCTAATTGAGACTTGGAAGGAAAGCTATTTGAATGCTGAAAAAACGGAGACTACAGGACAAAGCTGCCTTCCTTCAGAGGGCTGCTCAAGGCTCACATGCACTGAAGTGTCAAACCAGGTGCCACCCAGAGTAGAATAAATCTTTGTTTTTTGGCAATACCTATTCCTTTCAGAAAAGAAACAGAAACTCAGCTGTTTGCACTTACTCAAATAAAGAAGCAGTGTTGCTGAAATCTTTTCTTGTGCATGAATAGTGTCAGGTCCTCCTCAGGCTCTTGAAAAAGATTCCAGCCGTTAGCTACTATAACTGAATTTGTTGGCTTCTTTGACAGAATAAGGATTGCGTAACAACACAACTGCTGTGTATGTTTAGCTTTTCAAAATGACACCAGATTTTCTGTCAATGCAAAAGAAGTCTGTTTATATTCACTATGACTAATGCAGCAAGAAATGTAGATGCTTGGCCATAGACAATTTTTAAACATTGGCTTAGTTCAATACCAAATTATCGAATTCCCTTCTGTCTTTTGGTAATTAGCACCCCAGGAATTTAAAAGGCAGCTAGCTGCCAGGTTCCTGTGGCTGGCTGCTACTTACAATGATACTGGAAACTCCCGCCTTCCTTTCCTGTTAATACTCAGGCAGCTCCTGCCTTTTCCCAGTCTCACGTGGCAAATCTTGCTGGGTACTC
Source organism: Apalone spinifera (assembly GCA_030068395.1). Classification (NCBI taxonomy): domain Eukaryota; kingdom Metazoa; phylum Chordata; order Testudines; family Trionychidae; genus Apalone; species Apalone spinifera. The sequence goes on along the minus strand of JANRFK010003894.1, from coordinate 884,743 downwards.
TGAGGCACTGGACTGGCATCCCCACTCCAACAAGTGAGTTTTTCCCATTAAAGGCGATGTTCCTGATTTGCTTTAATTTCATTGTCTTAAAATGCTGTACGTGGGGGAAGTGGTATCCCCATTTGAGACTCAGGGTCGACAGAGACACCAATCACATGAAGTCAGTCCTGAAGGGCCTTCCTAAAGGATCTGGTGAACTTAATATTTAACCAACAGTGAACTCTTTATAGCTAGGTGGAGAGAGTCTCAGATGAGTACCTTTTCTGTAAGTACTGACTTCACACCATCCTAAATGGAGCTAACTTGTAGGTCTTTTATTGGCTCCCCTTTATTATTTGTCTCTCAAAATACTTTCCTCCTTGCTTCAAAAAGTGGATAAGATGGCAACCACAGTCTTGAGAAACATTGGTCAGTGATCCATCATAGGGAAGAATACAGTTGACTTGACAAAAATATCCAGCAATAGAGCTGGAGAAAATACTGCAAAAATAAAATGAATTGTGGGTAATCATTAATGGGTAGCAGGTTTAAAACTAATAAAAGAAAGTTCTTCTTCACACAGCGTGTAGTCAGCATGTGGAACTCCTTGCCAGAGGAGGCTGTGAAGGCTAGGACTATAATAGAGTTTAAAGTGAAGCTAGATAATTTCATGGAGGTTAGGTCTATAAATGGCTATTAGCCAGGGGATGAAATGGTGTCCTTGGCCTCTGTTTGTCAGAGGCTGGAGAGGGATGGCAGGAGACAAATTCTTGATCATTGTCTTCGGTCCACCCCCTCCGGGGCACCTGGTGCTGGCCACTGTCAGCAGACAGGATACTGGGCTAGATGGACCTTTGGTCTGACCCGGTACGGCCATTCTTATGTTCTTATTCAAATGAAACTTGCACATTGTTGAGAGAATATTCATTATTTTATTCGTTTTTCCATTACCACTTGCAGGAATGAGGACTTTTGCTGGCAATTTTCTTGGTGGAAGGAGACATGTCATCAATACGAGTGAGACTGCGTATTCCTCCTGGAAGCGTCTACGTAGCCATTTTGACCGGTGACAGAGCATTAGGCATAACCAGTATTTGAAGGCAACATACAGGCAGATGTCTCTTCCCATCAACTGAACAATTGCAAATGATGTGCAAATGTGTAAATGTCAGGGGGGGGATGCTAATTCCTTGATTTATGGGTTAACTGGGCGTAGTGTGCCTAGAAGATAGCAGAAGCCCCGCAGAGAGGGTGGATTTAGGAGCACTTATTGCTTGGTATCTAGCCACAGGGTGCAGTGAGCTCTCCAGCATGGAAGTGCTTGTTGTGCTCAGTGTTGGAAGGGAATGGGGCCCCCTGGCCTGGCTGTCTGTAGAAGATTTGCCCAGTTCCAGAGTACATTGCCAAAGACACCTCTGGCTGTAGGAAATCAAAGGAGTTTTGCCATTGGCAGAGCATATCTGTGCAGCATTTCTTAGAAAATCGATACCATTCATTTGCTCCGATTTCAGCTCGATTTGTCTGGATCACATGTGCCAGCCTTGACAAAATAGTTTTGTCGTGCCAGCTAGTGAACCTGAACACCGGATATAAAATGTAGGACGGATACCTGGGCCACCACAGGAAGTCTTGAAAATAGAATGAGGACAAATAGGCTCGGCAGCAATCTATGAAGTCTCTAATTTTCTCTGTAGACTCTGTGTCCATCCACCATCTGTGAGTTTGTTCAAGAACTCCTCCTAAATGGCAAGAGCTAGGATCACCACATTCGGCAGGCAGCTTCCTTTTATAGTAACTCGAAGCAAGGTCAGGGCTGGTTGTGCCAGGACAATGGGATGTGCCCGGAATGTGAGTTCTGCTCATAAAACGCTAAGGGAGGCACAGTTACACTGCAGAATGACCCCAGGGGAGAGAGGAGAGCACCTGTAAGGTAGTGGCTATCTGGGGGAAAGGCTCTGGATGTTGCTGGCCACCGTCCATAGGTAAGGTCCCCATGTCCCCTGCCCCCTCCCCTGATTCCCCCTACACCTCCCAACCCCCTGCCCTGAGCTCTGCACCCCCCATATCGGTGCCCCCTGTCCTGAAGGACCCAAGCAACACCAGGTAAATCTTCTAGTACGATATATAGAACAATCTCTGATGGACCTCTGCTCTTTGGCTCTTCACCTTGTGCATTTTAAAGGGCCACAAGATTTATTGCAGTACCCACCACAAAGGAGTAAGCATGAGTGAAATGCTTGGGCATATTTGCACATCTGTAGCACCATACAGATGCTGCTATTCTGTGCAAGCCTAGTGCAGCCTGTAAGAAGCAAGTGAAAGATCCCGAAGGAGAGATTCTAATGACAGGATCATTCACTAAGAGCAGAGTTTAAAATCAGAGACTCCGAGATTGTTTTTTGCAATACATGTTCCTTTAAACTTTTATTTGGATTTTCTTCTGATATACTGTATCTGTTGTAATTAATGCCCACCTTGTGCTGTGTGTTTCCAAACACAAAAGAAAGTACGATCCGTACTTGGAAGAGCTGCCCATCTGAATGCTGTAAGCAAAAGAGAATCAAGGCCTGTAAATCCACTTCAAATGTTTTCTAATGCATAGTCTGTGACTGTTCAGAAATAGCTCCTGTTTCTGCTGTCCCCTTGGCATCAGATATTCCTTCATATGCTGGGCAGGAGGCAAACTAGCTCTTTCCTTTGAAAAAGAGCCCTGACAAATAAGCATCTCTTCGTTATCTCAGAGCTTTGGCCTGGCTGCATGATCAGCCGGTTCTCCCTCTCCGTCCTAAGTAACAAAAGTCAGTTGGAATTTTTGTTTTATGTAAATTGGGACTATTAAAGTCTCATAACAAATCTTGAGATTTTTTTACACAGCAACAGTTTTTATGTTTCATTGGGGGTAAAATAGAAATGACTGGGCAATAAAGTATGAAAGAATGTGCACGGTGTGCGGGCACTTTAAGTGTGTGTTACATCATGGAAACAGTGAAGTGTTTGGCTGGGCACACTACGTAATGAGCCTTGTGTGATAGGACTGAAAACCGTTAGCATCTAATGCATTTTGCCATTGTGTAATTGTAACCTATCTGATCAATACACTGTAGAGTGTATTGTGGGATAACAAAGGAGGCCGCTGAGCCCTGGTCTACACTCCCTTATTTCTAAATAACAAGCAGAGTGTCCACACGACCAAGCCCATTATTTCGAAATAACGGGCTGGTTATTTTGAAATCTGTTCTCCTGCTTTTCTTGGGGAATAAGCTTATTTCAAAATTGTTATTTCAGGAGTGTGGTCTGGAGGTTTGAGCACACAGCGGGGAGTCGGGAGGCCCGGTTTCTATGCCCCATGCAGTGGATTTGTTGTGTGATCTTTGGCACATTACAGGAACAATCTTGACTGTCTCCATCTGTGAAGCGGTGGCAATAATGTCACTCAATGTGAGTGAAACATTTTGAGATCGATTGTTATTTGTATTACCAATAGCCTCCAAAGACCCTATTGTACCAGTGTTATGCGAACTCACATTAAGGAGCATTCCCTGCCCCTAAAAGATCAACATTTAAGAAAATCCCCAAATAAAATAGAAGTAAAAAGTAGTATTATTAACTGCAGTGCACTATTGGTGGCGTCAGGCATGAATGGAGTATGAATTCAGGTCTGAGTTCTGAAACAACTGATTAATGGGGAGTAGGAAGAAACTTCCCTGCTGGGAGGTTATTGCATAGTGGTCTGTCACATTTCATTTTGAAGCATCTAGAAGAGGCCGTTGACAAGATACTGGGTTGGGTACAGCCCTGGACTGAGACATCCTGGCATTTCCTGTGCTCCTAAAACGCCGTGAAAGTGACAGCAGAGCCTCTGGTTTTACAGGTGTTGTCTTGTTTGTAATGTTCAGAATTTCTAAGGACTCTGACTTTCTGGGTCTTGGCCATGTTCTTTAGACAGCCTAGTTCTGACTCTGCTTCTCCCTCTTCATTTTACAACGGTGCTGACCAAGTCGTATAGGAAGTCAGGTGAATTTGATCACATAAGTCTTTGTCGCTTTGGAACTAGGACATAATATTTAGAACATTCCCTACTTATCCTTGCTAATAACCATTGATGGACCTAACCCTCATGAATCTATCTAGCTCTTTTTTGGATCCTTTTAAAGTCCAGGTCTTCACAACATCCTCTGGCGAGGAGTTCCACAGGCTGACCAGGCACTATGTGGGAAAAAAAGACCCTTCCTTTTGTTTGTTTTAAACCTGCTACCTACTAATTTAATTTGGTGACCTTTTCCTTATTGACTTTTTCCACACCAGTTATAATTTTATAGACCTCTATCATGTCCTCCCCCTTAGTCTCCTCTTTTCTAAGCTGAAAAGTCCCAGTCTTTTTAATTTATCTTCAGATGGGACCCATTCCAAACCTCTAATCATTTTTGTTGCCTTTTTCTGAACCTTTTCCAATGCCAATATATTCTTTTTGAGATGAGGTGACCACATCTGTACGCAGTATTCAAGATGTGGGCGTGCCATGATTTTATATAGAAGCAATAAGATATTTTCTGTCATATTCCCTGTCCCTTTTTTAATGACTCCTAACATTGTTTGCTTTTTTGATGGCCGCTGCACACTGCATGGATGTTTTCAGAGAACTATCCACAATGACTCCAAGATAAGATGACTCCGCTCACTCTCTAATAGTTAAATTAGTCCCCATCATATTGTACGGATAGTTGGGATTATTTTTTCCAATGTGCTTTACTTAACATTTATCAACATTAAATTTCATTTGCCATTTTGTTGCCCAGTCACTTAGTTTTGTGAGATTTTTTCAAAGCTCTTCACAGTCTGCTTTGATCTTAACTACCTTGAGCAGGTTAGTATCATCTGCAAATTTTGCCACCTCACTGTTTACCCTTTTCTCTAATTCATTTATAAATAGGTTGAATAGGACAGACCCTTGGGGGACACTGCCAGTCACCTCTCTCCATTCTGAAAATTTACCATTTATTCCTACTCTTTGTTTCCTGTCTTTTACCAGTTATCAATCCATGGAAGGACTTTCCCTCTGATCCCATGATGACTTACTTTGCTTAAGCCTTTGGTGAGGGACTTTGTCAAAGGCTTTCTGGAAATCTAAGTACACTATAGCTACTGGATCCCCCTTGTCCACATGTTTGTTGACGCCCTCAAAGAACTCTAGTAAATAAGTAAGGCATGATTTCCCTTTATAGAAACAGTCTTCATGGCTGAGGACGTTGGGGAGATTCCCAAATCTGCACCGTCCTTTGTGGGTGATGAATCTGAGGAACTGTCCCTGATTGAAGTGTCATTAGAGGAGGTTTTGGAACAAATAGAAAAACTTTATGTTAACAAATCTCCCGGACCGGATGGCATTCATCCAAGGGTTCTAAAAGAACTCAAAGGGGAAATTGCTGAACTATTATCTGTGGTTTGTAACCTATCCCTTAAATCGGCTTCCGTACCTAATGACTGGAAGGTAGCCAACATGACACCAATATTTAAAAAGGGCTCTAGAGGCGATCCAGGCGATTACAGGCCAGTAAGTCTAATTTCAATACCGGGCAAATTAGTCGAAACAATAGTAAAGAATAAAATTGTGAAGCATGTAGAAGAACATAATTTGTTGGACAAAAGTCAACATGGTTTCTGTAAAAGGAAATCCTGTCTTACTAATTTATTAGAGTTCTCTGAAGGGGTTAACAAACATGCGGACAAGGGGGATCCAGTAGATATAGTATACTTAGATTTCCAGAAAGCCTTTGACAAGGTCCCTCACCAAAGGCTCTTGTATAAATTACACAGCCATGGGATAAGAGGGAAGGTCCTTTCTTGGATTGAGAACTGGTTAAAAGACAGGAAACAAAGGCTAGGAATAAATGGTAAATTTTCAGAATGGAGAGGGGTAACTAGTGGTGTCCCCCAAGGGTCAGTCCTGGGACCAATCCTGTTCAACTTATTGACAAATGATCTGGAGAAAGGGGTAAGCAGTGAGGTGGTAAAATTTACGGATGATACCAAACTGTTTAGGATAGTCAAAACAGAAGCAGACTGTGAGGGAC
>JANRFK010003894.1:840753-873858 GCA_030068395.1 Apalone spinifera | reverse complement strand
CTTCCTGAAGGGAGGTTCCAAAGAGGCTGAAGAAAGGCTGTTCTCAGTAGTGACAGATGTCAGAAGACAGAGCAATGGGCTCAAGTTGCAGTGGGAGAGGTCCAGGTTGGATATTAGGAAAAACTATTTCACTCGGAGGGTGGTGAAGCACTGGAATGGGTGACCTAGGGAGGTGGTGGAGTCTCCATCCCTTGAGATTTTTAAGTCTCAGCTTGACCAAGCCCTGGCTGGGTTGATTTAGTTGGGATTGGTCCTGCCTAGAGCAGGGGGCTGGACTTGATGACCTTCTGAGGTCTCTTGCAGCTCTAGGGTTCTATGATTCTATGACGTTTGCTTTCCATCTATCTCATATTCGTTGCTGTTTGAACCATGCATCCAATAGCCCCAATGAACAGGATCCTTTGTAGAAATCTTCCCCCTTCTGTAAAACCACTTCCTTCCACTCATTCCCTTCCCTGTAACAACGAAAGGAGCCAAACATTAAATGCTGGCTGCACAAACTCTCTCACCGCTGCCTGGAACACGATCCCACAGTCTCCCTGGGACGGTGCTGCCATGCGTGTGTTGGAATTGGAGAATGCTCGTGCTGGAAGGAGGGATTGTGGTGAATGTGGTTTCCAGTGTCCCATACTTAGATTTGTCTGGTGCAGGTAGTGGACTAGCTGAACATAAGATTGCCCTGCACTGCATTTTAGAGCTGTCCATTATCTGGTCACTACTTTGAAGACTGATCATTCCCACATCAGAGGCCTGGTCTGCACTAGTAGTTTAGGTCAAACTTAGCTACATTAGGTCAATTTTGTAAACCATGTAGCTATTGCACTGGCTTTAAGGGCTGTTAACTTTGATTTTCGTACTCCTGCTTGTCAAGAGGAGTAACAGTAAATTCGATCTTGCATGGTCAATGTTAGGGTCATGAGGATGCAGCGCCGTGAAAGTCGACCTTCTTGGACTCTGGGAGGAGTCCCACAGTGCCCCACAGTGACCACTGTAGCCAGAATTGTTAACTCCACTGCTCTTCAGGTGCACAGGAAAAGACCCGGGAAAGTTTTAATTTCACTTCCTGTTTGGCCAGTATTGGGAGCAGACCTCAGAGCAGAACATAAGAACGGCCGTACCGGGTCAGACCAAAGGTCCATCTAGCCCAGTATCCTGTCTGCCGACAGTGGCCAGCACCAGGTGCCCCGGAGGGGGTGGACCGAAGACAATGATCAAGCGATCTGTCTCCTGCCATCCCTCTCCAGCCTCTGACAAACAGAGGCCAAGGACACCATTTCATCCCCTGGCTAATAGCCTTTTATGGACCTCAGCAGCACAGCTGATCATGAATGCCCAGGGTTGCAAACGAGCACTAGCATGGAGCATGCAGGAGGTCCTGGACCTTATCGCTGTGTGGGAGAGGAATCTGTGCAGGCAGAACTACGAAGCAGCAAAAGGAATGCAGCTATCTCTGACAAGATTGCAAAGAGCATTGAGGAGAAAGGATACACCAGGGATGCCCAGCAGTGCCACGTGAAAATACAGGAGCTCAGGCAGGCATACCAGACAACAAAGGGGGCAAATGGATGGTCTGAGTGGTCACTGCAAACATGCAACTTGTATGAGCAGCTGCATGTGATCCTAGGGGGGACCCAACCAGTGTCCCTCAGGAGTCCATGGTTACCTGCCCAGAGACTCTTCAGACAGCAGCAGGGCGGACATTGTGGATGAGGCAGAGGAGGAGCAGACGGTGGCAAGTGGAGTAACCAAGCTCAGTCTCACCAGCAGCAAAACCTTTTGATCTCTTTGGAGACAAACCCTCCACACTGCCGGGCCCTGATGGTGGAGAGGGCACTTCTGGTGAGTTCACGTTTCATCATGCTACAAGTGGTTAAGGCTATCGGGTGTGATCTGTGCCACTTGCTTACACCGGGGGCTCCCCAGAAGAGCTTGTGAACATGTCTGAGGATAGCGCGGGAATCTCCCTGCTCAGCTCCATCAAGCTCCCACACAGGAACTCTTTCACCCTCCTAAGAAGGTCTCTGGGGAGCGTCCCACGCCAACCCAGCAGTGAGTGGTCTGGCATCATTACCGCCTAAGGTCCATGCTTCTGGCCACGTTCAGTTGGCATCTGCTCCCTGCCATTTTGTATGACTCCGAGAAGACTGGTACTGTGCATGGCAACCTGGATGAAGCAGGAGCCGTGTAACTGATGCCACGAAGGCAGTGCACCTCTGTTTGCTCATCCCCAACAAACATGGCTTGCTGACCGTGTGAGCCCTGCCCTGCTGCCATGCCTGGGCCGCCTCCTAGTGGTGGGAGCTGTTACTGGCAGCCACTGTGTTGCACATGCTTTCAAAGTGGAAGCAAAGGAGCAAGCCCCAACCTCTTCCTTACCATGCCTGCCGCCAACCTGAGTCCAGCTGCTCAGTTAAGATCAGAGTGCTGTACCTGCCGCCTAGTGGGTGCTTAAAAACACAAGTGCGGTCTTGTACATGGCACCTGCCTGTTGTGTTGGACGGGTGTTGTTTCATGCTAAGAGATTAGCTTCTGCATTCTACAGTGTATCTTCTCTAACATCTGCCCTTCACTTTTTTTGTTACAGCGGGTGGAGCAGTGAGTCTGTTGCCCACTCCCCCAGCTGTTCAGCTAGAACCCTGTCGTAGCAAAGCCATCCACTATGCCCTGCATGTTTCCAAGAGTCTCGACCCTTCCTAGCAGAAGGGTGTTGATCACAGCAGCCCCCACTGTAGATTTCGCTACTCCAAATTGCTTCCCAATTGTCTGGCCTGGCAAGCTTCCTCAGGGCTATTGCCACTCACTTCTCAGCTATCAGAGCAGGTCTCCTTCTGGTATTGCTGCGCTTCAGGGCAGGGGACAGCATTTTGCAAACTTCCGTGAATGTGGCCTTATACATGCGAAAGTTTTGCAGCTACTGCTGATTGTCCCAAAGCTGCATAACTATGCAGTCCCACCAGCCTTGCTTGTCTGATGGCACCGGAACCGGCATGCCACCGTGTCCAGAGGATCAAATGCTGCCAGCATCTGCCAGTTGCTCTACTCAAGTGTTTCAAACATGTCTATGTTGATGGTCTCCTCACATTCTTCCTCACTCTGGCGGCTCCTGGCTGGGCTCTGGACATAGCTCAGCACAAGGTGCGAGGTGTTTGCAGGTGAATGGGGTCCAGGCTTGTCCTGCTATGGCATCTGCACAGAAACCAGGAGAGTAGAAGGTGCAGAAAGATTATTTGCCATTGCTTGCAAGAGGGGGGTGAAGGAGGAGATGAGTTCACCATGGGAGGCTGACGACATGCACAGTTTTTGTCCCATGAGACCCAGGGAGGCTAACCCAGAATGCAAAGAGGCATCAGGAACTGTGGGATAGCTACCCACAGTGATTCACTAGCAAAGCTGATGGTGGCCACCTTACAAGGGAGGCACTATGTCAAATGCTTGTGCACCGAGAGGACTCTACACAATTGGGTGCTAAAATATCGACCTTCATAAATCTCCTAATCTCGAAGTGTAGACGTGGCCTGAGTGCGAGGGAGAGAGAGGAGGTGAATATGAGAGGACTAAGGGGAAGAAATGTCAGAAGAGCCAGGGTGTTTGAGTGTCCGTTTGCGAGAGGATCTCTCCAGTGCGGCTGTTTGTGTAAATGTGGCAAGAGTCCCAATCTCCCCAGCCTCACTGCTTAGAAGGGGCCCAGTCTGTGGTTTGTCTGTTGAACCTTTGCACGGCAACAAACTGCTGGTTAGAACTGGAACTGCGGCTTTGGCTGGGACGTACCCTGTTCCTTCTATAAGTCACAATATCTTCACAGCACTAGATGAGTTTTGACAGCCGCAGGATGAGTTAAATGGAGACTGCAGTGAAATGCAGCCATAATTTCCAGTGAAGGGAAGACAGCGATGATTTTGTTACCTAGAAAACTGGAAACATTTGACCAGGAATGTACTTCATCTTTTGTAATGCTTTTATAAATAATTTATTAATATACTCGCTGCATTTTTCTCAGAATTTGGAGAGGCGGGTGAACTGTATGGAGGGCAGCCTGTATTCTGAGAGAGAAATGCCAATGGCTACACGATTAAAAACCCATTTCCAACATACAGACTTCTGCTACTGTTTGTATTGCCCCCACCCTTTTAAAAGATTCATTTCCCCAGATATGTGAGAAGACTGACACGAATGCAGGCAAACTAAAACTCCCTCGAAGTACTGAGCTGTTGCTTAAATAATCTGTTGTCATTTCTAGAAGAAGAGATGCATCTCCCAAACTGTTTTAGGACGTGTGCTGGTTCCTAATCGAGAGGAATTATTATCTGGGCAACATAAAGTCCAAAACATGGACAATTCCTGCAAAATTGGAAAGCAGATTTTATGCTTTTGGCTTTTTGTGGAAATGATGCGCCATTTGCACTTTACGTCTGACTTGGGAGATTGAAAACAGCGTATCTGTCACTTTACAGTTGCTGTAATACTGCCATGTGCTATTGGCGCTGCTAATGCAACCGAGGGTAGTAACACACGACAGAACCAACAAAATGTTACTAGGCAGCGGTTTGTTTAAAATCCTGGCAGGGCTGATGTGACACTGGCCTTATGCAAAGAGAAAACTATTTGTCTCTTTTCAGTAACTTATGCCACAGGCCGCTGCCCTGACTAAAACATATTTTGCACCAATAGCCATGAAGGGGGAGGAAGCAGGGTGAGGTGTGGTGTCTGCAGGGGACAGACTACAGTTTTGAAGAGGGTATCCAGGTCTGGAAGTGGAGTCTGAGACCTGATTGCTTATGTACACCCTCCGCCTGTTGGTTTGGTGGGGTCTCTCATGCTGGGCTAGTGTGTGTTTTCAGATTCTGCCCTGCTTTCTGGATCTGTGATGCTATCGCACAGGTTTTCTGGCTGCAGGATCCAAACAGTACGGCAGCCCAGCTCTGCTGGAAATGGAATCAAACCGAAGACTCCTAGGCCTTTATTACTATTCTCTGTATATTGAGGATTAGGCTTTTGGTGAGATTTAAATTGAATCCTAATGCTATTGTGAAATATAGAATACATTAAATGCATTACACCTCAAGTTTGAGCTAACCATTTATTAAATTGTGCACCTCACTGTAACAAATCTCTGCTTCCAAGACCAGGATATTTAGACTTAAGAATGTGATGGTTTTGCTTTTCTCAGATGCAATCTGGCTAGGAGATCACTACTGCAATCTTTAGATCTATGCATTTCTGAACATCTTGTACTGTAGACCATCTGCGGGAAGAAGCCTTCTGGGATCGGGGTGGAGAGTTTGCAGTGAGTTAGTGAAGGAGATTCCAACCTGTATGTCTCCTGGGGTCTTTATGCCTCTTGGTGCCCCATTGCAATGAAAATTGGGGTCTACAAGCTAAAATTCTGTATTCAGTTGAATGTTTGTAAAATATTTTGTTCTCACGCCTGACTAATGTTGTGCATACCTCCTTCTCCCTTCTGACCCACAGGGTAAGTATGAGGAGAGAGGACCCTTGATACTGAGTGTTTGGCACTGTGCTTCAATGGCAAATAAGGTCATATGATCACTGGAAGAGGTCGTGTGTCATGAAACAAAGGGAAAAGCCAACTGTGCTACTGTAAAGAAAACGGATAACTCATGGGGAAGAAGGGAGCTGCCGGGTGCTTTGTTGAGGAAATGTATGAGTCTGAGTAGGAAAAGGAATTTCCTTCAGCTCCTCACAGGTGATTACACTGATACGTGTTTAGTTCAGCTAAAGCGGATAAATCCATCTCTCCGCCAGGTGCTCTGGCTGTGTTGCTCCTCTCCTTGATGCTGGCACTGGCTTCCGGCACAAGGGTCTCGTCTTTGTCTTAAGACCCTGCCCAACGCCATGACTGCCCTCCCCTCTGTTCTCATTGCCCCTGTTCTCTGGTCAGTCTTTCTGCTTCTCCAAAGCCTCTTTCCGAACTGTTGCTTCTTGCTGCCCTTTAAATATCAGAGAGAGTCTCCTAGTTAAGGGATAGAGAGGGAACACAGATGTCTAACCATGTGAAGTGCTTTCCTAGATTACAAAGGGGAGGTGGTCACTGGAGACCCTTGGCCTGACTCCCTTTTACACCAATTCATGCTGCTTTAGATTGCCAGAGCCATAGAGCAGACTCTGACCCCCAAAACTTTACAGAAATGTAGTATCCTCTTTCTGTGGGCACCACTAGTACTTCCGGCTGCCCTACGTGCTTGCGCCATCTCCTTCTCCCTATGCACAAATCAACCATCTGACTTTCAGTCAAGCCCCAATTGAAATGCTCTTCCAATACAAAACCTTTCAGCAGTCATCTTTCCTGGACATGGGCGCCGCGCTGGTCCCACACCATTACCCCGTACAATGTAGCAGTCCCTTTATACTGTAGCTTTCCAGCTGATTGCTCTGTGTATTGTTATTGATGTTTGCATACCAACTGATTCACCCATTCGGTGAACGCAACGTCACTTCTCAGAGAGAAGACTTCTCCCTAGATGGCTGCCATGACACTTGCTGTAGGAAATACTTGACTAGACTAGAAGCCTCTTACTGCCATTTGCTTTATTTGAGTATCAGATGATGGGAAGGACACCAGACTTTGTGGTTCTAGCAGAACCTGTTCATTTGTCCTCTCAAATCGTATGTCAGCAATTGCCCTCTAGTCACCTCTGTCTGCTTCCTATATGTACATTGGTACTTGGCTTAATCTTAATGTTGAGTTCATATCCACAAAACTCATGATTAACATGAGTTTGTTAAAAGTTGAGTTGCTATATCTGCTAGATGGGAGTTGATACTGGAGTAGGCCGGTTGAGAATTTATGGAGTTTGTAACAACAGGCAAAACGGAATGGATTTGTTTATTTAAATTAATGCACCAGGATTTTTGTCATGAAACAAAGGGAAAAGCCAACTGTGCTACTGTAAAGAAAACGGATAACTCATGGGGAAGAAGGGAGCTGCCGGGTGCAGCTCTTCATGTATTGAACATTTCTGTAAACACTTATTTGCAATCTTTTGGCTAAGGTTGGTTGCGCAGCATGAAACATGAATTGTTGTTTGCCTGGAGAATTCAAGCCTCCTCTTGAAAAAGGGGGAATTAAAAATGTGAAAAGGTCAGAAAAAAATGGAGAATTGGTTTTATTTCCATGCAGCACGGTTATTTAGCGTTAGTTTGCTATAGGTCTGCTGTTCTTCTCTTTAGTTTTTAAAAATACTTGTAAGTATTTGCCAGAGACACTTAGTGTGCTCAGACTGGTACCTCGTCTTAACTGATATATCTAGCAAGTGTGATTATTTTACACTAGAATCCTAAGCTTTTTCTAGCTCCTGCCACTGTACCCACCACACTGAGAACTTCCCTTTTGGGGAGCACCAGATGGAAGTGATCGGAAGTGGATACATCAAATTCTGCCTTTTTCTTTATTGTTGCCAAAGTTGTTTCTGGAAAAAGTGGAAAAGGCCCCTGAAATACGAGTGGGCGTGTCACCGGCACTAAGTGTTTGCTAATTAATTAATCCGAGTCAGGAGATGAAGTTGGGTTCTGCCGGTCTGACACGAGTGCAGAGTTCAGTAGCCAAAACTTTCCATCTGCAACGGACATCAGGAATAAATTAGAAGATTGATAAAATGGAATGCCAGAAAGGACCATTGTGCTCATCTTGTCTGACGTCCTGCATAACAAAGGCCACAGGACTTCTGCAAATTAATTCCTCTTTTCGAAATACATCCAATATTGATTTTAAAAGTTCCAGAGACAAGAAGATTCACCACAACCCTTAGTAAATTGTTCCAATGGTTAATTACTCTTGCTGTTTAAAAACCTGTGCTTTATTTCAAATCCAAATCTGACTCTCCTTAACTTGGATCTTTGCCTGCTAACTAGAAGAGCCTCTGTTATCCAATTACATGAGGAACAGAACAGTAATCACGTCGTCCCTCCATCTTCTCTGTGACAAGCTAAACAGATTTAGCTCCTTGAGACTTTCCCTGTAAAGTGTGTTTTCCAACCCTTTAATCATATACGTGGATCTTCTCTGAATCATCTCCAGTTTTCCTTCTTGAATTGTGGACATCAGAACTGGACAGTGTTCCAGTCAGGTTGCACCAGTGCCAACTACAGGGGGAATATCAGCTCTTTACTCCTACTCAGGGTTCCCCTGTTTGTACATCACATTAGCCTGATCGCCTCCATGTCACAATGGGATCTTATGTTCCCTTGATTTCCCACCAGGACCACCATGTCTCTTTCAGTCTTGCTGATTTCTAGGAGAACATCCCCCAGGCTACATATGTGACCTACCCCCTTGGCTCTTAGATGAATGACTTTAAGTTTAGCTGTCTACAGGCCCACCAGCGGGGGTGGGAGGAGAACAGGAGAAGAGAGCAGTTGTCCTGGGGCCCAGTAATTATAAAGGGCCACGGCTTCCAGCCACTGCCACTGCTACAGTGGCTGGAGCCCCAGGACCTTTAAATTGCCGCTGGACTGCTGCCCAGTACGCTCTGGGCAGCTCTAAGGGTTCGGGGGAGCATAGCATGTTCCAGGCTATGCTGAGGGCTGGCTGCCGCCAGCTCCACCGCTTCTGCCACTTCCAGGAGCAAGGAGCTGCCCCACCCCACACCCTGCCTCGGGGCCCGACGTGGCTGTTGGCGCCCCAGTATCTTGTGCTTATACTCTGCTTGCGAAGTGCGTTGGATCACTTCGAATCCGTGACCTGTCCTCATCGTTCTTTACCACTCCTTCAGCCACAGCGGCATTGCAGATTTTATTAGGGAGGCTTTTATGGTTTCTGCCAGGTCGTTCATACCAACAGTGAAAAGCACAGGGCCAAGAAAGGACGAGAAATGCACCAGCTCAATGATTATTCCCTGTTTACAAGTACATTACAAGTACATCAGTAGCCAGCTTTTATTCCAGCGTGTGCCATGTGGAATTTGCATCATTATAGTTTCCTAATCAAAATATCACGTGGTACCTAGTAAAATGACTTACAGAATTCTAAGTCTATTACATCAGTGCTATCACCTTTATCAACCAAACTTTTGCTCTTCCCAAAACAAGATGTTTGTTTAATGAGGCCTGTTTTCCATAAACATGTTGATTAGCATGAATGATATTGCTCTCCTTTAATTCTTTATTAATTCAATCCCGTATTAGCCCCTCCAAGACTGATGCCAGGCTAACTGGAGAAAAATTATCTGGCTCATCCCCTTTAGCTTTTTAGCCATTGTCGCAAGATCAGCTTTCTTCCAGTCATCGGGATTTCCCAGATTAACTACTCCGACCCATACAGTGCTTTTAAATGTGCATCCTTAGGATGAGCCTTGCTGCAAACCAGAAACTCTCTAGGAAGGGCCTGGATTGGAGACACAATGCGACATTGGTGGAGTCGTGATCAGAGTCGGAAAAATAAATTCAATATTCGTGCTGAACAACGAATGGCAAGTCTCCATTCCTGGCCCTGCGGTGCTGTGTGTGGCTCCCTCTGCCCCCAGTCTTCCACCCAGTCTTATAACCCCTCTGCGTAGTGTTCTTCAGATGAATGATGGTAAATGATATAGGGGTCAGGGAAGGCAAATGAAGTTGATCTCAAATGGTTCTCGGCCTGCCTACGGATCACCTTTATCATGTCACTGCCCTCTCAGTGGGTTAACGAAGTTCTGGGTGCATCTTTTCCCCATTGCGACCACACGTCGAACGCTCTCCTTTAGCTGGATTGCAGGGACATCACGCTTTCCTGGCTCAGATCTCTCTGGAAGATTCACATATACAGCAACCCCTCGACGAATAAACAAGGCATCTATTTTTGGGAAACATTTCCTGGTGCTGTGTTCCACACTTTTGTTGAACATCCACATAATCTTAATCACTGTAACTCCTGTCAGTCTTTTTACACCCCACCCCATTCTTGTGTCTCCTCTTCATCATGTCTTGTCTGAAGCTGGGTTGTAAACATTGGGGCGGGGCACTTAACACGGCAGTTAGGGGCTGAGCTGGAGACGTATGACAAGTGATGAAAGCAATTTGCTAGGTATGACAGTAGTACTCCTAGTCTGCAATGGCCATAGAATCATTTTTTTAAAGTCTTTTATTTAATGCAAAAGAACTGCGCTCCGTGGTACTACAAGCACTTAGAAAGGAATCTGTGGATTTTTAATGTCAAGCGGGATATGTCAGGTGGCCTTTCCGTAGGTTAGGGTATGGATGATATACCTCTCTTAATGCGCGTCTACACTGCACCGTTATTTTGAGATGATAATGTGAGTGTCTACACAGCCATTCCGTTATTTCAAAGTAATTTTCAAATAACGGACGTCTTATTCTGAAATCTGTAAACCTCATTCTACGAGGAATAATGCCTATTCCAAAATAGCTATTTCGAAATAAGGCCTGTGTAGATTCTCTACTGCTGCTATTTCGAAATTGCCCCTCACCAGGGCCATTCTAAGTGATTCCTCCCCAGTGCCTCCTGGGGCTCTACGTCGAGGTAGCACATCTACATTAGGGGAGCCTGCCTCAGACTAATTTGGAGGCTTCCTTGCGGTGCAGAGGTGCTCTTCTGAAATAAGCTAGTTTGGAGTAACGATTGACGAATAGCTTACTTTGAAATAGACGTGCAGCGTAGACGTGCCCTCGGTGACAGCTGGCAAAGGCTGTTCAAAGGGCCCAGAGATCACATTCTGCTTGACAGAATGATGTGTCCACCTGTGAGACCATGGGAGAGGCATGCAGTGCGCCATCATCGGTTCTGGTTTTCCAGCTCTGCCCTCCTCGTGATACGCGTTTCAGCAGCTCCAGGAGGGTATCAGAGTTCCCGGGAGTATGCATTCACTTGGCGATTTGATCTCAAACATGAGACACTGTCTTGCTTTTGAATCAAAGTCTATAGCCTGCCAGTTTCAGGAGGAGAATGAACTCCAGCCTCAGTCACCTTCATGCCAGGGCGCTTTGGGGCCAGGTTACTGTCTGCTCCTCTTTACAGTGAGTTGATGGTTCTGTTTAATGTCCTAGGGAATGGGCTAAAGCTTGAAGAGAAGAGCAGTAAATGGCTTTTCCTCTAAACCAGGCATCACACCTGAGGGCATAATTTTCTGAGTCAAGGAAAAAGTGTTAACTTCCCTTATCATAAATTTGTTTCTGAGTTACACATCAGCCAATTTTGCTTCTGTTTCATGTGATAGCCTTCAGAATGCACCAGTACTTCTGCTGCATTGATTAGACTAGCAACCAGATTTATTAACCATCTGCAGTAGGGAATCCATGATTTACCGAGAGTGAAGTTAACATTCCTTTTTATCAGCCAGATCCTTCCAAAATGGGACAGTCTGAAATCATGAAATCAAATTTCCCGAGAATAGTAGCATAAACCAGCTCTTGCAGAGTAAAAAGCACAGTTTGCATTACATAGCGCCTTTTTGCAAAAGAGCACTTTTGAAAAAAGGTATTCTTCCTCATAAAACGAGGTTTTCTGTGGCCGCCTTCTTTCGATTTACAGCAATCTAGACACAGGGGAAGTTTTTTTGAGAAAAGGCTACTTTTTTTGAAAAAACCCTGTAGTCTAGACACACCCTCAGCAATGCTTTACCATGGGGAGATTTTTTTTTTTTTACATAGCGCACCGTCAACCTGTGGAACTCCTTGCCAGAGGATGTTGTGAAGTCCAAAGCTATAACAGGGTTCAAAAAAGAATTAGATAAATTCATGGAGGACAGGTCCATGAATGGGTATTAGCCAGGATGGACAGGAATGGTGTCCCTAGCCTGAGTTTACCAGAAGTTGGGAATGAGTGACAGGAGATGGATCACTTGATGATTCCCTGTTCTGATCATTCCCTCGGGGGGCACCTGGCATTGGCACTGTAGGAAGACAAGACACTGGCCAGATGGGCATTTGTCCTCATTATGGCGTTAGGATTTCTTCCTGACACTACTGATAAGATTGCGGGGTAGAGAGCAAGGGCCCTTTTCATGCTGCCCAGAGTGGCTGCATGGTAGGCTGGTCATTGCTGAGCATGTTTTAGAGTAATGAATTGTGCGTCACCACACAGCAGCGAGGCTCTGAAGAGTCTGGAAACAAACAACAGCAGGCTCATGCCTCTCAGTTCCCCACAGCCCGCCCGATAAATGACAGCATGTCAGCCTGTGAGACAGTCTTGCATCCCCGCACAGAGCACGCTAGCGCCCAGGAGTGGAGACACCCTTTGGCAGGAATCTGACCCTCGGGAGACTGCGAATACGGTTCTGGAGGGACAAGCAGGAGAAGGTCGGTGTGCCGTCTGCCTCGCTGCAGGGGTGAACTGTGACTGCAGGAACTGGAGAGGCTGAAGTCGGGCACAGGGTTAACAGTTCATTAACGGAGTAGTCCAGCGCTCAAGACATTGCTTCGTGGGATGCCTCCCAGCTGGTTGAGGACATGAGTGGGATGTTGAAGGTTGCTGAGGACGAGCGTCCAAGGGACCCCTCATGGTTCTTTGCATCCCGCCCATGAAGGCAGGAGGCAGGTAGAAGGGTCTTTCGCAGGTGAATGAGAAGTGGAGGGTGTTGGTTTTGTGGAATGTTGGCCTGGCTTTTAAGGGGAGAGGCTCTGGTCAGTTTGGATGGCCTTCATCTCAGCAGAAGAGGCGCCTACTTCTAAGGGGCTGGCTGGCTAAACTAGTCAGAGCAACAGGGTGCTAAGGAGTGAAAGGGGCAGGTCAGGTGAACACATTTAGAACTAAATATTAGGTACTTCAGAAACCAAAGGCTTTGAAATTGAATCTGATTAAAATTGATAGGACAAGACCCCCTCTACACGGCAAAACTAGTTCAGAGGAGATGTATTAAATTATTTCTGAGCTAATATCATTTAATTGCTTCTATGTCCTTTTATCTTTAGCTTGAATGTGCCAAAGTAAACCCTCGCCGTTTGTGGTGGATGCGTCCCTGACCACCGTGAAAGGAGAAATCTGTGAATTCTGGGGGTAGGGCAAGCGGAGGGAGTGCTCTGGTGTCTGGCCACCGCAGGGAGCGCTCCACAGTTCCCAACCACCACAGCAAATTGGGGGGGGGGTTGAATGTTGCTGCCACCCGCAATAGGCCACATCCCTCCCTGGGCTGGGGGATGGGAGGCATGGGAGAGACTTGCGAATACGCGAAATGGTGACTAGTGCTCTCCTTTCCTACACCTTGTCAAAAGAAACTCCTCGTATGATTTTGAGTGTGGAAGCCAACATTATGAGGGCAGATTTCTCTCTGGGTTTATTTGTTTCCTCTGGTACGGAATAGCATAGAAAACGTAATGTGATCACATTTTTGCATTAAGAGAAAACTAAGTATTCTAGCAGAATCCTGCTGTGTCTTCAAATACCAGAATTCTTGAGGGAGGTTTTTCTTTCATGTATTTATCTCATTGTCGAAAATCTTTTGTTTTTGTCCCATTGTTCAAATTGACCCATTGTTCCAGTGACAGAGTAGGCACATGCCACCTTCTTCTGTGAGCTTGTGCTGTAAGATATTAATATACTAAGCTACCTTTCAGGAAACACTTACTGTCACTTTGCAATAAAAAATATTGCGCTTAAGACAAGTGATTCTTTTCATGTCTTGCCGGCATTCTCTCCCTAGACTGCGCTAGCGTGGAGAGCAAATATTTAATCATGAGCTCTTCAGTCTAGCAGAGAAAGGGATAACACAAGCCAATGGCTAGAAGCTGAAGCTAGACAAATTCAGACTGAAAGTAAGGTGCAGGTTTTGACAATGAGGGAAATTAGCCATTGTTCCTTGTTTCTCCAGCCTCGGGATGGATCCGCTCACTGACAGGTTTGAAGTCTCTTTCTCTGAGAGGAACTCTTTTGGGGAATCTCTGTGGCGGGTACAGGGCTGTCCTGCCCATAGGGTGGTGCGGGGCAGCTGCCCCAGACTCCGCACTTCGGGGGGCCCCGCTGCAGCCACCTCAATCGTTTTATGGCCGAGTCCTAGAGTGGCCCAGAGGATATGGGGACGGGGGCAGTTTGGCGCAGGGCGGCAGCAAGGGTCGAGCACCTGTGCTCCCTGCAGCAGTGGGAGCCGGAGCCCTGCCGCCCTCCCTGTCTGCTGCACTCTGCTTTGCAGGGCGAGCCCCGGGAGGCACGGCACTGCCGCACTGCAGAGCAAAGGGAAGGCCAGGAGCGAAGAGACGCCAAAAGGGAGGACAGAGAAGAGGCCTCCCTTTTGGAAGGAGTTTGTTCAAGATGCTACTGAGCGAATGAGTAAGGACCGTAGCCTGAACCCCACCCCCCGTCTAAGGGAGCCTGAGCCTGAGTCCCACTGCCCTGTTTCTGCCAGAGCTTGGAGGCTTGAACCCTGGGCGGAGGGGGTTGGATTTTGCCTTTCGCCCTGAGCCCCAGCAAGTCTGACGTCAGTCCTGGAGACTCCATGGAAATGGGTTCGTGAGCCACAGGGTGAGACCCACAGCTCTGGAGGGTTCCTGCGAGATCTCACTGTGCACGGCACCCTGATGGGTAGCACGGACACGTCCAGCACGGAGGCACAGCCACCAGCCTGGTCCGTTTCTATGCCCCGAACCCCCCTACGCACCGCGCAAAGCACAGCCGCTTCCTGCAATTGCTCTCCTGCTTCTGGCTCGCTGGAGAGCAACTGCTGAGACCGACTCCGCGCCTCTGGAGCAGGGAGCGGTTCCGGGTCGCCTGCCCCTGGGGGAGCCCACGGGGAGCTCCACGGCCGTCGCCTAACTCCACCTCCGTGTCAGTGACTTCGTCCTCCAGGCTAAGGCCTCTGTCTGCTACTGCCCAGCCTGCTGATGGATCCACAGGGCTCGTGGTGGCGGTGGTGGAGGCGGGGTCCCCCTGAGGATAGCATCCAGCTCCTTATAGAAGCAGCAGGTGTAAGGTGCCTCACCAGTGCAGCGGTTTGCCTCCCCCCCCTGCCTCAGCTCCTTTGTCTTCGCTCTGCCCGATGATAGCGCTTTGCCTTCACCCCTCGAACTCTGCACAGCCCAAGCGCTGCTGGCACTCCCAGCTCAGTGGTCCAAGCAGAAGAGCGTTTGCACCCAAGAAGAAGCCATGATACCTCGCTATGCCGAGCCAACAGGAAATGGAATTTCAAAAATGCCCAGCGCTCCTACAGGACAAGGGCCGATGGTTATTTACCAGTCTGCAGGGCGTGGAGTGCAAACTGCTGATCAAGTGGTCAGGATGGGCATTGTGGGCCATTGAGACCCCCTGGAGGCCAATTAAAGCAATAAAATGAAGAATGTGTCTACACCAGCAATTTGTTGATGAACATTTTGCGCAAGAAGCCTATCTGGTCAGGGCAGTTTTGTTGCCAAAACCGGGTATTTTTCCTGTAAAAGTCACATCACGATGGATATTCACCGTTTTGTCAACACAACTCTGTAGTGTATTCAAGGCCTCTAGGAAAACTTGAAATCTGTAGAGAAGAGAGATGCACAAGATGGTTGAATTATATACTATTGTCTGCAAAATAAATGACAAGGCACTATGTCCTGCGTCAGACTACAAGACTGGATTCAGAACAGCGGATTTATTGGGCTGCTACTGAGAAATGAGAGATAGGGGCCTGTAGATAATTGAAAAATCAAATCATTGTATCCACCCATCTGACACACTTCTCTCCTTGTGAGTGACGGAGGGTCCTGTTAACGGCCCAGCTACAAGGCAAATGCTTCGCTTCTCTCTGCTGCCCTTTTGTTTGTCGTTCGTGATAACTGTCATCTATAATCCAGGAAACCATTGCAGTCGTGCTGGTGTGTAGGGGACACAGAAGGTTGCTGGGGTTTTGAGTGTTCTTCATATTGAAATGAAAGCTCATTTAATTGACACTTTTGCCTGCGACCCTTGAAAAGCCATTCGGATAGATCCCGGAGTAAATGAGGCGGCTTGCGTTGCTGGCGGAAAGTCAGTCAGGGTGTTTCCCGTTTGTCTCTGCCAGCCTCCCGGCGGGCACTGCAGACAGAGCAGGGTCCACTCTGAGCTCAGTGCTTTTCCACAGTTACCCCAGCCATAACCTAAGCACGTAGGTGGACCCCACAGCCACACGCTTTGCAGTTGATTCCTTAGTTGCACTTGTAGATGGATGATATTTATCCCCTGCTTTGGGCCACCTGCTTCCCACAAGTCTCCACAGAGCTAGTGTTTCGTCCACTGCGGCTCTCCCCTTTCCTTGACTCGCCCTACTGGAGGGTGCCCACCCGAAGCCGGTGTAGGGAATGGAGCATCGTGTGCTTGCCAGTGACTCAAGGGAGGGGGGTGGGAGAGAGGGAACTTGCGTGTGTTTTTGCAGTGCCAAGCACAATGGGGCTGTGTCTGCTGCGTGGCATTGCAATGCCAGTTAATAACCATCATCCTGAGGGCTTGGGTTAGCACTGTGAGCTCTCACCCGGGTGGAGGAATGAAAAGGAAACCGCACGTGAAATACCCAGTCCAGAAATGATGCCTGTGTAGAGAATCTGACCCCAGGGAAGTCTTTAGCTAAGGACAGTTTTACTATGTAAAGCATGGCAAGGTACATGTTTATGTGAAGTATATATGACTAGAGTGAGCACATCTCCATTAATAATTTACTCGAGCTCTTAATCTGCCCACTCGAAAATACACTCTGGGACTTAGCAAGTGAGTTTAATGTCCCAAAGACACCTCAGCAAACGTGTCTACTTTGGACATTGTTAAGAAGTAGTTAAAGTCCTTACATTTCCCTTTTCCCCTTTTCATTCACAAATTAGTGATCAAGTCCTTAGCCATTTCAGCTGCTCTGAAAAATCACTGGGGAATCACACCGTTTATTCCTAATGAAATGAGTAACGTGTCCGATGTCAGCTCCTCACTGACAGTTTGTGAGTCCAGTGCTCAGTCTCCCACAAGATGCTTGACTCTGTTTGAGTTTGGAGACTGCCCTCCGGGACAGGAGGGGCGCGGCGGATGGTTTTGATGGTGGGAAAGATGTGAGAGAGAGCTGCTGGTTTTCTCCAGTTTTTTCATTGTTTGATCTTCAAGGTCTGAAAGTGCCTCATGGGCAAGTGAGTAGAAGAACTTAGAATTTAACAGAAACCAAAATGGGTTTGGGAGGTGGCCTGCACCACACAGTGACTCTGTGACTGAGTTATCTTGCTGAGGCTAGGAGTCACTGTGCACTGGAGAAAAGATTTTCCTGTTTTCTTATGATCTCCGCCACTTCTCCTTCCCTTTCCCTGCCCTCAGTTTCAAGGGCAAGAGATGCCCACTGTCCTGGTTATATTTCTGACGGGTGAATTCAAGTCAGCTGACGTGAGAGTTTTGACTCACATGTGTGACAAACAAATATTCAGCAGTACGCACCCTGGGCCAGCTCACCACTTGTGAGAGTCATTTGTGTCATAGCTGCTCTGTTGGAAATCATTTTCCTAATCAGTGTATTAAGATTGCTCATGCCTCAGTATCTACAAATAAGCATTCCCTTACTGGTCCAAATCTAAGCCTGTATTCTGTACCCTCGCAGCAGCACGATCATAGATACTTGTGGAATATTCACAGCCGGAGCAGGCCTGGGAGACCCCGCCCACCACGGCATGATTCCAGAGAGGTAAAGAAAAGCCCCCAGAAAACCTGGCTTTTCTGTATGCTCTGACAGGCAGGTGAATTCGTTGCTGGTTATTGGCCCTTTGCGAAAGTCAGCAGAAGCAGTTTATGACTCTGGTCTGGCCTATTCAGATGTTTCCTTCTCACACTTTCCCATGCTTTTCCCAGCTGTCAGACTGAGCCTTTCTAACCCATTTTCCAATTAAACAGGTTTTCTTTATTTCCCAGCCCTTAAATGAGATTGTACTGGCATTCCAAAGGCTCAGCACAGGCTCAGTACAGCCTGAGATTGGTTGGATCCTTCAGGGCCGGGGGCCAGGAGGGGTGGGGTTTAGGGCAGGGGGTTAGGTGTGTGGGAGCGCAGAGAGGGGAGGTGGAGAATTCAAGGCAGGAGGTGGCGGTTCAGGCCAGGGAGCTGGGATGTGGGGAGGGGTGGCGGGGGCTGACCAGGGCAGCCTGTGGCAGCAAGGACATTGCTGCAGCTTCCATCCATCCCAGAAGCTCCTTGGGGGGTGAGAGTGGGATGGGGCTGCACCACTGGGCCCTGACAGCTTCTCACAGGGGGGTAGGCTGTGTGGCCTAGCTCTGGTCGTGCTCCTGGGGGATGGGACTGCGGTGGCAGGATCCCCCCCATCCGGTGCTGCATCCAAGTGCTGGGAGGGGAGGGGTTTGGGGCATAGGGGTTGTACCTAGGCTGGTGACAGCTCTGGCCTCAGCTGGCTGCTCCCCCTCAGGCTGTCACTCTGCCTGTAGCTGTCTCCTGTGCTCGCCGCACCACAGGTAACTGCCGAGCACGGCCATCCCTGCTCTCAGCCCCTCCCTTTCCATGGGATGGAAAATCCATTGGCTTCCAGGCACATCCTGTTGTCCTGGCACAACTAGACCTTCCGTTAAGTTGGGATAAGAGGAAGCTGAACAAATGGACTCAGACGGATAGAATCACGGACAGACAGATGCTCAAATGCCATTAGATAGATAGATGACAGAGTAGGTTACTTTCTTGGGGGGGTCGCCCTGTTTGTGAAAGAAAACAGTCAAATGCAGTAAAAATCCTACCATGGAATCCCCAAGGATTCATAGAATCATAGAACCATAGAGCTGGAAGAGACCTCAGAAGGTCGTCAAGTCCAGCCCCCTGCTCTAGGCAGGACCAATCCCAACTCAATCAACCCGGCCAGGGCTTTGTCAAGCCGAGACTTAAACACCTCTAGGGATGGAGACTCCATTACTTCCCTAGGTAACCCATTCCAGTGCTTCACTACCCTCCTAGTGAAATAATTTTTCCTAATATCCAACCTGGACCTCTCCCACCACAACTTGTGACCATTGCTCCTTGTTCTGCCATCTGTCACTACTGAGAACAGCCTCTCTCCATCCTCTTTGGAACCTCCCTTCAGGAAGTTGAAGGCTGCTATCAAATCCCCCCTCACTCTTCACTTCTGCAGACTAAATAGACCGAACTCCCTCAGCCTCTCCTTATAAGTCATATGCTCCAGCCACCTAATCATTTTGGTTGCCCTCTGCTGGACCCTCTCCAATGTGTCCACATCCTTTTTGTAGTGGGGGCCCAGAACTGGACACAATACTCCAGATGTGGCCTCACCAGAGCCGAATAAAGGGGAATGATGACATCTCTGGATCTGCTGGCAATGCTCCTCTTAATGCAACCTAATATGCCATTAGCCTTCTTGGCTACAAGGGCACACTGTTGACTCATATCCAGCTTCTCATCCACTGTAACCCCCAGGTCCTTTTCTGCAGAACTACTACTTAACTGGTTGGTCCCCAGCTTGTAACTGTGCTCGGGATTCTTCCGTCCCAAGTGCAGAATTCTGCACTTGTCCTTGTTGAACTTCATCAGATATCTTTTGGCCCAATCCTCCAATTTGTCTAAGTCACTCTGGACCCTATCTCTGCCCTCAAGTGTATCTACCTCTCCCCGTAGCTTAGTGTCATCCACAAACTTGCTGAGGGTGCAATCCCTCCCCCCATCCAGGTCATTAATAAAGATATTGAACCAAACCGGTCCTAGAACCGAACCTTGGGGCACTCCGCTAGAAACCGACCGCCATCCTGACATCGAGCAGTTGATCACTACCCGCTGGGCCCGGCCTTCTAGCCATCTTTCTATCCATCTTACCGTCCATTTATCCAATCCACATTCCCTTAACTTGCTGGCAAGAATATTGTGGGAGACCATATCAAAAGCCTTGATAAAGTCAAGGTATATCACATCCACTGACTTTCCCACGTCCACAGAGCCAGTTACCTCATCATAGAAGCTAATCAGATTGGCCAGGCACAACTTGCCCTTTGTGAATCCATGCTGACTATTCCTAATCACTTTCCTCTCTTCCAAGTGCTTGAACTTCCATGGATTGAACTTCCATGCTTCAGCAGTAAGAGCCTAGCAGTAGAAATCTGCTACCGACCACCTGACCAGGCTGGCAATGGTAATTGTGAAATGCCCAGGGAGTTCAGAGTGGCTACAAAGACAGAAAACCCAGTAGGAATGGTGGAGTTTCAAGCATACACGTATGGACTGGGAACATGCCCCCCTCAGGGTGGGATCCAGAGATTACATTTCTAGACACCGTTAATGACTACTTCTAGAAGCAGCTACTACTGGAATGCAGGAAAAGAGGGTCAGTCCTTGATTTAATCTTAAATGGAGCACAGAATCTGGTCTGAGAGATGCATAGAGCAGAGCCTCTCCGTAACGTGATTTAATTTAACATTCTTATGGGGGTGAAAACAGCAAAGAACCCCACCACATTTTCAAAATTGGAAGTTGAATCCTAGTGAGTAAAGGACCATTACACTCTGGCAAGTCAAGTATAAAAATGTAATGAGGCCACACAAAAAGGAATTGGAAGAGCAACTAGCAAAAGACACAAACTCAAATCAAACTGTTTGGAAGGACGTCAGACGCAGGAAGACTGCCAAACAGTCAGTGGGGCGCAGGACAGCCAAGGTGCTAAACACACACGAGACTATTACAAAGAAACTAAATGAATTCTGTGCATTGGCCTTCACTGCAGAAAATGTGAGTGAGTTTCCCACACCTGAGCCCTTCTTTGTAAGTGACAAATCTGATGAACCAGCCCAGAATGAGGTGTCTATAGAAAAGGCTTTGGAATAAATTGGGAAAGTAAGCAGTAATTAGTCCTGGCACCAGGTGATATTCAGCCTAAGGTTCTGAAGGAATTGACATATGAAAGAGCCGAACTCCTAGCTGGAGTGTATAACCTATCACTGAAAGTGGTCTCTGTACCAGATGTCTGGAGGGTAATTATAATGACGATTTTTCAAAAAGGCTCTCGAGGTGATCCTGGAAATTACAGACCAGTAAGCCTAACCTCATTATCAGGCAAAGTGGTTGAAACTGTATGAAAGAACAGAATTATCAGATGCATAAATGAACACGCTATGTCGAGGAACAGTCAACATGGCTTTTGTCACAAAGAGAATCATGCCTCATCAATCTATTGGAATTCTTTGAGGGTTTCAACAAACATGGGAGCAAGAGTTATCCAATGGGTATAGTGCACTTGGACTTTCAGAAAGCCTTTGACAAGGCTCTTAAGCAAAGTAGTCAGTCATAGGACAAGAGGGCAAGTCTTCTCATAGATCAGTAACTAGTTAAAACATATGATACTGATTTAAGGGGGTAAGCCAGAGTCAACTGCAGAGAGTTACAAAGGAATCTTAAAAATTTGGGTGACTGAACAACAAAATGGCAGCTAAGTGCAAAGTCTGGGACTGTTCACCTTGGAAAAGAGACAATGAAGCGGGGGATGATAGAGGTCTATAAAATCATGAATGGCCTGGACAAAGTGAATAGGGGAAGTGTTGGTTTACCCTTTCACAGCACAAATACCAGATGTCATGCAATTAAATTAATAGGAAGCAGGTTTAAAACAAACACCGGGAGGTATTTACTTGACATGATGCACAATCAATCTGTGGAACTCATTGCCAGAGGATGTTGGGAAGCCCAAAATTATAACTGGTTTCAGACAAGAACTAGATAAGTTCATGGAGGACAGGTCCATCAATGGCTATTAGCCAAGATGGTCAGGGACAAACCTCATGCTCTGAGTGTCCTTTAAATTCTGATGGCCAGAAGTGGGGACTAGATGAAAGGATCACTCTACAATCGCCAAGGCAGTTATTCCCTCTTGTGCATCTGGTATTGGCCACTGTCGGCAGACAGGATTCTGACTAGATGGATCTTTGGTCTGACCCAGTCTGGCCATTCTTATGTTAAGAGCCACCATCAATTTTAAAACCATAATGCACTCAAATGTAATGTGGGCCTATACTCCTGCATGGACCATGTGTGCTAGCATTACACTGAAGAGCTTGACTCTTCAAGATAACGATATCTAAGGTCCTTGGAAAAAGGATGTGTAGGAAAGTTCCAGAGTCCATCCAGATCTCTGGAAGGCTATCCTGACAGCTCTCTTGCCAATGATGGACCTGATTCTGCCACCTTACTAAAGAATCTTGCTCTGCAAACCGACCCATTGACATCTGGAGTCAGGTGAGCAAAGAGAGCATATTTTTTGATTCATTGATTTACATTTATGAAAGTTCTTCTCAAGAAATACAATGGGGGGCGGGAGTGGGGAAGATGACTTTCTAAAATATCTCACATCTGTGGATTTTCAGTTATGGTCCTTATTGAAATTTTAGGCATATCAGTTTCCTTCCATGTATTTCTCTCTCATTTATACTGAACCTCCAGGCTGTGCCTTAATCCCTCTCACACAGATATTTTCCCTCTTAACTCAGAGAATACTCCATACTTCTCCAAAACTCACTGCCAAAACCTGGCACGTTGGAGTATTCTGGGGCTTGTTTGGATCCGTTAACTTGATTCGTTTTTATTTGATGTTCAGACAGCATCACAAAACAATTGTGGTTTCTCTCTGTGGTTATCGTGACTGTTTGTGTTTTCTTTACGCATGTTACCAGGTTTTTAAAGATAAAATATAAAATGTACATAATGCTTTTGGTCTACATTAGGAGCCCCAAGTCTGCAGTGCAGTCATGGAGACATGCACCCAGTTCTGCAAAGTACTTAAGCACATGCTGTGCTCCATAGAATTTGTAAGTCAAGCATGTGTGCAAGTGTTTTGGTGAATCATGGCCTTAGAAAGGGTTCGTCTCTGAATACCCATATCAGCTATTTCGTATTCCTGAGAACTGCTGCTATTCTGAAACATTACAAGCAAAGCCTGCCCAGTTCCTTGGGATTTAGTCAGCATTAATCTCAATCAGGTTTTGCTCATCTCCTGCTTACAAGTAATTAAAACTCAGATGTATCTGAGAACACGAAACAAATGAATGCCGCAGATACGTTGCCTCATCTCTTCTTGGGGGGACTTGCCTTATGTGCCTCACGTGAACTCTTGTAGGAAGAGGAACTCATCTGAAAAATAAATTTCCTCTTCAGACCAAAGGACGGAGCTACTACATCAGTCTTGATGTAAGGATCGAGCGAGGTGCAGAAATCAGCCCTGAACTCTTCCCGCAGCGCTTGGCATCTGTACAAATGGCTCGGGTCTCAAATGATGTTATTCTTTCTGTTTTATTGAACATTAAATCCATCACAAAAATATGCAGAAAGAAAAATGAATGCTACATCTCTCAAGGTCACTTCTATGGATTGTTTCCATGGACGTACGGCAGCGGCTTTGGGTTTTGTTGTATGAAAGCAGCATTAATCCAAGAAGCCATGCACTTCATAGCATGTGCTCCAAGGAGTGTTCATAGAGCAGTGTTCCCTTTTTCACTGAGAAGGACTGCACAAACATCCCCTGTTCCGCAAGGCACTCAGAATAAGGAAACTTATAATGAGATGCCACCTTCTAGCGGCCATGGTTAGTGCTCTTCCCGAGCCCAGGGACCAAATGGCACAGGAAGGAGTTGCCATACAAGTGGGACACGTTCTCGCGTCTGCTGCTCTCCTGCAGATGGCAGCAATCCAGGCACATGGATTCCAAGTTCACAATAAAATTGAATTTTAAGTCATTTGACTTTTATTTTCTGGTTTAATTTTATGATAAGAAATTGGGAGAAGCCTGAGGGGGCAGAGATAGGGAGCAAGGGGACTTCTCCCTCAAGGTGAATTATTTGTATTGTCCATAGTCACCTCCCAATTGTATGGTGTCTTGTGTGATTATGTTCTGACGTCCGATTTCCCGGGAAACATGAACCTGTCTGCAGGCAGCTTGGAGTTAGATGTGACCTTGTGGCCACAGGCAAGAGAGCGTTCTTGGGGAAAGGGAAGGTGGCAGTGCCAGACACACCTTCAGAAGGTGGGAGTGCACGAGGCAATGGGCAGGAGGCTGTGGAGCTGCCTGCCCCAGTCTGTGTGGAAACAGCTGCAGCTCTGATCGGCGATAAGCGGAGCCCATGGGAAAGTAAAATGAAGTTCCCAGACAGAAGATGCATGGGGGCCTTGTGCTCCGCTGTCCCAACACCCCAGACTAGGGGACTCTCTGGCACAGTCCGTGGTCCACCCGCTGCACTGACTAGCCAGGCCCCCCTGAAGGGCCCTTTCCACAGTGAAGGCTTGTGCAGCTCCAACGTTCCCCACAGGACCTACAGATGTGGCCTAGAGCCACAGTGCCTCCCTGTGGAGGTACCTGGCCTAGGAGCGGGAGCGATGGGCCTTGCGAAGGCTGGGATAGGGAAATGAGATGGAGAGTTTTAAACCTTAATCCCCTTCTAGTTCAAACCACCCTGCAAGGAAGGAGTCCAGGTTCTCAGAACCGTCTTCCGCTCTCCAGACAAAAGGAAGCCCTTGCGAACTTGGCCACAGCCGGAGTTACAGGCCCGCAGGGCAGTCTTGCTAAATGAGCAGAGCTGACATTCTTCAAAGCCATGTTTGCAATCTGTTTGCATTTGCTTGAGCTTGACGAGTACCTATTTATCCATTGCTTAAGCCGTTAATCAGGAAACGGGAGCTGAATAAACAGATCCGTGGGCATTCTCCAGAGAAGGGTCTTGGGCTTCGCTGCAGGAATTCCGTGGCTTTAGCCTTCAGCTTTTCAGTTGGCAGTGAGCAAGGCATCAGTCTGATAAAAGAGGGAGAACGGACGTGTTCACCGAAGTAAATTACAAGCTTTGCCCCGCCCCATACCTGGAGCAGATGAGGGGAGAGGTGTGAACAGAGTGAGTTGTGGCAAATGTCCTGTGCCTGCCTATGTCCTTCCAACTTCCTGATGGCCACCCGACCACTCTGAACTTCAGCCTCTGTCATCTTGGGAACCTGTGTGTGTCTGTGGAGATTTCCTGGTGGGTTGGCATGGTGTAACGGTTTTATCAGCTTGAGAAATGATTGATGATTGTTACCCAGGAATGAATCATGCAGGTCCTTCGCAGTGAGTCACGATCAAACCTCCACACCTCACCACACCCTTGTGCAGTCCACATATGCTACACAGAACAGCAAAAGCCTTTTAGAAATGTTGTAAAAGGTTTTCAGAATGATTTAGCTTGTTTTTCATTTCTCTCCAGCTATAAATCCAAGTGCCCTAGTTACTGAATGCAGCTGTGCAGATTTAGATGGAGAGAAGTTATAACTCATGATATTAGATCCCTAAAAATTTACCAAAAATAGCTTTTCTGTCATCAAAGTCTGATATGTTGGACTTTGCAGGTCTGGAAGTAGCCAGGATGCGTGTTTGAACAAGTGGGCATGTCCCCCCCGCGAACAGAAAGAATGTGGGATGTGCTTGTAGGATGAGGGCTATGTCCTGGGAAGCGGCGACTCTGAGAGGTTTGAGGGAAGGGGTGGCTAATGAGTGGGACATGAGCCCCCAGTGTGATGCTTTGGCCGGTCAGTGCCCAAGAGACATTTCTAAAGTGTGGGCGCAGTGGGTTGCAGGGTTGGTAATTCTCTGTGGTTCACTGTCATGCTGGTGGGGTCCCACAGAGCTCAGTGCTGGGACAGGTACTGTTCAATAACTTCATTAATGAGCTGCACAGTGGAGTGGGGCGTTTGCTTATAACATCTGCGGCTGACACCCACCTGGGGACGGGATTAGAACTGACAAGAACCCCGGCAAACTGGAGAATTGGTCAGAGTTCGGTAAGATGGAAGTGAGGAAGAGGAGAAGGCGAAATCCAAATGGGGACTAGCTGGGTGGTCATACGGCTGAAAAGGATCTGGGGGTTATAGTGGACCACAAACCAAACGTGAGGCATTGCACTGTTGAAGTTGCAGGCAGTGCCCACAGCGTGCTGTGTATTAACAAGAGGGCAAGTAGCTGCTCTCAGCTGGATTAAAATGTGGGTACCATCTCCAGCAGGAGATGTGCAGTTCAGCTGAGCAGCCAGAAGGTGGTTGATTCCTGTCACCTTCTGAAGCTTCCCCATCACGGTGGCTTGCACTCAGGCCTGGGCTCAGTCTCCCCTGCGTCTCCTCTGTGGTGGGTATTAGGAGGTAGGCGGATGTGCTGAATTGAGAATTGAAGCGAGTTTCGCCCGTGGAGTTGTTCAGCAGGATTCTCCAAACAAAGGAACGTGTCTCTCACAGGCCTGGGGGCAAACCTCGCACTAAGAGTGGGGAGAAGATTGGCCTGAGTTTTCCTATTCAGAAGAAACCGTTTCAAAGATTTACTGGTCAATTAAGAAAGGGGGGGGGGCTAAATCTCAGGTGATACGTTATTAATCTGTTCTGTTCTGTTAAAACCTGTATACGGTGAAGTCTTCTCTGACAGCTATAACGGCACCCGGTGCTGGCTCCCCTTGACAGGTGTGCATATTAGGGCAGTGTTGGGAATTATGGATGCTCGTTGCTGCTATTAGGTTGTACGGCCTGCCCCGGCAGGAGGGAATGCCACAGCTTTGGACCTGTCTCCTGTGTCCGTTAAGCGGGGTGGGCGGAGAAACAACAGATTCTCCATTTACATAGAAAGCAGGCAGGGGGACGGGAAGCGCACAGAACAGCCTGTGGTCTTCCTGCCTCTTGAAACAGGTTCACTGACCTTTGGACCCGATATAAGCAAAGACTGAAGCCATCGTTGGCACCTGTCGCTAGGCAGACCCAGGGAGCAGCCCTGGCGAGCTGAGAGAGCTAGGTCCTTCGGCTGGGGGGAGCTGACGTGTCTGGAACTGAGTGTAGTGAGAAACCTGCTTCAGCAAAGATCTCTCGCCTCGGAGGACTAGAGAAGCCAGCGCTTTGTATTTTGTCATAGGCCTTGAGGAGAGACGGCCAGAGAAACTGCATTAAACATGCTCCCTCTTGCTGCGTGGGTCTAGACCTGGAGAAGCCTGTTTGGTGTTCTGGGCAGTCTTTCTGCCTTCACCCCCCATACAAGTTGGACCTCCCTGGGGACCTGACCTGTCCCGAATGAGGGAAGTGCTGGACCAGGGGAGGTCTAATCTGCCACTGGCTCCGCTTTGGGCTCTGGCTGGGACCCTGCTAACGCCTGCTGATGGTCCCAGCTCGATGAGCTGCGGTCCGGTCCCGGCCCAGCTCCTCTGCTGGGCTGCTGTCCGCCCCCCTAACCGCCCCGCCCCAGGCTGCCACGGCCTGGTGCCCCGGCCACACTGCCATGACCCTGGGCCTGGCTACATCACAGCCCCAGCGTGCATGTCTCCACCCCCCTGCCAGGCTGCCGTGTGGCCCTGGCTTCCCAGTTCATGCGACCCCCCCTCCCTCTGCTGGGCAGCCGCTCAACCCCAGCCCCCCTGCCAGCTCCTCTGCCAGGCTCCCCAGGGCTCCCAGCAGCCAGTCCTCCTGCTGCCTGACTCCTGAACACCGGGGCTCTCTGGCCTGGGCACGTCCCAGGTTCTGCTGGACCACGGATGTTGGTTTAGGCAGTCCCGGTTTAGGGAGGTGTAACCTGTACTTCTGCGCACTTAGTCTTGTGTGTAGCTATTCAATTGATTTCATTGTATCATGAACCTGCCCGGGGCTGTGTTCACGGGCAAGGGTGTGTTCACGCTAGTTCTGTTAATATGCTGCGATGTGTTGTGTCTTTGGAAGAGCAAATGGCCGGCTGTTTCCCCTGAGCTGTCCAGGAGGGGGATGGACATTGCAAGGCACGTGGTTTGGGGAACATTCGGGGCAGGGCGTGTGTGGGGTCGCTTTGATGTTGTAACCAAAGCTGGTGCTGTGGGGCTGTAGCCAGGTGTTGAGTTGAAAGCTGCCGGCCCAGGACTGTGGTACACAGGCACTCAGGGCTTGTCTTCACTACGTGGAAGATTGTTGTTGCCACAGTCAATCTTCCAAAGTTTGATTTAATGGGTCTAGTAAAGACCCACTAAATCAAACTCAGATGGCACCCGCATCGGCACAGGTACTCCTGCTCCTCACAAGGAGTAAGTGGCATTGACAGGAGCGTTTGCTCCCATTGGCTTCCTGCTGCGGAGACCGCACGGAAACTTGAATGAAGGTGCAGCTCAGACCAATGCAGGCTCGTGGGAGGGAGCTACAGCAGCAAGCCCTGTGAAGCACCCATGGTTACAGGACAGGCAGACACAAGCCTGCATAGGTCTGAACTGCGCCCCAGAACGTGACACCCTGCCAGTGACTTCTGGCTCCCTCTGCCTTTGGCCACTCCCTAACTAGCTTGCCAGTCCCCCGGCCCGGCCCTACGCTGCTGTTCAGGGGAGGAAGACTATGGAAGTGACTCGATTAAAAAGTGTGTGTGCTTTTTCTCTGGAACGCTACTTGCAGTGCATGGAATTTATACTCCTTCCATAGGATTGTGACTGGCTTTAGTGCACAAGTTCTCAGTAGGAAATGTAGTTAATAAATATTTGATGGGCTATTGTATGTAGCTCAGCAAAATCTTTTAAAGAATTCCAACTCTGGAATATTTATTTTGTATCTAGCTTCAGTTTTAGTGTCTGTTTCCATTCTGCGGGTGCCCTCTTTAGCCTGTTAACCTGCTGATAATGAAATCATCAGCCTCTCTGACTCGCATTGAATGTGCCTGCGTCAGAGCAGGCCTGAAACGTTTCACCAGTCACTGGGCGTGCAGGTTCCAGTGGAAACCAGAGTTCCTCAGTTCTCTGTTGGGTCTGTCCCCAGGCAAAGCCGTGTTTGTGTTAATGAGGGGACTGAGGATTTCAGGCTTGCTGGAGCTAGGTGAATTAGGACTCTCGGGAATAAAGTGCTGTCAGCTTGGTGGGCAGTTCTGTAGCTGACAAGAAGATGGTGCACTTGATTTGTATTAAGTTGCAAACTCTGTTGAGAAACAGAGAGAAATGTACGGTGTTTTAGTAGGGAGAGTGTAATAAATTCTGGTTTATTATCCTCTGATGCTTCCACTTGCTTAGTATGCAAAACAAAAGCAGGTAGGAACAGTCGAAAATGGAGCTGAAATGGCTACGATGAAAATTCCCTGTCGAAAGCCGAGAGTTGCCAGCTCCTGAAAAGCTGGTTCTTGACATGGAGAGGACAAATGTTTCTGCTGATCCTAGCTTGTAACTCTCCGTGCACGGGGCAGTGGCTGACAAAAGTGATCCGTCACCTTCTCCAGGCAAGATGGAATATTTTCCTTCCTTCCTGGAGACAGTTACAAAATTCTGGTTCTGCCCATTTCCTCCTTTGGCTTTGGCCAAACATTTTGTCTGATATGGTCAGTAAGGACGTGGCACCTCTGAAATCCAGATACAAAGTGTGGTAAGTTGGGCACCACCCAGAAAGGGAACCTCCCAAAGTGGGAGGTGATTTCTGAAAACAATTGGCCTTCCTGTACCTGTCTGTGAAGGAGAATAGACAGCACCTGTCTCCAGGGCTCAGCATCTTTCAGCACTGGAAAGATGAGAAGTGCTATAGAAATGCTGAGCTTTGTCAGGACCCAGCATAGTCTGCAGCAGCCTGTGCCTAAATTCTGCAGGAAGATCCTGGGATTTGGTGGCAAATTAAATTCTGCAATAGCGATCCTATTTATGCCTTGTACTGAATTAAATATGTAAATAGATAATATAATCAGGACAGCAACCCCCGAGACATTGACTTTTATAGGAAATTTCCAGGCCTCCAGACACACACAGATTTCCTGAGACTTCTTCTCATGAAACTATTCTTCAGCTGATACAGAAGCAAACTGAGTTAGGTTGGAGAGCAGCTTTCTGAGCCTACTGTGATCTCTTGCTGGAGTATGGGTCAGTGCAGTTTCTGCAACAGATTCATGTCTCTCATTGTTATATCACATTGATGAAGTTGTTTTCTTTTTTTGCAATGTCATGCTGTGGCTGTTACTGAGGATAACATAAGAACTAGGGGTCACCAATTGAAATTAATAGGTAGCAGGTCTATAACAAACGAAAGGAAGTTTTTCTTCACACAGTGCACAGTGAACCCGTGGAACTCCTTGCCAGAGGATGTTGTGAAAACCAGGACTTTAATAGGGTTCAAGAAAGTACTAGATAGATTCATGGAGGTTCAGTCGATCAATGGCTGTTAGCCAGGATGGGTAGGAATGGTGTCCCTGCCCTCTGTCAGAGGGTGGGAATGAGTCACAGGGGAGGGATCACTTGATTATTTCTTGTTCTGTTCACTTCCTCTGGGGCATCTGGCACTGGCCACTGTCAGCAGACAGGACGCTGGGCTGGACGGACCTTTGGTCTGACCCAGTCTGGCCGTTCTTGTGCGTCATTCTGGGGAAGATTTTGTTACTGGACTTTTTTATTAAGGATGTGAAAATACCGAGCTAAAAGCCATTGAGCTCTGGTCTGCGCACACCCCTGTGGGATGGCTCTTTCTTCTGGAGAAAAAGGGGTCGGGCTGTTTCCACGCCGGTGAGGCAGTGAAGACCCCACCTGGAGACAAGGACGAGTCATAAGACAATGACTGTAAAAGTCATTCCTCGGCTTCATTGCGGTATCTCAGAAGGCAGCTCGTTGTTAGGGCCTTTCCATGCTTTGCGTGGTTTTAAGATCAGCTGATGGGTGCAGAGTCTGTAGAGGCCGTGTGGCTGTTTGAGGAATGTCAGGGGAAGGACACTGCCGGTGGTGGGCGTGGAGCTGGCAGGACCAGCATGGAAGCATTATGGCGAGGTTTCTAAATGGTAGGGTAGTGACTGACCGACTAGGCGCTGCTCTCTAATTATTATTTAGAACTAGATTTACCCGACGTTGCTCGGGTCCTTAACTCATTTAAATCACTGTTCTGGGATGGGACTGGGGTTGAGGGGTTCGGGATGCAGCCTGCCCCAGAGAGAGGACAGCCCTGGCCCTCTGTCACTGCAGCAGCTTAGGGCCAGGTGAGAAGCGCCTCTCATGTTCACTGCAGCAGGCCTGGCTGCAGCGGCCCTGACAGTTACACAGACAGACACACGAACAGGCAAGCTCTAGTAGAGAGCTGTCCCTTTCTCCGCCCTGCTCCCTCAAAGGGGTTATATCTGTCCTGGTCCCCATCTTTGGCCCCTTGCTGCCCCCCTGTGTAGAACTGTCCCTCCTGCCAGACCCCCCTTTCCATTTTATGAGAAACAGTTCAATTCCAGGCACATCCCATTGTCCTGGCACAACCACACCCTGCCCTTGCATTAAGTTATGACAAGAGGAAGCTGCATCCCAGATTTGGTGGTCTGAGCTCTTACCACTTAGGAGGAGTTCTTGAACAAACTTGAAGGCAAACCTGTGATGCAAGATAAGACGTTGCTCAGCAGACACTTGGGGATTGTTACAGGATGGTGGGGGCGCCCTGCAGAAAAGCTGGGCCCCCAGGCCTGTGGCGGGGTGCGGACGCTCCCGGAAGGATAAGGTGCGAGCGCTGAAGTGAAGAGAGCAGCTCAGCTGGGTGTCTGGAGCAGGAGAGGGCTTTCTGCAGGACAAACGTGCATGTCTGTGAAATGAATTGTCCCGGGGAAGGAAGAGTGGCCCTGCCCCTCCACTTGCAGTCTCCACTGGCTCCTGTTCCTGAGCAGGGGCCTCTCGCAAGGCGCGTCAGTGGAGGTGAGCCGAGTCAAAGGGCTCAGGCCCGGGCCTGTTCGGTCCGTTTTCAGTGGGTGGCTTGTTCCAGTGAAAGCCAACGGAGACTCTGTCTGCAGAGGCAGATGAACTTTTTCAGTCCAGTCCATCCCAGCCAGTCACTGCGCTGGAGAGAGCCATGAATTAGGCACCTCAGCAGCCCCTGGCCCTCAGGCATTTGCTGTGGTCACTTGAATACAACAGTCGCCGTCCCCAACAGTCCACAGGGAAGCACAAGCCTGAATGAGGAGAAATCCACAAATCCTTTGCCTCAAGTGCTGCCTTAATCGTTTCCCTGGGCCTGGCAAGGCATTTGGACAGCTGACCTTGGCAAGCTCTTGGTGGCAACGTAAGCTGTCCAGAAATTCTGCAGCGTGTTGAGCTAAAACATCGTTTTAGCATTTTAATTGAAAATTATAAGAAGGACACAGATTGTTGTGCCTGCTGTAGACTTGAACCATGACCTTCGCATGGATTCCACCCAGCAGGGCAAATCCAAACAGCTCCTCTCTCGAATTTGTAAGCAGAACAATATTTTCCAGTCACATGTTAATTTGAGGAAACTTGATGAAAGTGACAACAGGCCTTTTTCATCACTCTGTGTAAAGTCTGCTCCCATGTGATGCTCCGAAGGGGGGATTTGTTTACATGGCTCACTAGAAAAGAAAGAATCTTGCCTGGAAGAGACAGGCCAGATGTGCAAACATCTTCTAATTCATCATCCAGTATGTTTCTTGATCAGATACTTAATGCCCCATGAAAGGTTCCGATCTGTAGATTGCTTGCCAGTTAGATTAATTAACAGTCTTCTAAGCCATTGTGAATCACAGATAGGGGTAAAAGGGGTCAATATTTTTCTCACTTAAACCTAGGGCATGTGTATTATGAAAGAATACTTGTGTGGCATCTTTTAGCTGGGGCCCTCCACACCTGTGAGCTGAGTAAATCTTAGTCTCCCAATATTTAGGGTGAGTAACTTGGGAGACACACAAGTGAAGTGACTTGTTGTAGGTTACACAGCAGAGAGGGAGAATTAGGGTTAAACCCCTTTCCATTCCTATACTCTACTCAAAGTCTTTCTGTGTTTGAATTGTAAGTGAACCCCGCTTTGCTACACTATCATTTGTGAACATTATAGTCTGTTAACATGACTGAAACACAAATTTCCTTTTCAGAGGAAACAAATGGGGTGGGTGGAAAAACCTGTGGTTTTAAATTACATTTACTTCTGAGCAGAACCCTCAGTTCCAATGTAGTGGCTCATCTCTCATTGATGAGGCCTTGGTAGGGTTGCCAGTCCTGCAGAATTGTCCTGGAGTCTTGAGGAATTAAAGATGAATCCTTAGTTTATGATTGTCATATAACGAAACCTTGAGGCAGGTGACCGACCAAAACTGACAACCCTAGACAATGGTGTGGAACTGCCTTCCTGGGAAAGAAAGTGAACAGTGTTGGGTTAGAAAGGGAAACGCTCCCACTCAGATAAAGGGAAAGCAGAAGTTCATTTTCTTGCATTGCTCAGGTCCTTCAGGGCAGGGGGATGAGGTGTGGGGCGTGCAGGAGTCAGGACTGGGGATGTGGAGTGGCTCAGGGCAGCAGATTGAGAGGCTTGGGGGAGTTCAGGGCTGGGG
>JANRFK010003894.1:776495-815465 GCA_030068395.1 Apalone spinifera | reverse complement strand
TCCCGGGCTTCATTTGCAGCTCCGGTTGCCCTCATTTGCCTACCTAGCTCGAACCAACGAGCTGGTGTAGACATACTCCAGCTTTGCATGATAACGTCTTTAGGGCAGATCATGAAACTAAAATCTCCGCCAAGACCAGAACCCTCGGTGCAACTGCATGGACACATGAATTGCCCCATGGGTTTTCTGACCAGGCTCTGCTCTCAGAAAAGGGTCCCCTTACCCACTTTCCAAAATCACATGATTCATGGACGAATCTTTCCCGATATTAGGAAGCCAGAAAAATACATGGAAAGCACGTTGAGTTAGATGGCAAAGTCTTTGGGCTACGGACTATGCCTAGCACCATGGGGTTTTTTGGGCACTGTTGTGATTCTAGTTAATAATTATATGGGGAAATCGACATTAAAAGAACATTAAGGTCAGGCCCTAAAAAGTTAGGAAATACTAGAATTAAGGTTGCTCATACAACAATGTGTCTTCCTTGCGCATACGCTTTATGATTAAGTTTTTAATAACAACACGACAGTATATTATTTCCCCCACAACCTCTTCCTCCGTGCACATTGTGGGATGGTGTCCACTAGCTGAGTATTTATTCAATATTTCTTTTTACCTTGATTATTCAATGCATGTATCCCACAGCCTTATTTCCCGCACACCATCCAGCCCTACACAGTGAATACTAAATTATTAATTTCCTTGTCGACTTATCTGTGGTGTTCTGACCAGGATATCTGTGTGCTTCACAAACATGATGAATTTATCTTCACCCCGTGATGGGAGGTGGAATTACTGCTCCCGTTTTGCAATCCGCACCGAGGCGCAGAGAGACAGAGTACAATTTTCAAGTGCTCTGCTTACTTCAGGAATTCAGCGTGAGACACTTAGGCCCTGCTTTCTCCGAGTACTTTATAGTCTGGTAGCACGTGCTGTGTTCAAAGCCCAGCTCCAAGTGGCTGCAGTTACAGCTGTGAGCGCTCAGCAGGTCAGCCGATCTGGACACAGGTCTGAGCACCCAGAACATAAGGAACACACAGTTAGCAGCCACCAGTGAAATTTTTGAAAGTGACTTGCCCAGCGACACGTGGGACTGCTGTGGCAGATGCAGAGAAAGAATCCAGTTCTCCAGGCAGCAGTCAGCTGCTTTAACCGTGAGACTATCCTTTCTCTTCCTGCACTCACCGACCTTGTCACTGTTCACCTTCCAGCTTCTTCAACACAGGGGGCAGGACCCCCAGAAAACAGCATCGTCTATTATTCAGCCTAATCATAGAATCCCAGGGCTGGAAGAGACCTCAGGTGGTCATCAAGTCCAGCCCCCTGCCCAAGGCAGGACCAATCCCAACTAAATCAACCCAGCCAGGGCTTTGTCAAGTTGAGACTTAAAAACCTCCAGGGATGGAGATTTCACCCCCTCCGTAGGGAACCCAGCCCAGTGCTTCACCACCCTCCTAGTGAAATAATATCCAACCTAGACCTCCCCCACTGTAACTTGAGCCCATTGCTCCTTGTTCTGCTGTCCATCACTACTGAGAACAGCCTCTTTGGAACCTCCCTTCAGGAAGCTGAAGGCTGCTACCAAATTCCCCCTCGCTCTCCTCTTCTGCAGACTAAATAGATCCAGCTCCCTCAGCCGCTCCTCGTAGGTCATGTGCTCCAGCCCCCTGGTCATTTCCCCTCCGCTGGACCCTCTCCAATGCGTCCACACCCTTTCTATGGTGGGGGGCCTTGTTTCACTCCCCAAGTGTGTCCATCCTGTGTACTGGATGGGGCAGGGTCTTGTGGACAGACAGTAGGTGATCATGGTATTACAGACTGCATCGTAATACGTATGCCCGAGTGGGCTAAATTAGGGTCAGTTCTGGCATTTCCTAGCTTTGGAACGTGTGACTTTATAGCGATAATGTTATTTAAAGCCAGGGAGGTTGGATGTAAGTGTCACGGGGTGCAGGGGCGTTACCAAGCTCTGCACCCCCATCCGCAGCCAGATGGGACTCGCAGGCGGCAGGTAGAAAAGAAGGTTTATTGGTTCCCAGGGACACAGCGTAGCACAGACTTCTTGTTACAGGAGCCGGGATCATTCAGTACAATCCATCTCGGGCAAAGGGGGGCCCAGATCCCCAGCTCTGGGCCTCTGCCCTGGCTCCCCAGGCCAGCAGAAAAAATAAGTCCCACTCCCAGCCACTGCTCACAGCCCCCAAGCAGCCCCACCCCCTGCTTTGTCCTGCTTCCAGGCCCAAGGTGCTATCTCCCCTCACCTGGGCCTCAGGCCGTGAGACTGAACATACTTCCCCAGTGAGTGATTCCCAGCCTCCCCCTCCTCATGCAGATCGTGCTGCAGTGCCTGGGGAAACTGAGGCACACACACAGAGTCAAAGCAGCGCAGCACAGGACAGTAGAATTGCACACAGCACAACAAAGCAACCAGTGAATGTAACAACCGAGTGAACACAGGATTACAGGGTGGACAAAATCCCCTCTGTCACAGTAAGTCCCTCCATTTAAAAAAAGCAAATTCCGTCTGGCAGGTCACAGGCGGAAATGGAGAGCTTGAGGTTCCCAGCATAGCTCTTGTCCCCTGTTCCCCTTCCTCTTCTCCACTCACACCCATTCTCTCCCCCTCCCCCACATCTGAGTCATGTTGCTTCCCCCTTCTCCTACATGAGACTTTTCAGAATATTTAACTTAGGGGACATTTAAAATGTGTTTATTCCCAGGTTTTTCCACAAAAACCAAATTTCAAATGCTGACAGTGTGTGTGGCCCCCCAGTTCCAAGTCTGGGCCGGTTCTATTGTGACACTAACAAGACTGCGAGGAATGTCGCTGTGAGCGATTGACTGGTGCTTTGGACACACCCCCCCCCCCAGCATTCTTTGTTCTAAACACGGACTTCAGAGGTTACTTACAGGGTTTAATCTGTTGCTTCCACCCACCCTGTCACCCACAGGGCCTCCTGCATGCCAGTCCGGAGCCGGTAGAAGGTGGGCATTAGGAGTAATGAAGCAGAGAGGAGTTGTACGCTCCGCCCATGGCAGCGCTGCTTTGTAATGAGTCTGTGACTGGGCCTGGAGCCTGCCCCGTCTCCCACTCACTCCTGTGCCTTGACTCCAAGAGGAGTCTTCTCCCAGCTGAGGAGCTTGGCCTTCCTTTGAGATGCCTCACAAATCCCTAGAGCCTTGTCTTTAAAGCGAGCAAGCCAGGCCCCATTGGACGCCAAGCAGTTGGTTTGCATAGCAATATTAATGGGAAGGAAGGCACAGGCAGGATCACAAGCAAAGGCTTCGGTCTTCCAAGAGACGGGCAAAACCAGACCCTGGCACCGCTTGAGTGAGGGCGCTGAAGGAGGAGTGATGATTGTTTCCTGGTGCCGGGTGCAGTATTGACAGCAGGGCTGAGCGCTGGCAGGGGCTCAGGAGATCACCTCTCTGGTGTTAATATTGCATGATGGCCTGATGGTTTCTTGCTGACAAAACTTCTCTAGTTCTTAATATCAGCCTGTCTGCATCCATCAGAGACAAAGCGTCTCTCTCCTGTTGGGCGCTGGAATCGCTGTAGACAGCAAGTGGAGAAAATGGAGGCAAGCTAATCTGATCATTTTAAAATCTGATCTGCCCTCACTGCAGGGCCAGCCACACTGTGATCGCTGAACGTTGGGATGGAAAACGGAGAAGTGCTAGGTGCCATTTCAGAGTCTGTTGCCAGCCCATTGCCGGTCCAGCTGCAGCTGTTCTCCCAGCCGCGGGCAGGCTGGGCCGTAGGAGTGCGCAGCACTCGCAGTATGGCTGCTTGCCCAGGGCGCTTTACTCCCCAGTAACCATCCCGAGTCAGCCGGCCAGGGACGCCCAGGTGCCTTGTGTTTTCCCCAAGTGTCCTTGCCCCGAAGGGCAACTCCCCTTCCAGCCCCTCCTCCCATCGACCAGGAACCCTGAGTCCAGGTGGGGCGCTCCTGTCTCCACCCTGGGAATAGCCCATGTGCACTAGAATGCTATGCAGCCCCAAACGACAGGCACCTCCCCTGGTTAATACATCCGTGGGCTTCCCCGCCATGCGGGCACGGATTTGGCATGTCAGTCAGTGCAGTCCATGCTCTTCCGCTCCCTTCTGGATGCCTCGCTGCCGTCGCAGCCGGCCGGTGCCCGGGGCTGCCAAGCAGGCTCCCAGCGCGCGGACTGCTCAGGGACGGCAGCAAAGCTGCGTAATGCACTCATGGACAAGCGACATTTGAAAGGTGATTTCGTGCCTGTATCATTTTGGGTTCCCCATTACAGTTGACTAATTCGCATGCCTGCTCCGGGGCGCTCAGCATATGTCTAGCGCAGTCGCTGGCCCGGGGCGGTGTGACATATGCTGCGCATTAGACCAGCCTCCTCGGTTTAATGACTTCACTGAAAGAAGTGGCCCTGGGCATGGCAGGGAACATCACGCTGGAGAGCTTAATCATAAACCCAGCAATGCTGCAGGGCTCCTCCTGAGCACTTCACCCCCGTGTGCGAGAGACGAAGGACTGGAACGTGCCCGTGCTTCGCAGCAGCCTTCGTGTGTCTCCCGCCAGGCAGTGTGCATGGGCCAGTCAGGAAGGGCCCTGTTGGCATCTGGTGTTCCCACCTGGCTGTCCAGCCAGGCCCGCTGCCTTGCTGTGCTGCTGAGTGGCAGTGTGGTCCAAACAGCAGCGCTGCACCTCTTGTGTTCTTCCCTGCTCGGTGAGAATCATCGCTGCTGCCTGGCTGCCTCTTGTATCTTCCTAGGTGATGGCCCCCCCCCCCCAAACAGCTGGTCCTAGTGGTGCTAGCTAACACAGTCCTGCAGGGCCCCTGGGAGGAGTCGCTGCAGCACTGCTGAAGTTTCGGGATTCAAACCCCGATGATGACACATGATATTTTGGTGGGCGCGTAAAAGTAACATTACACAAACCGGTTACACAAACCGGTTACACAAAAAACGGTCTTTTTTTTTTTCACCTTTTTAAGACCTAAGTTTGCCTGGACACCCATGAATCTGGCATTTCCTCCCTTTCGTGTCTTTGAATTTGCAACTTAAATCATTTTCTTTCCGTTTCATTGGTGGACGTGCGCTTACATGCGCGCGTTAGGGAAGGCGGATTTATGGCTGCCCATGCAACCTGAATTCTGAATAAAGATAAAACCGCTTTGAAATGTGACTTTCGC
The DNA here is from genome assembly GCA_030068395.1 of Apalone spinifera. Classification (NCBI taxonomy): domain Eukaryota; kingdom Metazoa; phylum Chordata; order Testudines; family Trionychidae; genus Apalone; species Apalone spinifera. The sequence continues at coordinate 810,296 of JANRFK010003894.1, read as the reverse complement.
CCCCCCCAGCAGTGGGCTTTGACTGCGGCACTCTCAGCGGGGCAGACAGACGTGCCCCCGTTAACGACAGTGCTACCCGCATGAGACGTACTGCTCAGAAACAGGCCAGCTGAGCGAGAGGGTCACTGTTGGAAGGGGACCAGGACCAAGAAGAACTTGCCGTATTTCAGCGTGCGTCCCCGTTAGCAAAGGGCGACTGTGGATGCACTCCTGGGAGCGCTGAGACTCGCCTCGTCCCTCCAGCCTTCACCGCTCTCCGGGCCCCCGCCGGGTGCTGCACTCTGCCTCCCTTCAGAGTGAGAAGAATGGAAAGCATAACGTTCTGCTTAAATAGCTGGCTTGAGAGCTGGGTGCCTGAGAGATCTCAAATCAGAGTTATTGATGGGGGAGTCTTACCGTGTGGTGGTCCCAGAGCTGGTGCAGCCCCAGAAGGGTGGATTCGCAGGGCTATCAAGAACGAGGAGGCAAGTGCTGTGGCAGAAGTGCTGGCAAGAATGTGTGTCCAGGCCGAAAAGGGCCTTTGGGAAACCAGACTGGAGTCCGAGAAGAGCTGCAAGAACAATCAGCTGTCAGGAAAACACGCCTGGCAGTGACAGACTAAAGCATCCTACTCTGCTTCGCTTCTCAGGCAGAAGGTGAGGAGGCGACTTGGTCGTTGTCTATAAGAGCTTCCCAGGTGAGACGATACACAACACAACTGGCTGGGTAACCTAGCAGACAAAGGCAAAATAAGATCCAGGAGCTGGAAGTTGAAGGTCGCATAATGTCACCCATATTACGTGGGAGCAGGGCGCACAAATGAGCATAGCCGTGCCTGCTGGCCTTGAAATTCCTAAATCCATGGCAACCCCAAGGTAATGGAGGACCCTGCCTGATGCTATTTCCCCCTGTAAACAATGGGAACGGAAGGTTTGCAGACCATCCATGTGGGAGGTAACTGGTGTGTGGTGTTCAGATCGCATATAAGGAATGTGTGTCCAGGGATTTCTGAGGCAATTGTACTTGGGAACCTGTCAGCCACACAAGCTGCACGTTTCACCTCCCTGCAGAAACCTCCGGGAGATTTCAGTAGTGTTCTCTCATAGCAAACTGCCTGCTTCAAAAAGAAAACATCCCCCAAAAGCGAAGCCGCCTGTTCGGAGTGACCCTGCAAAACAGACAACTCAAGGGCTGGGTCAGAGCTGCAGATGGACAGTCTCTCGTGCCCATGGAGAATGGATTGCCAGGAGCCATGGTGTCTGTATGCAGAGGGCCCGCCTGCCCGCGTGTGCTGAGTCAGGCAGCTGCACTTGAGAGAGGACATGCTGAATTGTTAACACAAACGGCACTTTCTCTGCAGCGGGCGGGGGATATGGGGCTGGGAGATATTTTAAAATGGGAAGATTGTCAGGACTGTTGTGCTCTCCCAGCACTCCTAGCTTCTGCCCCACCAGCCGCTAAATATCTGAGCTGGTAAAGGACGTACACGGGAATACTCCTGGATATGGACAATTCGAATTGTAAATGAACTGCTGTGCGGACAGTGGTTCTGTGCTCGTGTGAGACTCACAGGGACAGGCTAAGAATGCCAAGTGCGAGTCAGGAGAATCCTTTCGGGTTCCGCGGTAGCTGCTTTACATTATGTGACCTTGAGCCCTGCTTGGTGAACTTCTCGTCTGCATGGTCAGGAAAGCCGCAGGAAGAGCTCCTGTCTGCCTCAGACTTCAGTTATTTGTGTTTATCAATTTTAGGTAGTTACTGGGTTTTCTGGACAGTAAGACATTTTAGTAAGAATTAGGGCACATTTTAACAGTATCAACCTAAAAATCTTTTTGTTTTTTTAAGTACTGTACATTATTTTAATGCGCTGGTATATTTAAGGAATACAGCTCAACTAATATTAATGTAAAGGGACAAATCTCTATTAGGCCAGCAAATGAATTTACTGCACAATAAATGTAAAAATATCCATTTAGCTAGGCACATAAAACAAACCTTTGGCAAGGGACACAACCAGTCCATAACTGTGATTTATCCTTTCAACAGCCTGTGCTCCGAGAGCATGCAGCTGTGGCTGGATGGGCAGGAGAACGCTGCCAGACAGCAGTTTGAGGGGTACCAATCACTAGAAACGACATGAAAGGAGACAGCTTACACCTTCTCGGGGCGAATCCTCCTGCACCTGGGGGGATGTTTCGTTATACGGGGGGGGGGGGCTCCATGATGTGGGAACAAAGTGGAATTTGGAAAGCCCATTTGGAGGATGCACAATCCCTGTGGGCCAAGAAATCCAGCTGCTTTGTGACTCCCTGGTTACCCCGTGCAGCCTGGGCTAGTGGATGTGTGTGCGCACACAGGCATGTTTCAAAATGTTTCTTGTGACTACTTTGTTGAGATTGAAAGACTCTAACAATGTGAATGAAATTAACCAGATTGTGTTAAAAGCCTCCCAGCTAATGTTTATAAGGTTGGTTTTATTTGGGTTTCACTGATGTGTTGAACTGATCAAAGTGACCGTCTGTGAATTATTAAATATCAGATCAACGGCGTAGGCACAAAGCAATCTCCCTGCCCCTAGCAATGAAGGGATATCTTCAGAGGGAAGGGACCACACAAAATGAAACACTCACCAGAACCTGAAATTGTTTCCCTCTCTGGAGCAAAGGTGAGACATTTGCTCCCTTCCTAGTTTCCAACAGGAGAGATTGTCCGAAATGCTGTTTTCTCACAGACAAGACTGGAGAAAGTTTAGCAGAAGCTCGGGGAGCTACGTTCCAGAAAAACAGCTGCCTTCCGTTTCCTGTAATATAAACACTACAACTGCCACATTTTTTGCAACAGGAAAGGAAAAATCTGATACACGGGAATATCCAGCCAGCCAAAAAGAGTTTATCACCCTCTTTGGTTTCTAGGGGAGATGATAGAATCCTCTTTGATTTAAACTAAGGAGCCACATAGTTTTCCACATGACTTCTCCTAGTTTATGATAATGGCTTAAGTATTTCATGTCTGTGATGAAATTGCTTTCTGAACAGTTTAAGGTTAGACCTGGGCCATTTAATTGCTGCTAACAAACATAGGAGACAACCAGTGCTGCTGACGGGGGCTTTATTTATACGTGTTTATTTTTAAATTAACTTTATCAATGATTTATGCTCTTCCCTGGGGAGTGTTGGTGCCCTGGAAGCACAGAGTATTGCTCTGAGCAGAGCTTTTAGAAATGTTTTTCCCCCAGTCCTCCATCCTGGGACTACCTTCTGCTCCTCCTTTGGGGGCAGCTCTACTCAGAGACATTGTTAATTAGAGGAAAAAGGAGAATGCGCAGGAAAATATGCAAAGCCTGCTTACTTTTCTGCATCGGATCCTTGCACCAAGGGATATTGGCAACAGGTGCATGTGTGAGGCTGGCTTCTGGCTTTTCCCATTTCACACTGAAGCCCAGATTGCTTGACAGAAAGGCTGTGAAGAATCCAGCATTGCCTTTTGCAGCCCTCCTAGGTGGGCGGAATGGGTGTGTCCTGGTTTGTGCTCCTCGAGGCTTATACTTGCTCTGGACCAGCAGAGATGCTAAAGTGGCTTTGTACACAGCATGCCGGGTTTATGGCCTCGCAAGCCCAGCCAGAAAACATGCCATGGGGCTTTCACACATCGCTTCCCAAAAATGTATGAACAAATGGTCCTGTGGCACCATAGAGACTAACAATGAAATATCGAATCACGAACTTTTGTGGGCAAAACCCACTTCATCAGACGCATTGGAGTGGAAATAACAGAAACCAAGATAGATAGATATAACAGCAGAAGAAGTTCCTGTCAATTGTAGGATCCGTGTTAATGGAGCTAATTAAGCGGGCTGCATGTGTCTCATTCATAGCTTTTGATGTGAAAATGCAGATGTTAAAGAAAGGAGAAATTGGCTTTGTCATGCACCAACTAGTTGACATCTTTATTCAAGCCCAGGGTAACAGTGTCACATTTGAAGATGAATTCCAGTTCTGCAGACTCTCTCTGTAATTGGTTAGTGAAATTCCTTTGTAGAAGGATGGCTACTTTTAAATCCATGAGTGAGTGACCAGGCAGGTTAAAGAGTCTCCTAGAGGTTTCTGTGTGTTACCATCCCTGATGTCTGACTTGTGCCCATTAATCCTTTGGCGCAGAGACTGTCCGGTTGGGCCAATATCCATGGCAGAAGGGCATTGCTGGCACTGGATGGCCTAGATCACGTTAGAGGATGTGCAGTTGTATGAGCCTCTGACGTTGTGGCTTACGTGATGCCTGTGATGGTGTCGCTTGTATAGATATGGAAGCCCATAGGCCTTCTTTTTGCTGTTCCAAAATAACCACCCCCAACCATTGTAAACCCATGATGTCATTAAGTTCAATTGCCCCTTGTTCTGCCCTGCCCCAGATCTTGGCCAAACCTATATTATTTAAAGAAGCAAAGAACACTGAGGCCAGAGGGCTGCATTTGTCAGCAGCACCACGAATTATATCAACTAAGGTATTTAGGCTAAAGCTTGCCATATGCCCAGTACAAAGGAATTTCCTTCATGGGAATATTTGATTAGAATAAAGGAAAGATACTTTCAGCAAGTCCCCGTGAATATCTAGTGATCTCTGTGGCTTCACTTTGTATCTGAAAAATGTTCTGAAGTTGAGATGTCGATAAAAAGAAAGCTTCATAAAACAATGCCAAAGAAGAAATGAAACCCTTTTATCCGGTTTCTAACCAGTCCCCCTGAGGTTCCTGAGACACAGGATAGGGGGACTGCAAGGTCATCTGATGAGAGCTAGCTTAAAAGGCTTTTTTTTTAATATCTGCATGAACAGTTAACTGGAGCAACCCACAGAATGTTTATAGTTGGATTTTGGCCTCAGAATGGATTAAAAGTTTGGGTTTTTTTTTAAATCCGTCTACAAAATGCCTTGAACTTTAGCATTGTTGTGTGCTCGAAATAATGTCAGTCTTTTACTGTTTGATGCATTGGGTGGCTGCAGGGGATCAAAGGAGTTTGAAATGGCAGGAGACTCGGAGGGTTACTATGGGTATTAACAAGGATCCTTTTGATCCATGAAAGGGGAACACCTGCTCACTCCCAGGCAGACATTTCAATGTAAGCTGAGGAATCATCAGGGCAGTGTCATATCCTGAACAAAAGGTGGGAGCTGTTAAACATAGCTCAAATAGCCGCACTACCGGAGCCACCTAAGCAGCAGAGGGAACCCAGCCAGCCCTGGACCTGAAAAGTGTGGGCTGGGTGTTCCAGACCGGAATAGAGGTCTGCTTCAGAGTGAGCCCCCACCCTCTTACTGACCCCGGCTGGTCTGGGTAGCTAGAGCCCTGACAATGTGGGGGTATCCGCTTCAGAGCCGCAGGTATCTGCAGCCACGGATATGGATGCGAACAGCTGCAAGTCACTTTTGTGGATACAAAATTTGTATCCATGCAGGGCTCTTCCTGTGCCATCTCGTAGCTACCCGGGAACTTCATTCTCAAAGGCTGCCAGAAGCCATGCCTTAGGTAAGGTAAAGGCTTGTTTATCCATGTCAACCCAATTTCCAACTCTATTCCTAACTCTCCCTCTTCCCCCCCCCCCCCAAAAAGAAGCCCATCTCCTTGAATTTCTCAGTGCTCCATTTTGTCCCAGGGGAGACTTTTTCAGGAAGTTTTTTTTTAAATCAGAAATGATGTAAGCGATTTAAAGCTTTGGTGATTTAAAAACAAATGTCTGTTGGGGGGGGGGGGCTCTTTTTGGCTCATCTTGTCTCCCAAATGGCTTTGCCCACAAAACCCCTGCTACTTTGTTCTGTTGACCTGGCTGTGGAGAGGAGCCTGCTTAGTGTGTTGGGCAGGAGCTAATGATACGTCAGGAACCTGCAACAGGGAGCGTACGTGCCCCAGGCACCAGAGAGGGGGACCAAAAGCAGAGGAAGAGGAAGCATTTTCTCTTTCTCTCTAACCTCAGCCCTTATGTGAAGGTCAGGAAGCCAAAGGAGGGAGAGTAGGAACCTGACCATCTTGTCTACAACAGACTTTGAAAATTAAGGACCGTGTTTTTATCCTGCGTAGCACAGGTCAGCCTTTGCTGATCGGTCTGTTTGGACCGGGCAGGAGTCCCAACCCTGACGTCTCCAAAGTCCAGGCTAGTGAAACGCTCCGGGGCCGAGCAATGTGAACCTTGACTCTTCGGACACAGCACTGGGTCCCCCATTCAGAATCTCTGGCATCAGAGAATTTGTAGCTAGTGTTTGTCTCGCTATTTGATACGTTTGTTCATTCCCTTGTGCCCTGCCCCTCACCATTAAACCCGACTCACTGTGTCACCTTCCAGGTGCCAAGGACTCATTGGTTATTCTCGGAGTATGACATTCAGAGAGTAGTTTGAGCTCCCCAGCCTGGCACAGGGGTAAATGGTCAATCAGCAGACCAACAAGGTGGGTAGATGTTAACCGTGTTGGTGTTTCCCTCTGCTGTAAGGTCTCTGCCCCTCCCTTGCACAAGGTTCTCTCCTGAGAACCGCTTTGTCTCTGACGCCTGGCGGGATGCAGTGCTAAGTGCCACGGACTGGCCCTTTCCTGAGTCTTCAGAGCAAGCGGCACTTCCACTGTCAGTTCTTGACATTCCCACTCTCTCAGTCAGCGGCACAGCAGAGCAATATCTGCTGAGACAAAGCCATGCAGCTTGGTGTGTGACAAATCACTTTTTAATTGCTTGGAGGAAGAAATCCATTAGTCTTCCCTTTACGTGAGAATACTAATAATCATCATCAGCAATGCATGCGCTGGGTGAAGTGCGAATTTGTGGGCTCTGCTGCTGTTTTCAGTTTGCATCACTGTCCGGCTCAGAGTCTGAAATTTCAATGTGACAAAACTGAACTGTGACACGCCTCAAAGTGGTTTGCATGCATGAATCACGAGGGCAGCACGCGCTATGGAAACAGGGAAGAGCGTTTAAATGGCGCATTAATTCTCCAAATGAATTTGTCACGTTTCATGCAAAATTCATCTCCTTTGAACCAAGTTCTAGTAATCAGTCTGCTCAGCAGCACAGCAGAAGAGAAGCAAGGAGGTTTGGGCCCTTCTGGGCATGACACCCACCAGCTTCCTTGCATCTCATGGCTTCCCACGCAGAAAACCTCAGAGCAGTTCTTCATGTTAATTTATCGTCCTCCATCTTCATTTAAACTTATTGCTATTTGGAAGCTGTCAGCAGCTGGGCTTTCACTGATGGCCTTGGCTGGAGTTGATGGACATTTCAGACAGATCTGGAGTTTCTTTGGGGGTCTGTTCTCAGAGGAAGCCAGTTTATGGCGAAATCTGAATTCCCAAGTACCTTTGTGTTATTCAATTTGACATTTGCACTGTACCTAACTAAAGTATCATGAAACCAGAACCTCCTCCAGTTAGATACACATCCTCCTTTCTGGGCTACTAGCATAGGTGATGCATTTGCAAATGTCCCTTAGTTAAAAAAAACGAGATAAGGTTATGAGGTTGCAAAGCTATTTATAAAAGATGTTAAAGCCCTTGAATAATTTAGTTGTTTTATCACCATTATTGTATTTAACAAAAGAAAAACAATAAAGTATATTTTCCATGTTACAGAATCTCCCTCTGCAATTGTAACCATCACTCTGCTCAGGATGAGGCTAGAAGCTCATTATGTTTTGAAATACAGAACAAATTACATTTTTAGCTGATTACTTTAAGTGATTAGGCTTATAATATCCCTGATTACTCAGAAATTTAGGGAGAATCATGAATTTTAGATATGATAATTGGCAACCAATTTTTCTCTGAAGTTGAATAGCACATTTCTTATGAGTGACACCGTGTCCGCTAGAGTCGTCTTGTTGTGATGCCAGATCGAGTAGTTGTGAAGTTCTAAGCTGATTAAACTGGAGTCCAGCTGTGCAGGTTACCAGGAAACTAAGAAATATTTAACCAGGTGATGATGTATGGCTCACAAACCTCCTGGGCCCAATTTGAGATTTGCGTGAGACTCCTAGAGCATCATGCATACAGTTCACTTGCCACGTCACGGCAGCCACCGACAGGCTAAAGAGGGAGCCAGGGCCCGGGATCTGCTACATGCACAGTCTCCTTGGTGACATGGGTCAAGCAAAGAGCCCCCAAATCTACTGTTGGAGAAATAAAGAAAACGCCTGGTGGTGGGCTGCTCTTTTGGGAGCCGGACGAGAAGCTTCCTTTTGAGGCCAGTACAACTGTCACCTAGGCTAGACTGATAGATCAGTGACCCCAAGCAGCACCACGTCTCTGTGGAATTACCCTCCTCCCCCCACCTCCGTCCCACAGGAGCCACTTAATTAGTTTCTCCCTTAGCCTTCATCTCACCATGTTTTATTAGCTCTACGTGTTGCCAAACTGTATAAAAACCCCACCCCATCATGATCTGCCGCACCCTCTCAGCTTGCTCTCAGTGTAAAGGGTTCATGGTGTCCCGTGGAACTTGCAGGGTTGAACAAGATTTATGTTAATTCTGGGTAACAGGGAAAATGATTTGACATAGACCGAGTTAGGAGATGATGTTCAATGGATCTCACATTATCACTGTGCTTTCAAATGTGTAACTTCGTTAGAAATAATTAAATGTTGGCACTGAGGTAGTTAACAGATTTAAACTCACAATACAAACTATTGATCAAAACGAGGAAAGATTAACTGAGTCCTCTGCTCTATTAATTAATTCAAGAATCAGACCTTCAAATCAGATACATTGACAGCGGAGAGTCTGATTTCAGAACTGAAGAGAGCTGTCAAAGGCAAACTTCTAAAATGCCCCTACTATATGATGAGGTTTTTAACACCTCCAAGATTATATCGAAAGGGAAGAGTTTCTGCAGCTGATGTAATTTAGCATTTGCTGATTGAATCACAGATGATACAGATTTTGAGGGAACAATTAATGAGACAGACTGGTGGAGTTTGGGGCCCCTTTTACAAATCAATTTCATTATCTCCTTTACTGGTATTAAAAACGGGACATCTCGCAAGAAACGCTGGCCCCCTTTCTGCTTTGGCTAGTTGCTACTCCTCTCCGAATGACAGACCTGTGGCACACATGCCAAGCCCCACATTGGCTACCTGGCTTCTGCAGAGCGTGGACTAGTCTTCCCACGGGCAAAGCCCATGCACTCCAAACATGGTGACAATAATCCCCAATATATTGCTCTTAGCTTCCCTCCTTGTGCACCCTGAGCCTCGCACTCACGCAGCAATCCCAGCAGGGGCCACGCGGATGTCCCTAGTATCATGTGTTAGTCAACACTGCATGTCTGTAGTGGCTTGTAATGATTATGTAGAACTGAGACTTATGTTCTTTAATTGTGTTGTCAAATCAGAGTGGCTCCTGGTCTCAGTGCCCAGCACTACCCCACCTACAAGTGTAGAGCAGTGTGTGGTTTGCGTCTCCATGCTAAGCGAAAGGGGACCAGAGCCGTGCTATTCCCAAGTACCTCACACCAGGAATGGTTTGCATTCTGAGCGCTTACCCTGGCGGCCCCACAGAGCGTCCCTCTCGTGAGCGGATGTGCAAAGACTAGCTTGTGTGACAGACTGGGGAGACGCCTGCATCACGGGGAATTCCTGGGGCTCTGTAACCCCCCTTTTCTGTCAGGAGCTCTACTCTGTGTGCTCACCTGCTTGGGGAGAAGAGTGAAATGGGGACTTGGTGTCTCAAAGCTTGGATAGAGCCAGCAGCTGGGAAACCTGCTGTGGAGCTGGAACCCAGCTCTGCCGTGGGTGACGCGTGGTTAAAGGGGGACAGAGACTCTTGTAAAAGAAGGGGCCTTTCTGAGTAAGGGGGCCAGGCCACCACGACGTGCAGGAAGAGCTGCCTGGCCTAGCTACCATAAGCAGCAAGTGTGCAGTACCCTGCCAGAGTTTTGATTTCGGGTACTGAAGCAGTCACATGATAATTGTTATTGAGCTGAATCCATAGAAAATCTTCACATTCAGAAAATGCAGGTCTCAAGATCTTCTGCTGTCAAGCTAGTTCAGTGCACCTGGACTCATCTTTCTCTTTCCAGCAGAGGAGAGAAGGCTGAAAATAGAAAGCTCGGAGGCAAGAGAATTGGAAGATGGGCGGAATAAAGTGTTGTGAGTTTTTCTCCCAATCTGAGGAAAGTCCTTCTATGGGCAGCCACCGCTTTAAATAGAGCAGAAAGTGGCTGGCCTGATTCATAGCCCCTAACTTTAAAATAGAAATCTCTCAAAGAAGAGAGGAAATTAACAGCAGGTCCTTAATCCAGTTCGCATGTAAACAGATTGAGCATAGGGGTGTGACTAGACGGGGCGCTAGGCATCAGGAATTTGCCATGGTTGGACTGGGAGCTGAAGCTACTGTGTAGAATTCTGCTTCCCTAGCAGTGAGAGGGGCAGAAGAAGTGGCGAGGGAAGGATAAAATTCAACCTTAGTGATCGTCAGTTCTGTCACCGAGGGTAAGGTGTGTATTGACGCTCTCCACGATAAGACTCTGGCTCCAATTGCTTATAGCTTCCTCAGATTGTACCTGGGTGGGCTGACATGTTACCCCAGCTGCCTGCCTCTGGCTATGCCTTTCAGATACTGTGGGAGAGTGTGTTAGAGCAGCACTAACACCTCAGTGCCTCGGCACAGGAACTTGGCAGGGGAGGGCTAATGGGGAGGCAAGCACCTTTTCTGAAAATTTGTCCAAATTTGGCAAAGTTTTGAGCCTCTGAAAAATGTTTGAATAAATTGAGTGAGGTCTGGCCCGCGCAGGGCAGCTAAATTCTCCAGGCGTCCATGTACGCTGAGCATGTCCGGCATGGCTCAACTTGCCTTTCTGCCGGCCGCCCGGGCCATGGTGGAACTAGGCCCAGAACTGCGAACGGTCTCTCTTGTGCTCTCGGTGTCCCTGTTACTGCAGCTGGGCAGCAGGGAGTTGAAGGAAGCAGCAGCCTGACAAAAGCTCAGAGGGATGAGGAAAGCTGGAGAAGAGGGCAGGAGCCCAGAGGTTCTAGAAGCACTAGAACACTCCTCCCCCCCAACAAGAAGCTGGAATTAGCCCACCCATTTAAGTCTCTACTTTCCCAGACTATCATCAACTATCCAGGAAACCCCGTGGCAAACTGGGCAGCTCAGCTCCTTGTAATGGTTGGGACAAATACAGAATAATGACCTGCTACCAATTATTCTATTAACTGAAGTAGGAGAGGTCTGTGCTGCGGATCTAAATATCTGAACCCCCCAGGTGATCCAAGTTGGGATTCGAATCGGTTCTTTGTGCTAGAATTTGTGCTTTTTCACATTTTATTTTATTAATTAGAAAATTACAACCAAAACTTTCTGAAGGGGAATTACGGGTGCAGGGTTAAGCACTCAAAAGCTAGGAAATGCCAGAGTTAAGGTTGTCCATGGATAAGAACATAAAGGCCACGCTGGCTCAGACCAGTGGTCCATCTAGCCCAATTTCTTGTCTTCTGACAGAGGCCAGGGCTAGATGCTTCAGAGGGAATGAATAGAACAGGGCAAGTATTGCCATAGTGCCAGTTTCTCACCCACAGTCAGGAATGGATTCATCCTCATTGAACTTGTCTAATTCATCTTTGACCCCACTTATACTTTTGGCCTTCACAACATTCCTTGGCAGTGTGTGTCTCAGGCTGACTGTGTTATGAGAAGCAGAACTTCCTTATATTTGTGTTAAACCTGTTAATTTCATTGGGTAACCTCTGGTTCTTGTATTATAGATAGCAGTAAATAACACTTCCTCATTCACATTCTTGATGCCATCTGTGATTTTATTGCCCCTCTTTGTCAACTCTTTCCCAGTCCCAGTCTTTTACATTTCTGCTCATATGAAACTTGTTCCATCCTCCTAAAACAACAACAATAATAATCATTAATAATGCAATGAAGCCTTCCTGCACATTGGCATTATGATGCAGTCTTTAAACTCATGACCAGATACTATTTTTCCAAAGGGAACCCATTTTCTAAAGACACTTAAGAGTCTAAATCATGCTGAAAAAACTAAATGATTAATACAGTATAGCTAGAGTATAGTCCTGTCTTGAGTGCAGGGGACTAGACTAAAAGATTTCTCAAGGTCCTGTCCAGTCCTCTGATTTTATGATGGCTAAACTTTCCATATTCACATGGGCTATGTGTACGGAAAAACTCCTCCACGTCCAGGGAATACGTCTGCTCTTCTGCTTTTTTTTTTTTGTGGAAGAGCAGACGCACTCTTTCGGAAGCCCTGTCTTCCTCCTCCCACGAGGAAGAAGAGCTCTTCTGAAAGAGGAGGCTTTTCCAAAATTTGGCCCAGTGTAGACGGGCCAAATTTCAGAAAAGCCTCTTCCAAAGAAACTATCAGAAAAAGGTACACAAATTGCTGAACGCCATTCGCATACCTTTTTCTGATAGATCAGTATAATCTAGACATAGCCCTAGTGTTTGACGAAATCAGTAGAGGAGTTAAAAAAATGGAGACGAGTACACAATAGGGATACAATATGTGCTATTTCATGGTCATAACATAATCTCTCTTTCTATGAGGAACAATATAACTGTCTATGAAATATTAATTAATATTGTGTAAGCTCTCTAAAGAAGTCAAATTCAGCAGTCTTTTTATAGTGTAATGAGTGCAGATTACTAAAAAAAATCTAGACTGTCTGCATTTTCTGGTCAGCTCTCCAGCCTGGGATAATACAGACTTTGCTTCTGCACAGAATGGTTTTTAGTGATCTTGCCAGATCCGGAGTTTTATCTTTAATGAATGTTTCAGTGTAAAAAGAGAGACAGGACAGCTGACATTTACCCTGAAAAGACTCAGTAGTTTTAAGTGAGATTCTAGTGGTGCATAGTCCTTGTGCTGGCCCTTGTAAAGGGGATGTCTCTCTTACATTCACCTTGATCCAAATATTATGTGGCAGCAATAAATCTTTCCTCGGATTTGCACTCTGTTTTCATAAGGAATATTCATCTTTGCAGTTGGGGATTAATTTTGCATCTGCATTTATGGAGACATTGGTATGTGCAAAGATATTACACTAGTATAAACATTTCTGATGGAGGTTAATTGTTCAGAATTCAGTAAACAGTCCCTAGTTCACAATCCAACCTGTAACATGCAACACTTCTCTGGTCACAGTTCTTTCTTGCTTATGGGACCAATACGTGAATTCACATTTGCAAGTGAGATAAACCCTTTGACTGTATTATTGATGCAAACAAATGAGGGTTCAGGCTCTAGACGATACCTAATGAAACTGACTCGACACAGGCTGTTCCTGCTGAAGGGTGCCAGGTTTCAGTGCGGAAAGATTGATGCCAGTTTTATCCTACAATTACCCTGTGGCTTACACTCTTTTATGCTTTATTTGCCTAGGCACAAGACTTAAAGACACCACAACAGGTAATTAATTACCGACAACCCACTGGCAGCTATTACAGATCCTGTACAACTGATAGCATGTGGCAGTATCTCAGCTTTCATCTTTACATTGACTCAAAGCCCAAGGATTCTGGATTTTTTTTCTAGTGAATTTTGCTATTCAGTATGTCTTTCAGAAAAAGTTTGTGCCATATGTTATCTTTTCTGAATTAGAAATGTGTTGCTCAGCTGTGGATTTCACTACTGCTAATAACCTTAATTAACAAGCCTTTTTGTATAGATCTGGATTATAAATAGACCATGCAGAATGAAAATAAATGTTCATTTCAAAGTGAGTGGAGGACACGGGGAAATACTTTCAGATGGCTTGTATCTTTACCTGTCACAGACATGTGAAAATGTTCATTTCCTGATCAGATAGTTTCCTTTTCCCTGAGAGCAAATGGTACCCTTGCTATTACGTCTCTGAGAGGCATATTCCAAGGTCTCGGTTTAATCCAAAAAATACATCTTGATGCTGTCTGGCAAAATGCGGGGCAAATCTGCCATGTACACGGCTAAATCATGCTCTTTGAAACGAGGCAACAGCTTTCCGTTTTGAAAATGCGTGTTTGTGACCCTAAGAAATGGATGTAACCCAAGTGAACAGTGTTGTGTCTTTTCTGCGGACATTGCTAATCTTGGCTACGTGCTCCACAGATTGTGCACGTGGTCTCCCCATGTGGAGTAACGATGAAAAGCAAACATTGAACAGCCCAACCATATAAGCAGCGGTGGGATCCTCTTGTGTCTTGACACAGTTTACACCTTTCTTTGGGAAGCCTACAGTGGGAACTGCTGGAGGGTCTTGCAGTGGTCAGGAGGACTCAGGAGATTGGGGTGCAATTTTTCCGCTGTGCCACAAATTCCCTCTATACCCTTAAGCATCATATGACACACTCTCTTGTGGGCTCATTTCCTCAGCTTCAAAATGGAGACAAAGCTTCCCTGCCTCCCCGGGGTGCTGTGAAATGAGAGGGAGACAGCTGAAAACTATGGCGATAGGGCCGCATGAACACCTCTCCCAATGGATGGGTTTAGAGAGCTTGAGACCAGAGGATACTATAAAGTTTTGTTGCCACAGGTTTGAGATCTTCCCAAACGAGAGGCTACAAAAACACCCAGCGCATCTTTCAGGATGTTTTTCTTTTTTTCTTCTTGCGGGGAACAAGCCAGAATCAAAAGGCAAGGGAGCAGATCTCATGACCAGCAAAGACCAATGCTGAATAACTGAGACATGGTCTTGTGCTTGCATCTGCTGTAGCTTTGCCTTCCCATATTAAGGCTGTTGTTTCCTGGCTGCGCCATGTAGAAGGTGTCGCAGCCTGGACCCATCTCCATAGCTACATCACTGTGCGTCGAAACCCATTTTGCTTTTAGAGATAACAGAAAAGTGTGCTCAGTCAGCTGTGAGCCCAACTGGGCTGGGCTGGCTGCCCAGAGAACATGGCCGAGAAATGCGGCGTTCTCCCACTGACAGCAACACCCAGCAGAGTGTCGGGCAAAGAGAGCAGGGAAATGTTCTGCCTCGGTTGTCGAGGCTGCCATGGACTCCTGCGGCGGACAGACGGCACGCTGAGGCCGGCGGGGACGTGCCGAGAGAATGGGCGCAGTGTTGCTAGAGGTTCCGCTACTGCCTGGGCCCAGGCCGATTGGTTTGCCCCAGCATTCTGGTTCCTTCCGTGGATATCAGCATAAAGAGAACTGCCAGGCGCGTTCACCGCGGCATCCTGCTGACTTTTCCCCACGTGGGTCCCTTCCTTCCGGAATGTCACTTGAACTGTACGTTTAAGTTCTTCTCACTGTGACTGCCTGTCCGTGTCTGTGCCGTGGGCCAGTCAGACAGAGGCAGCACAGTGAAGGGAGAGTTAGGGGCAGCGTCACGCCTGGACTCTGCTGCATTGTCAGTCAGTCAGTTCTGCTTATTGTCAAAGACGGAGCAAGAAAAATAAGAGTGGGCTGAAAGCATCAGCGGAGCCTGCTGCCTGCGCAAGTGCTCACAGAGACGCCGTGTCTCCAGAGTCCTAGGGTGAAGCTGGATTAGAGGGGCTGAGAGTCAGGACACGAGCCCCAGTAGTTACTCTGTGCGACTCCGCTGTACTCTTCTCCTTGTCTCGCAAAGAACCAGGGTTCACACGGTTCTCAGACCTGTACCGAGGCTGCTGGGATGCCAGGTGCTGAGTGGCTGGGGCTTGCGCCTCCATAAGCTGGGTCCAGGTTCCTCCTGCTCGATTCCTGTGACCAGCGGTGGAAGGGGAGTAGCTAAGGGTCCTCCAACCCGATTCTCTCCTGCCTCACGCTTTGTGACATCAGGTATCTCTGTGCAAACTGAGTGCGAAAACCAGATCTGTGGGGTGAATGAGACGTGCATTCTGATCAGGGTGTTCTACCCTTTGTACACAATCATCTAGGGCACCAGGCCCACGTCACAGAGCAAATCTTCCCTGATCTCATCGTCCCTCAGCAGGACCGGGGGTATTTGGGCCCTTGCAGGCTCATGGGAATAAATCTGCAAGCGCAGCGTAGGGTCGGAGTTCAAAGGACAGCTGGCAGGAAAGTCGCTGGTCAGACCAGCCAGGCATTTTCTCCAGAGTGACCTTCTGGGTGCTGCTTACACTCACTCATGCTAAGGCCAGGAGGGACCATTGAGACCACCTAGCCTGACCTCTTGCACATCACAGGCCAGAGAACCTGATGCTCCCACGCCTGTACTAGGTGCCTACTCTCTGGCTCGGGGACTAACTCAGCCCACAGACTCTGTTCTACTGCCGTCACACAGCCAGCCCTGAGGGTGGCTTCAGCGAATCTCCGTGCTCCATCCCAAGCATGACTGAATACGCGGACTGGGATCGTTTCCAAGCAAAGGACTGGATGACGCCTCAAATGGCGAAGACATGAGGCGGAAGAAAGCTGGTTAATTAAACCCTAAACTTCCTGAGCACAGAGCAAGGTCAGAATGGCCCCAGCAGCATTCATGTAACTTTGGCTTTCTGGGCTGGCCATTGTGGGGCCATGAGGAGGACCAGGGCATCTACTTGCATGGCAAGAGCCAAATTCTCTTCCCAGGTACGCCGGTTGGTTTCAGTGGGGTTGCCCTGAGACAACACAAGGAATTTCCCTCCATAACGTAGGTGAAGTTCTGAACAAAGGTCCATCTTCATGAAAAAGGGCACTGCCCTTGGGTGCTCTGATTGCCCTGAGCTGTGCAGCGAGCCAGGAGCCTGTCCGAGCGAGCTGCAGGGCTCAGTCCAATGGGGAACACTTTTTCACTTTCCCTGCATGCCCTCACTCATTAATCTTATTACTTAAAATGAATTAAAATGCTTCGATCCCCGACAAATAGATACATTCTTCATCCCGGTGACAGGAGTGAGATTTTAATTTGGATGGTTTTATTCAGTAAACGCCCCAAAACTGAGCACTTTTCAAAAGGAAACTGCAGATTTATTCTCACCCTTTGGGAGTAGAAGAAAGAGTTTATTTTTGCAGTTCAAACACAGAAAGAAAATCTCTTCCTCTCTGTGGAAACATCTCATTTTCCAAAGAAGCCTCCCCACTGCCAGAAAGGTGCCCCCCTCCACACACATTCTTTGATATAACTGTTGGGATTTTTTTGACTGTGCCCCACAGTAGACTCCTGTATAATAAATGGATGATGCGGAGGTGGTGGTGTTTTATTAAAGAGCCCTGCCACTGACGGTGGCCGGGCCCCCAGTGCCCTGTAATGAGGAGTGGAAATCCGCACCTTGATGTGGTGCACCCATCCTGCATGCCTGTCAAAGCCGATTAGTACCATCTCGGTAAAGTCAGAGAAGAATTTGTACGTGTACCTTTGACTCTTCCACTTTTATCTTCCTTTTCTGCTGCATCAGAATTCATGTGCATCTAAGAAACCACCTCCTAAATATTATCCCTTCATAGCTCGCGCCGGGGCTCTCTCTAGTTATGGGATACACAGCATGAAATGCATTCCTGTCAGAAAGACGTTGGCGTGAGGGGCTATGAAGAAAGATGGCAGATGCACTGCAGTGCCTTTGACTTGTTTCTTTCCTGAGACTGCAGAGCAATATGCTAGTCCCTGTGTGTGACATGTTCAGAGTGACATGTCACGGTGAGTCGAGCCCCCGGTTTGGAATTCAGGTGCCTCTCAGAACACTGCGTTTCTATGAGAGACGTGAGGGCCGAACAGGAATGTTGCAATGAGAGAACATCGGGCTCCGTTTCCATTAGCCATGGTCCCTGGCAGGAATAAGCGCCTGCCCCTGATGGTCACATGGCCCATTATGCTGATAGGCAAGTGAAAGCTGCTCCCCTCCCTTCCTGCCCACCTCAGCAGTCAGAGGGAAACCCCTCTGACAGGAGCACGTTGCAGTTCAATGACCATGAAGGGCGGGAGTGGCCGGCAGACCTGCCGCCTGGGAAGAGCAGTTAGGAGGCCCCCAGCTGGACTCTTGTTTCCTGGGGAAGAGGGATTCAGGAGGCCGTAGCAGACGCCTTCATCTAGAAGTCGCAGCTGGAATTTTCCTTCTTTCTGTTTTAATTCTCACTGGTGCCACCTTGAATTCATGCATCTAATTGCTGGTTCTTCCCCTGTGCAGGTGGCAAGCAATTGGCCAGTTGGTAATGAATAATGCATCAGGTTAAAGGCTTCCGGGGGATAGTTATGCAGTCAGAAAGGTCACCCAAACTATTGTTAATGCCTAAACACTGAGGTGGAACTATAGCGATTTGATTAATTGACTGAATCACATAGGCTTTGACCTACCTCGCAGAAGTTTAATAAATTAGTTGATTAGTTCCAGAAAGTTGCTTTGCCACGGAAAAGCAGAGAAGGTCATTGGTCTTAGAAAATGATGGCGAGGATGCTGACGGGCAGCTGCCAGTTCTGTCTACATTGCCTTACAGATCCCTAGATACTACGCTGAACCCAGCGAGAAAGGAGCATATTACTGTCCATTGCTTACCAGCATCTTTACTCTGACACAACTTCATTTGTTGAGTTGTCATTTGGTGGCCTCCATTCCCCTCCCCCTCCCTTTCTTTTTATCTCTTCCTTTTTTGTTTTGATGCACTGGCAGAAATTGGCGCTTTCCCGTCTTTTTATGCTCAAGTACTGCTTTGTATTTTGCATGAAAGCCCATTCTCCATGCGCTACTTAAGGATGGCCCTGACAAATAACTCTCTGGCCATCTGATTAACGTGTGATTATATAGCCAAACAGTTCTTACCGGTAGCAATCTCTCTCTGGAAAGGAAACTGAAATCCTTGTCAGAGTTATTGATGTGGGCATAAATGTTCTGAACTGTGGGCTGGGACCAGGGTCAGTATAATGGGCCACAGGAAAGATTTAGACAATAAAGCAAATTGGTATAAGTGAAAATAGAACAGTGATTGCAAGAGTGCTTGGAGAATACAGTAACTACAATCTGATAGGAACCGAATATAAATCCCCAGTTTGCTCAGAATGATTATAATATGTTATTTATTACATCGTAACAGTTTTTTCCACTTACGTTTTATTAATTTGCAATCTATTTAACACCTTTTCCATTGTATACAGGCATTCTCAAAAAGTTCAGGTGAGAGATGCATTTCCTACTACACACTTCCTGTACTCCTCCAAACAATATTGTAGTGGTGTTTCTGTGCAGATCTTTAAACATAATTCCAATCTTCCCCCTACACTTCTGTTATTCCGAAATAATTATGCGAGCATCTACACAGCAATTCCATTATTTCAAAATAGTTTTAAAATAACGCATGGCGTATTCTGACTTCTGTAAACCTCATTCTATGAGGAATAACACCTGTTCCAAAATAACTATTTTGAAATAAGGCGTGTGTAGACACTCCACTGCTGCTATTTCAAAATAGCCCCTCATCAGGGCCATTCTAAGTGATTCCTCCTGGGGCACTAAATTGAGATAGGACAGCTACATTAGGGAAACTGGCCTCACACTAATTTTGAGGCTTCCCTGCAGTGCAGATGTGCTATTTTGAAATAAGCTATTTCAGAAGAAGTATTCCAGAATAGCTTATTCCAAAATAACTGTGCAGTGTAGACATAGCCAAAGTGTGCAGCTAATTCAAATGGAAACTCAGCAAGAGGACTGCAAAGAGAATGGGCCAGAGGACTCTAACTAAATGCCAGCATCTGTGTCAGCAAATGTGAAGCCTCCCGGGTTTGGGTGAACAGGAATATCAGGGCAGTTGGGACAACTGGAGTTGGAAAGGGCCTGGCAAAACCCTTATGTGACTTGGCAATTGAATAACAGACTGTGTCTTCCTTTTGCTTTATGAAGTCGGGAACCAGAGAAGCTGATAGTAAGGAAAAATATTGAGTCCGAGGAGTGGGGCTGGGGAGAGAATTTAATCTGACTGACTTCAGTGTGGGCTGAGAATGCTCAGCATCCAGACAGTACCAGGATGTTGGTAGCACACCATTAAACCAATAATGATGGGCTACAGGTGTGTGTGGGGTTTCCTCCAAAATACATTGTCAGACCATGGCCTGCAGGATTTTACATGCTGGGGCAAAGGAAACGTTGCAGAAGCATTTCCTGGAAGAGAAAGCAGCTGATGAACATCCATGTTTTGCTGGCTCTGTGTAATAACTGCTGTTTTTCTGAGTCGAGCCAATTCCTTGGGCATATTGTCTGCTGCAGCTGCATTGAAAGCTCCCTGCTGGCTTTTTCTTAGGCACATGGTTTAAGTGGCTTGTTTTGGTTGGTTGCACTCCACATTGATCGATTGCTGACCCTTTTCTGGGATGTTCAGCACCCCCTTGCAAAGCTGCCAAGGTCTCAGAGAGCTAGGGCATGCTCGAGTGCAGCTGCAAGTTTCCTGCTCCCTTTGGGGTCCCAGGACACTGTATATAATCAGGTGATGGGTAAAGGGACACTGATGGTATTAGCATATGGGGGGTTGCTAATTATATTAGTAGTTGTACTTCTAAAATGAGTTTCTTCGTACTGTTTGTTCCAAACGCAGTTGTGTAAAAGCCATCAGCCTAAACTAGATCCATAGGGGGGAAAGCAACCCCCCGTTTCTGTTAAAAATGACCAGAATAATTGAAAGAGCCCATGGAGCCTGAATATTTCATGTAAAGCTTTCCAATAAAGAACAGGATTGACTTGGAAATGTCACCTGTGAGCTGAACACTGAAAACATCAGAACATAATTAGTAACAGACCAGTTTTCTTTTCTTTAGTCTTAGGTTTTCTAAGTTATCCTATAACATATTAATTTTACTTGGTGCTAAGACTAACCAAGACCAACGACAGGGTCAGCCTGTTATTCAATGAAGAGAATAAAACAATAACAGAAAATGTGGAAATGGCAGAGGTGCTTATGATTACTTTGTTTCCATTTTCAACAAGAAGGTTGGCAGTGATTGAATGCCAGTGAGAATGGGGTAGTTCAGAAGCAAAAATAGGAAAAGAACAAGTTAAAAATTACTTAGACAAGTTAGATGTCTCAAAGTGACCAGGGCCCGATGCAGTGCATCCTAGAATACTCAATGAGCTGACAAAAGAGATATCTGAGCCTTTAGCTATCATCTTCGAAAAGCCATAGAATACAGGAAAGATTCCAGAAGACTGGAAAAGCGCAAATATAGTGCCCATCTATCAAAAAGGAAATAAAGACAACCCAGGGAACTATGGAACAGTCAGCTTAACTTCTTTGCCAGGAAATATAATGGAACAAATAATTAAGAAGTGCATTTGCAAACATCCAGGAGATAATAAGGTGATAAGTGAAGAATTAATTGTAAAGAATTAATCATGTCAAACTAAATTGGTAGCTCTTTTTGATAGGATAACAAGTCTTGTGGATAAGGGGGAAGTGGTAGATGTGGTATAACTAGACTTTAGTAAGGCGTGTGATACAGTCTTGCATGACCTTCTCATTAACAAACTAAGGGGGGAAAAAAACAGCCTTGATGGTGCTACTATAAGGTGGCTGCATAACTGATCGGATAACAATTTCCAGAGAATAGTTATCAATGGTTCACAGTCACGCTGAAAAGACATAACAAGTGAGACTCAGCAGGGATCAGTTTTGGTACCAGTTCTGTTCAATATCTTCATCAATTATTAAGATAATGGAATAGAGAGTACACTTATTAAGTTTGCAGAGGATACCAAGCTGGGAGAGGTTGCAATTGCTTTGGAAGATGGGATTATAATTCAAAAGGATCTGGACAAACTGGAGAAATGGTCGGAGGTAAATAGGATGAAGTTCAATAAGGACAAATGCAAAGTGCTTCACTTAGGAAGGAACAATCAGTTTCACACATACAGAATGGGAAGCGACTGTCTAGGAAGGAGTACTGCAGAAAGGGATCTAGGGGTCACAATGGACCACAAATTAAACATGAGTCAATAGTGTGACACTGTGGCAAAAAAAGCAAACATGATTCTGGGATCTTGTGATGAGGTGCACTCGCTGGGCACCGGATGAGAGGGGGTTAACTCTGCACTGAGGGCTGAGAAAACCACCCCTTCCACCTTACTGGGCATGCTCCAGGTGCACAGGTATAAAGGAGAGCTGGAGGGAAAGGACGTGCACTGCCTGCTCCATGCAAGCTACCATGGAGACCTGTGGATGGAGTTGCTATATCCCAGGCTAAAGATGAGATACTCACAGAGGCCTCATGGAGTTCGGAGGCACCATGGATAACCTCCAGACAGGGGAGGGGAGATGGAGACCCACACTGTGAGGACAGTGTCAGGAAGTAGCTCAGTGGAAGGCAATGGCGAAGCGGTGAGTGGGCCGACGTCGGGGAGTCACTGCATTTCAGTAGGAGCTTCTCCCCCCTGACTCAATGGCTGGAGCTACAGCCACTAATAAGGGCCTGGGCTGGGGTCCAGTAGCGAGGGAGGGCCTACGCCCCCTGCCTGGAGAGAGAACTCCCTCCCCTCTCTCCTGTCTCTAACCAGGGAGTCACATGGCCCTGTGAACAGAGGTGAATTTACTGTCTGGCCATTGGGCCACACTCCCCTGCAAACAAGGGTAAGTGTTCTGACTCGAGCTATTAGGCCACACCGCCACATGACTGAAGACAAACCTATAGACACAGATTGGGAAGAACAAAGCAGGGATTCGCACGTGTGCTTCACAAAGGAGATGAGCACACTTGCCCTGCACTACGGATGGTCGTTCCCAGCTATGTCATAGAGGCATTAACAGGGGTGTGGTGAGCAAGACATGAGAAGTCATTCTTCTGCTCTACTCTGAACTGATTAGACTTCAACTGGAGTATTGTGTCCAGTTCTAGGCGCAACATTTCAGGAAAGATGTGATCAAATTGGAAAAAGTCCAGAGAAGAGCAACAAAAATGATTAACCTTCTAGAGAACATGAGCTCTGAGGGAAGACTGAAAGAACTGGGCTTATTTAGTTTGGAAAAGAAAATACTGAGAGGGGACATGACAGCAGCTTTCAAGTGCCTAAGAGGGAGAAAAATTGTTTTCCTTGATCTCTGATGATAGGACAAGAAACAATGGGTTTGGATTGCACCAAGGGAGGTTTAGGTTGGACATTAGAAAAAATGTGCAAACTGTCAGGATGGCTACGCACTGAAATAATTTGCCTGGGGAAGTTCTGGAATCTCCATCACTGGAGATCTTTAAGAGCAAGCTAGACAAACATCTCTCGGGGATGGTTTGGATGGTGATTAGTCCTGCCATGAATACAGGGGACTGGAACTGATGATCTCTCAAAGTTCCTTCCAGTTCCAGGCAAGCTACCCGGACTCACATGCTAAATCAGCGTTTTTCACATGCTAAATCAGTTGATTCCAAGGAGCAAAGGAAATAGTCTCAACTCAATGATCCAAAATTGTTGGCCTGACTAAGCATCACACAAGTGACATGCACTGTTAGCTCCTTTACTCCCTTAGGAACCAGCTCCAGCTGTCTAACATCTCAAGCTGCAGAAAGTGCAAATTCTTTATTTGCTTCTATTTTCACTCGTCCCTTGATCTCACAAAGTGCTGGGACTCAGTTATTTAGTCTCCTTGTTTTGTCATTTATTGGGGTGAAATTCAGCCCAGTGCAGAGATCCACCATGGGTTTGTTCCATCTAGGAAGGTGTAAGTTAAAGGACTTAGTCAGGGTATGAATGTGGAGGATGCTTGGAATTACTGTAAGTCAAAGTTGCAAGAACTAACTATATTCCAAGACAGGGAAGGGGATTTAAAGAAGAGTTGCAGACCAAACTGAAGGAACAAGCATATCGATCAGGTGATCAGAGAAAACAGCCTGTAAAGAATGGAAGATGGGGTGTATCAGAAAGGAGACCTGCCCTTTGGAGGTTGGAAAGCATAGGACGAAAGTGAGAAGTGCTAGAAGCCAAGTGAGTTGAAAGAAATAAGAACCTGTTGATATTGGTTTCGCAGCCTGATAAATCAAAGGAAGTGGGATTGCTAATTACTGAGGGCAAGATGGAGACTAAAGATAAACTAGACACAGCCCTGCATCCACATGCTTGCTTTGTCTCTGTTTTTCATGGGGTGAATTGTCAGGCTGGAGGGAGGGTTGGTCTTGACACCAGTCTTAGCATTTTCATTAATGCCGTTGGCCCAAAGGGTGGGAATGTGGGAGGAACTGCCACTATGGAGGAGACGTGGAATATCATGCAAGAAGTTTTGGATGACCTTGAAAACTGCAGTAAAAAAGAGCGGGGATGTAACTGAAGAGTATAAAGTCAGGCACTTAGGAGCTAATAAGATCTTTTTCTGCACTCTGGGGACTTACCAGTTGGAAGTGACATTGGAGGAGAAAGATCTGCCAGTTCTGATCAGTCATAGGATGCCTATGAGGTGCCGATGTGATGCAGCCATGGAAAATGGCTAATGCAATCCTAGGAAGTACGAGGCAAACTAGTTCCAGTAAAGAGGGAACTATTAGTACCTTTCAATAAAGCACTGGTGAGATAGCATCTGGAATGCTGTGTGCAGTTCTGCTCCCCCATGTGTAGGAAAGATACGTTCAAACCTGAAGGGCTGCTAGGATAATCAGAGGGACGGAGCACCTGCCTCGCAAGGTGAGACTTAAGGAGTTGGGCCTGGTTAGCCTAAGACGATGAAGGACGAGGGGATACATCAGCAATGGAAACACCCCGAAAGGGGAGCAGTTATATAAGTTAAGGGCCACTGGTCACATAGATATCCCAGTCAGCAGCAGCCAAGATCAAACCTGGGAATCTCTGGGGCTTAATATACAACCTTCTACTGCATGAGCTAAAAGACAAATCTCTCTTAATCAAAGTTGGCTCATCAATCTTTAGCTGGGCTAGGTGCCACTAGAGGGGGACAGCGTGCCCACCAAGCAGGCATGGTTTACAGTTGCACAAGAATGAGAAGCTAGGAATTGTCCATCAGGAAGTTTAGTCTTGAAATTGAACAAAAGTTTCTAACCATTGGAGGACTAATGTCTGGGGCCAGCCTTCCAAGGAGAGTGGGGGAGTGGAAATGACTTTGTTTTAAGATGGAGCCTAATGCATTTCTGGAGGGGATGGCATGACAAGATCGCCCACAGGGGCACATCGCCCACCCACCACAGTGTTAGCAACTAAGGCCAATGTCTGGGGAGAGTTTGGAGTCTCTGAAGAGAATTCTTTCCCAGCTGCCTGTCTGGTGGGTCTAACTGATCGCCATATTTGGGGTCATGAAAGAATTTCCCTCCCAGGCCAGATTGGCAGAGACCCTGGTGGGGGAATGAGGGTGTTTCGTTGCCTGTTTCCCCATTGGGCATTAGTCACTTGCCGCTGTGAATTGGAATAAGTAGAGATGTCTCTGTAACTTGAAGTCTCAGTAACTCAGCCAGAAGCTCTGGGCCTCCTGCAGGAGTGGGGGGCGAGGGTCTGTGGCCAGCAAGGGGTAGGGGATCCGAGTAAATGATCACATTGGCCCCTTCTGGTGTTAACATCTGTGAGTATGTGGGAGTGAAGTGGGGCACATGGAGAATGTCCTTGATGGGGAGCAGAATTGGGAAAGTGTTGTGGTGAGCTGTGAGCCATGTTTCTAGGCGGGGAAGGGGGGCATGTGTGTGCGTGCGGGTAATTTTCTGGCTCTATACTAATGAAGGCTGTACCTTTTATTTTATTTAATTAGTAAGAGAAATGGCCCGGCAATTGTAAACTCAACTTCCAGGAGGCCGTGAAGATTTCATGAACCTGGTGTCTGATTCAAGTGGTGATGATGCCACGTGAGCAGACCCCTCTATGCTCATTACATTCCTGAACGCAAGGCCAGACCATTCCACAAAGGGTGGCGTGTGTCCGTCACAGAGCGCTGTGCACATGACGACCCAGTTCCCGCAAGCTTGTGTAGCAGGTATTGTTTTTCTGGTATTTTCCCCTGGAAAATAGAAAATCACTTCTGGGAAGCAGGCTTTTCTAGCTGGGCCATGGAGCTGAAATACAGCATTTGATAGAGTAGCAAATGTGGTTCAACCTGACACCTCTGGGAAGAGACATGCAGAGCTGGTCAATAGGAAGAAGGTAGGAAAGAACAAACAATGCTTCCTAATTACAGCCAATGGCCATGCTGTCTTGGGCACTGCTGTGACCCTTGAAAATGTTGCAGATGCTTAGAAAAAGAAGTCACATGAAAAGGTATTGCAAATGCTGAACTAGTCGTTCAGTTGCCCACGTGTGTATTCTCCCACGTTCTGTCACTTAAACGACTTTCCACTGCTTGTCAAGCAGCTCCAAAACTTTCCTAATGAACTAATAGGAAAAAGGTGTGTTGGAGTTTGTGGCATTCCCCCATAAATCCAAAGTCTCCTGGGGAGGGAAATGCTGTTAACGTTGCCTGATGGTGCACTGCAGGAAAGCAGTAGCATCAGAATTAGAAAGTAATTGCCAGAGAAAACACAGTGACAGCTCAGAAATTGTGTTGATTCTCGATCAAAAGCAATTCCTCAGACTGTTTTCTGAACGTCATAGGACACATTTTAGTGTTAGGAGTGAAATCAAAATAACTCTGTGCATTGTGGGTAGCTCCCACTGTCATGTGACTTGAGTATCTCACTATAGGAAAGGAGGGAATCACCATTTTCAGTTCAGGGACATTCTACTTTTCCTGATGCTTGCAGGGCAGACTGCCAAACAAAGATTTCAGAGTAGCTGAAAAATCAGAACAGTCAGAATTGTGTCTGTGGAATTCTTAGCTGCATTATCAGGATTGTATAATTCTATAGGAATAATCTCAGTACACTACATTTGTAAACCCCTGTTAGGAATTAATGTGCAAACCCTTACTAGCCTGTGTGTGTTTGCCTCTCTAGCAAATTAATTCAGATTTCTGACTCAGAAATCCCTCCAGGATTGGCAGAGCTACCTCCATTGTACTCTGGGGGATGCCTTAGCTTTTTAATTTAGTCTTCTATTTATAGAAGGACCAAGAGGACCATAGTTTGTTGAGAACTGCAGAAAAGCGATGAGTTTGCTTGACACTCAGTTCGATACAAAGTAGCAGGAAAATGTCTCATTTTAAAGAGCCCCATAATGGCTCTTGGGGCTGGAGTGAGTGCCGTAAGGAGAAGGTCAAATGTCACCTTGTCTGGGCTTATGGATAATGTTGCCCCATGCAAAAATACTATGCCGCCTCCTCCTCCTCATCTCAGCCAGGGTGACTTCAGGCAGATGCGTTCTTCATTTTTTTTCCACCTAGAGGATGGAGGGTTCTCCCACCATGCGAGGTCCAGGCAAGGGGCAGTGCCGCTCCCTGCCTCCTCCAAAACAGGAGGGAGAGTCGTCCTCCTCTCCCTGTCTCCAGAGCAGGACAAGCAGCAAGGAGTCCTGTGGCACTTAAAAGGCTAAGCAATGCTTTAGGGCATTAGCTTTTGTGGTCTGCAACTCCCCTGGGCAGTTGCATTAGTGCAAGAGTCAGATGGCACAAGGGGGCATAGACAGGCACACAGAGATGGGCATGTTACATCAGTGCTAAGGAGGCTAATTCAGTCTGGGTGGATGTGGCTCACTTCCAGCAGTGATAAGAAGTCTCAGAAATGCTTTGCAGCATCTGTGGAGCTGCTATGGGTCTGCGACAGGGCCACCACCCCCGTCTCATGAGATTCCCCTCTGGTTGCGCGAGTCCTCATCCTGTATCTTCTGCCCTTTTAGTGGTCCTCAGGCAGCTTTCTAGCCCGGCCTGGGGCTCTGTCTTTAAATATCTCAGCCCCGGTATGGGGCTGTAATCTCCTGGGCTTCCCCGTTGGAGACACTATTCGCCTGGGGCCCTCCCCAGGCTCAGTCCTTACCCGGTCTGAGCAGCCAGCCAGAGGCCTCTCACTCCCCTGATCCCTGCTCCCGCTCAGCTGTTGCTTTGCTGCAGTTCCTTCAGGCAGCTGGGCATGGCTCACAGCTCACCACACCACTTTCCCAATACTGCTCCCCATGGAGGACATTCACCTCCATGCCCAGGGCCAGCATAAGGTCTGTGCCCCACTTCACTCCCACATACTCATAAACTTTAACACCAGAAGGGGCCAACTCTTCTCCAGCTCTGCGTAGCAGCTCAGCCCATCAATGCCTACCACCTCCCCTGCTCTGTTCTGCCTCCCCGGGTGGTTGCCTTTTGTGCCGCCACTCTAGCCTGCTTGGAGGACCTTCCTGGGATGTGGCAGAGTCCTGAGGTCTTGAGCCAGGGGCCTTTGGGCTCAGTCCACCCCCCAGAGGGTCCCAGCAGAATGCTTACTTCCCTACATCCCCCTTCTCTTCCTAACTGCCCAGAAGTGGGATAAGCTGGTGAAATAGATGGGGACACCTCTGCAATGCTTAATTTTGGAGTTTAAATAAGTGAGAGAGAGACTCCTGGGTGGTTAAGGGACTAGTCACCTCCATTCTGCTGCTCTTGGTTTTTCTTGTTGTTTTAGAGAAAGCAATACTGAATGGCTGTAACTGCCCACTGGAGCCCAGAGACTCAGCCATCGCTGCCTGGTGAGGTTAGACTGCTTGTCCCTTCCTCTAGGCAACACTCGCATGCATTTACGGACACTCGTTCCTCCCAAGCTGACATCAGTAACTTTCCCCTTCCCGCCCCCCCCCCCCCCCGAGGGGGACAGACTGGAACCCAAGGGGATGGGCTGATGTGGTCTGATTCACGCTGCCTGTTGAGGAAGCTCACATCTGACCCGGTTCACTAGCTTTGTCTTTATGAGGTGCAGAGCCACTAGAGAGGGCATCGTATTTTCTTTCTTCTTTTAATTCAAACTGTTGTGCTCAGCAGTGGTCACTTGCTGTCACATGGTGACATTGGTATTTTTTGATACAGAACAATACATTCAGAATTAGGGCCTAGTTTTAGCAGCTGTAGTCCTTAACATAAAAGTCCCTGTAATGAGCAGAGCTTTATTTGGTTCTGATAATGTAATTGGAGGGTGTGTTTTTTTTAAATTAGAGAAAATTATCATAATTCTGCAACACTACTTTACTTTTTGCATTTCTTACACTGACTATAGAGGAATTGTTATTAAAAGCCTCTAATATTCCCTCCCCAAAAGGCAGGGGAGCATTTTCAAAAGAAATAATATAAAACATAGCACTGCTGGGAGAGAAGGCAGGTGGATTGGGGTGGGGAGAACTGTTATGTTCCTGTTGTTAAATTAGCTCATTTAAATGTGCACCTAGTAGGTTTCCTTATTTAGTGCATAGAAGATTTACCAGATGTTGCTCTGCTCCTTAACTCAAATAAGCTTTCTTATTCTTCATTTATCTCATTGCTCTGGGATGGGCTGGGGAGGAGGGTTCAGGGTGCAGGCTGCCCTAGGGAGAGAGGACAACCCCAGTCCTCTCACACTGCAGCAGCTTGGAGCTAGGTGAGAAGCGCCTCTCCATGACCCTGCAGCTGCAGCGGGTACAGCTTGGGAAGGGGTGTATGTCTCTGGCTGGCAGACACACCAACTCTCTGAAATATGTGGTAGAGAGCTGCCCTTTTCTCCATCTCCGGCTTCTGCTGGCCCGATGGGGTTATAGCTGTCCTGAACCCCATCTCTGGCCTCTTGCTGCCCCCGTGTGGTCATTTGCAGTATAACTGTCTCTCCTACCAAACCGCCCCCTTCCTCAATTTATGAGAAACAATCGAATTCCAGGCACATCCCATTGTTCTGGCACAACCAAACCCTGACCTTACTTTAAGTTATGACAAGAGGAAGCTACATCCCAAATTTGGTGGTCCTAGTTCTTATTTTTTAGGAGGAGTTCTTGAGCAAATGGGCTCACAGACAGACTGACAGACATTTCTAAAATATAGGGATGGATTAAAAGACCTGGAGTCTTATAAATATTTTGCAAAATTTTCCATTTCAAATCCTGCAAAATGCTGACAACTTCACAAACACTCGCCACCCGGGCAGTCTGGGAACACAGCCCTGCAGGAGTGTTTGCATTGCAGTGGGAGGTGTGATGGCCACAGGGTTCAACGTACCTGAGCTAGCTTTAATTCCACTAGCTCCAATACCAGTGGCAGTAGGGAACCCCTCTGCATGAGCAGCCCCCTTTGAGAACTGAGATCTATCCTGGCATGACTAGCCCTGTGCTGCCTTGGCTTTGCATTGGTATTTGAGCTAGCTACATCAAAGCTGGCTTGGCTATTCCTGCATGTGTTGCAGTCATACCCTGAGCATTGTGTCCAGCAATGGCTCTTGCAATGGAACTCTACTGCACGTGAGAGCAAGTGAGTTGGGGTGTTTGTGAGACCTGGGAAGGGGTGTTTTGCAAGCATTCCCTGCTGCAGTGCTGTCACTCTTCCACATCCTTCCCACCTACCCCCGCTGGTGTTCTGCAAGGAAACAGCAGCACTGTGATGCTCAGGGGCTCTCTCCACACTTTGCGGGTGACCCCTCATTTCCTCGGGTCTCTCCATCTTTGGCCTTCTTGCCCTCCCCATCATCTCCTAATTTCCCTCTACCCTCGATGAGCAGCCCTACAGCTGCTTTCTCACCAGGATGGATCCATTTATCGATAGAATTAGAACTCGCTTTCAGATGGGTAAGGCTGAAGAAGTAGTGCAGCTGGTTTTCACCGTTTAATATTTGGAAATGTCTTTCACGTTCTTTGGAGATAAAAAGGCAGACTTGTTTCCTGATTTGAGAGGACTTTCAGAGGAAATCCCACAATTGTGACTGGAAGCCATTCCTGCATCAATTAAATAATTATCAAACTACTTTTCAAGGGACCAATGCACGATATTTTAGAGATTAATTCTCCCAGAAATTGTGGTCTTCTGTGGCTTCTGGGGTGCTTTTGAAGTAAACTCCTTTTTGCACATCAAGAGAATGTGAGCGTAGAAGTAGGAATCACTATGTGAATTCAAATTTAAGTTGGAATCACTAAATACAAAGGGCTCAAGGTGTAATCATGGACTCATCTGAATCGCACTCTTGTTAGGAACAGTATTTTCTAGACAAAGATATAAAAAGCCTTGTTCCCCATTGTTTTAAATACACTAAATATGGCAGTTAATCAGGTCTACTGGTCTATTCTGCATCCCAACTGAGCACTGATAATGTGATTCTCTTGGGTTTGGATTAGTTCTGGTGATACTGAATTAGATTCCATTTCTTGATATCTAAACCTCTTTGTACCCTACACATTATAATCCTGGGCTACACCCCAGGACACTGTTTTTATGCCCCCAAGTAATCAATGGAAAACGTTCCATAGATGCAGAGTTTTTACAACAGTCACAGAGGCAATATGCAAAAGAAAAAATAAGTCCATGATGATACTGTGTATTAAGAAGGGGATCACTCCTGAAATATACAGCAGTGAATAGATGAGTTCTCTCTGAAAGTCACTGCTGTCACTATAGAGATGAATAGTCTGTAGAAATAAGTTCTAAAGCCAAAGGTGCCTGTAGTAAAGATAACAAATAGTCTACTAGCACCTTAAAGACTAACAAAACATATAGATGGCATCATGAGTTTGTGTGGGCACAACCTACTTCTTCAGATGACTGGAGTATAAGAAGTTCAGATCCAAGAATAAATAAGGGAAGGAAGGGGAAGGGGGGTGGAAGGAAAAGGAAAAAGGGGAGGGAAGGAAGAAAGAGAGACAGTGAGTCGATAGTTCAAATAGTTACAAGAGGCTGTTAAGAACCATTAGCCCCTCCATTGGTTGGTTGGTTGGTTAAGTCATTAGAAAATGGAAGATAGTGCGTGAGCCATCCTCTCTCCTGGTTCAGACCATTAACATAAGAATTAAACGTGTGAATGACGTTAAGTTCCAACCCTTCTCTGTGTCTGTGGCTTGTGGAATTGGTCTGAAACAAAATGGCAACTTGGAGATCCATTAATGAGTGTCCAGGAAGATTAAAGTGTTCTCCAACAGGTTTTTTGTGTCTTGCCTTTTCGGATCTCTGATTTGTGTCCATTAATTCTTTAACATAGAGATTGTCCAGTTTTGCCAATATCCATGGCAGTGGGGCATCGCTGGCATTTGATGGCATCGATCACATTAGTGGATGTGCAGTTAAATGAGCCTTTGATTTGGTGGCTGATGTCATTGGGTCCAGTGATGAAATCGCTTGTGTAGGGAATAATTCTGGACACACTGGGTGCAGGTGAAAACAAGCTGAGTATTTATTGAACACCAGCGCTGGTGGAGTACCAACCAGGTGTTAACCTGGAGAGCACTAACTTAACCAAAACATACATTAGATTATATAGGCAACAGATGGATGGAGGGGAAATGATTTGATAGGTCTAGCAGCGGAAATTAGATGAGCACATAAGCCAATGAACTAGGAAGGTTACACAGTGTCTCTGCCCATTGCCAAATAAACATGCTATCAAAATGGACATGTTGATGTTAACTTGTTTTGCTGCAATTGTGATGGCTGCTGGGAGATGACTCCTTCCTTGCACAGTCCTTGGGATCCAAGCTGATTAATCTGAAATTACAGGAGACAGTGAGAAAAACCATGCAGCCTGGCTGGTGACAGCCAGGCCTTATCAGAGTGAGGCCCCTTTGGAATGTAGTTGCCAGGGGAACCAGGGTCACGGTAGCTGCCTGTCTGTGCACTTCCCAGGCCTGGCCTAATGATTTCAGATTTGAGTACTCCATTCTCAGCAAGACACCATGGACTGTCTCAGTTTACCCCTACAACTTGTGCAGATGGATGGACAGAGTTGGCACCGGGACTGATTGCAGGGGTGGGTTCCTGGATGATTATGATGGAAGTGTGTTGCGTGGTTACTGGAAAGAATTTGTTTGAGGCTAGGGGGTTGTCTGTAAATGAGGATTGGCCTTTCCCCCAAGGCCTCTGAAAGTAAGGGGTCATTTTCCAGGATAGGTTGTAGATTGTTGATAATGCGTTGGAGGGTTTAAGTTGTGGACTGGAGGTGATAAGTGAAATTCTGTTGTTTTCTCTTCTGGGCCTGTCTTGAAGTAGTTCATGTCTGGGTACTTTTTTGGCTCTATCGATCTGTTTTTTCACTTCTCCAAGTGGGTATTTTAGTTTTAAGAATGCTCTATATAGATCCTGTAGGTGTTTATCTCTGTCTGTGGGATTGGAGTAAATCTGGTTGTATCTTAGGGGTTGGCTGTACACAATAGATTGAGAAATGTGTCTGGGATGGAACCTAGAGACATGAAGGTAAGTGTAGCAGTCGGTAAGTTTCCGGTAAAGGGTGGTGGAAATTTGTCCATCATTTAATAGTACTGTAGTGTCAACGAAGTGGAGTTCTCGTGTGGACTGATCCAGGCTGAGGTTGATGGTGGGGTGGAAGTTGTTGAAATCCCTGTGAAATTCTTCAAGTGTTTCTTTCCCATGGGTCCATATGATGAAGATGTCATTGATGTAGAGTAAGTAAAGTACGGTTTTAGGGGGCAAGAGCTGAGGAACTGTTGTTCAAGGTCAGCCATAAAGACGTTGGCATATTGCGGTGCCATGCGGGTGCCCATGGATGTGCCGCTGACTTGAAGATACAAATTGCCTTTCAATTAGAAATAGTTGTGAGTGAGGACAAAGTCGCAGAACTTTGTAATCCGGTGTGTAGTGCTGTCATCAAGAGTCCTCGAGATAGGACAGATTCCTCTGCTGGACTAAGATTGTAGTTGAATAGGTTGACAATGTTGCTAGGTGAGTTGAAAGAATGAGAGATCCTGAGCCATATAGGAGTTTGGATACTTTACTATCCTTTTTCTTCTAAAGGGAGATGAAGTGATCCTTGTAGGTGGTTTATTGAATTTTAGTAAAGTCTGGAACAGAGGAAGTGTGTGTGAAAGCTTACATAAGAACATAAGAACGGCCGTACCGGGTCAGACCAAAGGTCCATCTAGCCCAGTATCCTGCCTGCCGACAGTGGCCAGCACCAAGACAATGATTAAGCGATTTGTCTCATAAGAACATATAAGAACATAAGAATGGCCGTACCGGGTCAGACCAAAGG
>JANRFK010003894.1:751328-769974 GCA_030068395.1 Apalone spinifera | reverse complement strand
GGTTTGATGAGATAACATGATCTTGGTAACTAATTGACCTTTCATTATCAGTGGGAAATAGGCCAATGGAGGGATGATAGGAGTTACTATAGAGAACTTTTCCTGGATATCTGACTGGTGAGTCTTGCCCACATGCTAAGGATTCAGCTGATCGCCATATTTGGGGGGAAGGAATTTTCCTCCAGGGTAGATTGGCAGAGGCCTGGAGGTTTTTCGCCTTCCTCTGTAGCATGGGGCACAGATCACAGCTGGAGGATTCTCTGCATGTAGGGGTCTTTAGACTATTTGAAGGCTTCAATATCTGAGATATAGGTGAGAGGATTATTCCAGGAGTGGGTGGGTGAGATTCTGTGGCCTGCGTTGTGCAGGGGGTCAGACTAGATGATCATAATGGTCCCTTCTGACTTTAGAGTCTATGAGTCAGAAAAACGGCTGTTGAGGACCCTGGTCAGTGGTCCCTGTTGTGTGGGTCTGAGAAAAGTAACCAGGGAGAGAAAAGTAATTTCTCTCTATATATTTTCGAGTGTGTCTGTCTGTCTGTGTCTCTGTCTGCAAGTCCATTTGTTGAAGAACTCCTAAACACTAAGGGCTAGGGCTACCAAATTCAGTAGGTAGCTTCCTCTTCTAACTTAAAGCAAGCTCAGGGTTTGCTTGTGCCAGGACAAATGGAAGTCCTGGGAAGAGGACTGTTTTCCATAACATGCAAAGGAAGGGGCTGGTGTTTGGAGGGACATGATATGAGATTGGCCACTAGGGGCAGTGAGCTCAGGGGGGAGATTCCTGAAAAGTGTGCAGTGGGGGGCAGCCACACCACCAAGGGAGTGGCCAGCAGGGCTGGGGCACCGCCATCTTGCCTGACAGTGCACTGGTAAGTAGCCCCCCTACCGCAAATCATTTCCCTCTTCCCAGCCCTTGGCCACAGCACTGGAGGGAAGGGGGAAGAAAAAAGGCCCCTGGCAGCCAGGGGGGACCTCTGAGTCCTGTGGGGGGACCTAGGGGAGAGAGAACAAACCCCTGGTGGGTGGGGGAGACCTGAAGGGAGACAACAGGCCCCAGCTGGCTGGAGGGGTCTGGGGTGTGGAGACAACAGGTCCCTGGCGGGGGAGAGAACAGGCCTCTGGTGAGCTGGGGGTATTTTTGGGAGGGGAGAGAACCAGACACTGGCACCCCAGCCTCCTGCACCCCCCAGCCCATCCCCGCGGTCCTGCCCTGAAGGACCTGGGTAATGCCAGGTAAGTCTACTAGTTTTAAAAACGAAGAAGAAAATGTGACGGCAATCCCAGCAGAGCAGTGACGCCTGCCCAGGCGGGGGCGGGAGCTGCACCGGGTTGGGACTGATGCCTGCCCAGGCAGGGGTGGGAGCTGCACCGGTTTGGGACTGATGCCTGCCCAGGCGGGGTGGGAGCAGCACCGGTTTGGGATTGACGCCTGCCCGGGCAGGGGTGGGAACTACACCAGTTTGGGACTGACGCCTGCCCGGGCAGGGGTGGGAGCTGCACCGGTTTGGGACTGACGCCTGCCCAGGCAGGGGTGGGAGCTGCACCGGTTTGGGACTGACGCCTGCCCAGGCGGGGGCGGGAGCTGCACTGGTTTGGGACCCCTCAAAGCCCCAGAGCTGAGTTCCGGGGCTAGTGCCCTCTGCTGCCTCATTCCCAGGCATGCCGTGACTTGGCAGAGCTGGGGAGTGAGGTGCGGGGCCGGTGTCAGAGGCGCTCAGCACCAAAGTGCACCCAAGGTGCTGTCCTTAGTCACTAGTAATGCTATTGACTTCAATGGGACTGTTCATATGCTCAGAGCGCCGAATCCGAGCCCTCCCGTCAGTAAGGGGCAGGTTGTGAGACCTGGAGTAGCTGCATGCATCAGGAATGGTGCC
Source organism: Apalone spinifera (assembly GCA_030068395.1). Classification (NCBI taxonomy): domain Eukaryota; kingdom Metazoa; phylum Chordata; order Testudines; family Trionychidae; genus Apalone; species Apalone spinifera. The sequence goes on along the minus strand of JANRFK010003894.1, from coordinate 768,101 downwards.
AGGGAGGCCGGACTGCCTGTGGAATGAGCTACTCTTGAGCCTCACAGAGGGTGTTGCTGTCTGCCCCCAAACCAGACTGTTGCTTAGCACCGAAAGCTTTCCGCTGTGGATTACACCAGGAGGAGCAAGGGCTAAATGCAGTGTCATGCGGAGGTGACGTGAGGAGAGAAGAGTGAACACCAGCCTCTGTGTCACTATAAAGAGCACTCAGCAAACTCTACAAGCAGGAATATAACAAACGTTCCAATCTGGCCATCTACAATCTGTTTCTTCTGCCGGTTTATTCCAGTGTTCTAGTCTTTATTACAGACTTCCATGCAGTTTCAGGGAAAGTAAATTCTGAATGTTCTCATTACTAGCTTCTGCTGCTTTAGCCATTTTTTTAAAGGAATATACATTATACAACTGTTGTTCGGCATGTTTTATGGTATTTTGCCTGGGTTGAATATGTAAAGTTACTAAGCTGTTTAATTCAGCACTTTCTGCGTAGTCTGAAAACATAATTCTGATTCTGGCTTCTTGTAGCCATAGTGTGGAAAAGTTATTGCAATTTGGATAATTTAAGCTCTGTTTGCTACAGATATAGAACTTTTACTGCACTATCAGCATTCATGTAATACGTTGGCTGAATTGCTTTATTCTGCTGCATAGTGCAGTACCTGCAAATGAATGTTTGTCGGCTCCTTCCTGATGAGTTACCAGTATGCATTTGACAAGTTGCTGTAATTCCTCTGTCTTGTTACCCCTCATTACAGTCCCAGAAATGTTACCACCTTCCTTTATGAGTTGGCACCTACAGCCATCAAAAGGATACCTGGGTTCTACTAGGTTACTAATACATCTTCTGTAACTCACCTGGGCACATGGACTCTAGGCAGGTCAAGAACAACTTGATTTTCTTTCAGTTAATTACTAACCTTCAATTTCTCCCCAAACTCTTGCTGCTTTACTAGTCCCCTTTTTTTTAATTCTTCCAGAAAACGAATGTAGCTTCTAGATCGGGGTGGGCAAGAAGCTGCCACTGGGCCAGATCTGGCCTGTCAAGCCACTGGATCCAGCCCCCGGCTGCCTCTCCGAACCCTTATGCAGAGAGCAGCTCACTCATTAAACAGAGGGCTGCTCTCTACTCTGGATTTATAGGGAGGGAAGAGGGAGACTTTGCACATTGTTCCTGTACCCCAGCAAAATCTCTCAGCTCCCATTGGCCAGTTTCCAGCCAATAGGAGCTGAGAAATTTTATGCTGAGGCCAGGGACAGTGTGTGGAGCCTTCTCCCTCCCCCACCTTATTCCTGGAGCAGAGCCACATGAAGCAGCTTCCAACTGCAGCTCAGGTTCCTGCAGGGCCACTGGGTGGGAGCTGCCTAGGTAAGCACCTTCCAGCCAGAGCCAGCCTCTGACACTCCACCCCCTCTAACTACCTGCCCCAGGCCACCACCCAAACCCTCTGTACCTCTTTTCCCATTCTCCCAGACCCTGCACCCTCTCCTATACCCCTCCCCCAAGCCAGAATCCTCTCCTGCACTCATACCCCCTCCCTGATCCTGCACCCCATTCCTCTGCCCTGGACATGTCCCAAAACCTCTGCTTCCCCTTCTCAGGTCACAACCCTCTCCCAGCCCTTGCATCCCCTCCTAGAGCCCCTACCTCAGGCTAGAATCCTCTCCTGCACCCTGCACCCAAAACCCCTGCCCCAGATCACAACCCCCTCCTTCACCCAAACTCCCTCTCAGACCCCAGTCCCCTACCTCAAGCTCCCTTCTGCACCCAACCTCCATCCCAGACCCCACCACCGCCATAGAAGTGAGGCTCTTGACCACTTGCCAAAATCTTGGAGTGGCCCCCCCATTACAAATTATTGCCTACCCCTGTGCTAGATACTAATGTAACCATCTGTCTGAGTACAAGAAGTCTGGGAATAGCTTTGGCTATGGTATGTTTTCCTCATGCTGCCAATATGGTATTTAGCAAGAAACAAGGGATTCAGGTGTTGCATCCATCTCCTACTTAGTGCCCATCTCTATTCTCCATTGTGTTTCTAACCTCCAAATGAGGACAATAAAATCTGTTCTTTATATTCAAATGAACACATATGGCTCCCACTGTACTGCCTACATCTTCCAGACTGACACATCCATCTCAGGGAACAAGCTTGTTTTATAGACTTTTCTCCCAGTGTAGGAAGCAAAGCTCAGAGCTTCCCATCTTAGAGAAATTGTCAATAATACTTTTAGTTCTTCACATCTCACGCATCAGGGCATGAGCTGATTTCCACGGGGTTCCGGGAGGGAACTTCCTTTCACTACACGTAGCACTGCTTTGGAGCATTAGGAATTAGCCACTACTGGGGCTGGAATACCAGACGCGATGTATTTTCTTATGACTTATTGATTTGTTTGTTCAGCACTGACAGTGTGCTCAGTGTTGCAGTCAGCACAGAAATAAAGGTTCCTGGCTCCCAATATCTTATAGTGTAAAGACAGATCATGGCAAGACAGAACACACTGGGAAAGTAAGAGGTGGGTTCATGTATTGCTTTTGTTTCTCCCTTGGTATAATACCTATAGACTTGTTTCTTGCAGACATCATTGAAGAATTGCATTTTGAAGCAGCATGGAAGAGGCAGTGGTTAGGAGAGCCAGGAAAGTCATTCATCTACTATATATTTGAGAGAGTTTGTCTGTAAGTGAGTCTGTCTGTTCAAGAACTCCTCCTAAACAGTAAGAGTTAGGACCACCAAATTCAGTAGGTAGCCTCCTCTTATCATAACTTAAAGCAAGGTCAGGGTTTGGTTGTGCCAGGACAATAGGATATGCTCGGAATGTGATTGTTTCTCATAACATGGAAAGGAAGGGCTCTGTGCACGGAGACAGTTATACTGTAAAATGACCATGGGGGGCAGCAAGGGGCCTGAGATGAGGACCCACACAGCTATCAACCCATTAGGCCGGCAGGGGTGGAAAAAGGGACAGCTGTCTACTATCTCCCCCCCCCCCCCCCCGTTAGGGGACATCCCTCCCTCTCCCAGCTGTGCCTGCTAGAGCTGCAGCAGACATGAAGAGGTGCTTCTCACCTAGCCCCTAGTTGCTGTGGTGAGAAAGGGTGGGGGTTGTCCTCTCTCTCCAGGGCAGCCTGCATCCCGAACCCCTCATCCTCATTCCCACCCAAGTCTCCCACCTCTAGGTGCCCTTTAGGGAGGGCAGGGGGAGCTGAAGCCCTCCCTCCCCGATTCGTATGGGGCCGTTGCTGACCAGAGCGATGCTGGGTACATCTCCTCTATATAAGCAGCAGTACGCATAAAGGAATGACGGAAAAGGAAAGATATGAGGCATTAAAGCTTCCTTGATAACAAATATGGTCCTCCTCTTTTCCCTCCCCCGCCCAATGCAGGAACTACTGGTGAGGAAGGAGACAGGAGGGGCACTGGCCATGTGACCACCCGCCACACGACTCCTCCCCATGCCACCCATAGCCTCCATCTTGGCCCCACCCCTGCTGTGTCCCCAAAGCCCCCTCACTCAAGCAACCCAGCCTGGGAACGAGCGAGGGGCCTGGTGCTGGCAGCAGGGGTCCCCCGATGTCAATGGAGGGAAGCGGAGTGACTTGGCCCTAGCTTGTTTTGCTCCTCCCGTTCCCAGCCATGTCACTCCACTTCCCCCCAATGAGTGCAGGGGTTGGTTCCACTGCTTCCCTCAAGCGACATGGCCAGCAGCCCCGGGAACAGAACTGCATCACTTTCCCTCACTGCTGCGCCAGGACCCCGCTAACCCCCTTGCTGCCCAGAGGCTCTGGCCTCTTGACCCTCCCACCCAGGCATTTGAGGGGGTCACATGCCCCGTGGTATCCCCCACATGTCACCTCTGCCCCCATGCCATGGTTCCCTTCCAGGAGCTTTCACTGATTCAAGAGACTGACGCGCAGGAGTGCTGGAGGAAAATACGTTTTATTTCTTAGCTCTGTTGCCATCATTGACATAACAAGTGGGGCTCCGCAGGGGTCTGTTTGGGGACCGGTTCTGTTCAGTGTCTTCATCAACGAGCTAGAGATCAGCATAGAGAGGACACTTATTAAGTTTGCAGATGATACCAAGCTGGGAGGGGTTGTGACTGCTCTGGAGGATAGGGTCAGAATTCAAAATGAGCTGGACAAACTGGAGAAATGGTCTGAGGTAAACAGGATGAAGTTTAATAAGGACAAATGCAAAGTGCTCCACTTAGGAAGGAACAATCCGTTTCACACATACAGAATGGGAAGCGACTGTCTAGAAAGGAGTCCTGCAGAAAGGGATCTAGGGGTCAGAGTGGACCACAAGCTAAATACAAGCCAATAGTGTGACACTGTTGCAAAACAAAGCAAACATGATTCTGGGATGAATTAACAGTAGAGTTGTGAGCAAGACACGAGAAGTCATTCTTCCGCTCTACTCTGCGCTGGTTAGGCCTCAGTTGGAGTATTGTGTCCGGTTCTGGGCACCGCATTTCAAGAAAGATGTGGAGAAATTGGACAAGGTCCAGAGAAGAGAAACAAAAATTATTAGAGTTCTAGAAAACATGAGCTATGAGGCAAGGCTGAAAGAATTGGGCTTGTTTAGTTTGGAAAAGAGAAGATTGAGAGGGGACATGCTAGTGGTTTTCAAGAATCTAAAAAGGTGTTACAGGGAGGAGAGGGGGAAATTGTTCTCTTTGGCCTCTGAAGACAGGACAAGAAGCAATGGGCTTAAACTGCAGTAAGGGAGGTTTAGGTTGGAAATTAGGAAAAACTTCCTAACTGTCAGGGTGGTCAGACACTGGAATAAATTGCCCAGGGGAGTTGTGGAATCTCCATCCCTGGAGATATTCAAGAGCAGGTTAGACAGACCTCTCTCAGGGACGGTTTAGACGGTGCTAGGTCCTGCTGTGAGGGCAGGGGACTAGACTCGATGACCTCTCAAGGTCCTTTTCAGTTCTAGTGTTCTAAGATTCTATGCTCTGTGCCAGTGCGGCAGTAATGCCTGCTATATAGCAGCAGCTAGTAACCTCGCATTCGATTGGTTACTCTTGCAAACCTGTTTTCTGGAAAAGCTTTTCCTCTGGATGTTTGCCCTGTCCTTTTGAAGTTCCCAGCTCCCATGGGTACGGGCGTAGGTTCTGTCACTCACACGAAGTCTGGGCATTCAAGGAGGTGAGGCTGCCCTCGTTACAGTTTAATGAAGCTTGGTATTATCCAAGGCCCTTTTAGAGTCAGTCCTGTATTCATCAGGAATGTCTAAGCGGGTCTCCGGTGGGTGACTGAGCCCTATCTCTGCTAGCTCTTGGGGAGAACCCAAGGTCAGCCTCTCTTAAAGCCTGCACCAGGTGAGGATGTGACTCAGTCTGAGGTAGGGAATGATGGGGGTGTTAATTTTATCTCTAGCAGCTGTGAGAGCAGGGGTTCCCTTTTCTTTGTTATTTGCATACTTTAGCCATTGGAATTGAGATTGTGCCCATTAAAACTGAATTAGTGCTGCCTGGAATTTCAAATAGGCTCTGGCAGAGCAGCCTAATTAACTCTCTCGCGGCCCTCTCTCCGCTCCTCTGTCCCCGAAACCCAGACACACCACTTGTGCTGGAATTGGCTGCAGAATTATCTGCATTCGAACGGCTGAGAATGATCTGAGCGCTGGCATTAATGAAAAAATATGTCCCAGGCTTGCAAGCCAGGCTAGAGCAGTTCGGAGCTGCTTTCGCGGTCTGTGCTTTACAGCAGACAGGATGTAAACGGCACAACGATCAGTCGGGTTTGTAGGCCTTTTAGCTGGTTCAGGCACAGTACTGCTGATTTGTCCCCCCTCACCTCTCATAAACTCTTTGTTCCTCTCCCCAGACTGATCCTGCCAACCACCACCCCGCCCTCTGCTCAGCCAGTATCAGTATCCCTCCTGATGAGAAAAGGCTACAGAAATAAACCAGAGCCCATAGCCTTGTTTGGTAGCCAAACAGGCCTCTCTAGGAATTACTCGAAAGCCCTACAGAATTTAATAGAGAACAAGCTGTTTTCCATGGGTTTCATTAACCATCCTGCGGGATTCAGTAGCAACCTTAGAATCTTGAGTCTAGGACCTAGTTTGGTTTTATAATTGATAGTATTTTTTTCTAATCAGTTTGGTAGGATTTTCCATATGGGCGATTTCAAGCTGTAGTCACCAGTCCAACAACAAGCTCTTTCTGTACATCTGGCATGGTGCAGGGTGGAGGGGGATTTTGTAACGATAACATGGCAGTGATTTTGGGAGAGAGCTCCTGTATTCAGGTGGCTCCTGCAGCAATCACAAAGCGGGGCGTCTGGTGTTTGCTGGCTCTCATTGTCCTAATGGGGAGAATCTTTCCTATTGCCTTCAGTTTAAGAGAAACCAATGGTGTGTGTAAATATTAAAAGGCAAGAGAAGCCATTCTCTGTGTTGTGAGAGAACACAGCTCCCTCTGGTGCCACTTGAGAATATGGAGGTTAATGGGCAGAAGGTAGAATGTTAATACACACTTAGAAGTGAATGCGAGAGGGAATTCCTTCCTTCTCACTTCTGTGCCTTTTTGCCTCTTGGCTCAGACTGCCTGGATTTCTTTTGCTGAAGGCAGCACAGTCCCTGTCAGAAGGCTTTCAGTTTGTGTCTCACAGTTCGGAGACCTCTAACTGTGTCTCTTCCCCGGCTGGTAGCTAAAGATCCTAACTAGTGTGAAGGAAATCAAGAGGCTTTTCCTTAGGAAACAGCTCCTCTTCTGCTTGGTGCTGAGACATGCTTTAGTTCAGTGGCAGTACAAACCGTACGCACGCCTAGGCCCTCGTTCTGAGCAGAAGAGTCAGACAGGCCCCCGGCAGAACAGCACACACAGTTGGATAACATCTGGCAGTGTAGGAAGCTGAAGAAACCCCTTCCCCGCCCAGTTACCTGGAAAGAGCAAAGACTTGGCTTGACTTGACTTACACTCTCTGTTTCCTGTGGAGTCTTTCACTGATGCCTTCCAGTTTTGGTGGTCTCTTGCTACCATCTTAGCTCCATCCTCAGGCCATTTTGACAGCTTTCAGTTTGGTTTCTGTTGTGCATTTCCAGGTTGTCTTTGGTCTGTTGCCACCTCTTGCCCTGGGGATTCCAGTCTGACACCCGACTTCTGGTGTCTAGTCCAGGTTCTCTCCATTTTCATTCCATAACGTTTGGCCCTGTCAATGGCAAATATTCTGTTTTTCCTGATTGGCTTTTGGGTTGCAAAGGCACGTCGGCTTTCATATTCAGGCTTTAGTGTCTTTATCTGTTCTACCTATTTTGCTTATGATGCTGCCAAGAGATGTGCAGTGTGAGACCTCTTCTTGGTCAGTCCTAGCAAACGTTGTTGTTTCATGTGTATTGAGTCTTGGGGGTATAGTTTTCTCGGTGTTCATTTTCAGCCCTACTAACTCTGCATTTGCTTTAGCTTGTATAGCTCTATGGACGTGGGACAGCAGATTGATATTATCTGCAGAGTCAAGGTCTTCTAGTTTGTGTGTGAAAGACCATTGTATACTCCGTGGTTGTTCTGTGGGTTTTCTTATTATTCAATCCATTACCAGTAGGAAGGTCACGGGTGACATAAGCCATCCTTGACAGATGCCAGGAGTTAGCTTAAATGGCTTAATTTTCTGTTGTGTTTTACTTGGTATGTCATATTTTGACAGGCGCTCTGAAAGTGTGGAAAGAGCTGCAAGGGGAATTATTTCTATTTTCGTATTTTAACTAAAGAATTTTCTAAACATAAATGTTAATATGGAAACATAACTGATCCCTTGTATAAAATGACCTTGAGGGACAAGAAATATCGCATTCGTCTGAGTAGTTTGGGACCCAAATACTACCTGAGTTTTCAGTTTGCTTTCACATCTCCTTGTTTGCCCATTTGTTTGCTTGTGTTTTATTTTCTCCTATGGATATTTGTACAGAAATGGGTTTTGGGGGAATTAATCTGCTGCTCATTCTTTCCTTGATTCGTAACTATAATTTGTGACATCACAATCTTCTCCATAGCAACTGACTCAACTGTCTCTGACAGAAGACAGTGGTGTTTTGTGTGGAATTAGCAGAAAGAGCTCCAAACTAGCCAAGCAAAGAACCTGTTTATATTTTCATGCACATGCAATCAGCAATGAGAGCTGGGGCGAGAAGAGGAGACAACTGAGTCTTCAATACTGAGGGTGAACAAAAAACATTCAGAGTTTTGCAGGGGATATCAGTGATGCACTACTAAAGCTGGGCTAGTGAAGACTGGAGGCGTTATCCTGCCAATATCACTCTGTGGCATAAACAAGGGATCAATGTTTTAATGTTTAAATCTCACTCATGGCTACAATTTCAGGTAGAAATCCTGAGACAGGAGCTGAAACAGTTGCACTTGACTCTGTATCCATGGTCCCATGGATGTGTGTGTGCAGAGTGCTGGGTTGTTCCATTCAAGTAAAAATGGAGAAAGCTGCAAATGTGTCTTAACCCGTAAAACACTGATTCTACCTCTGCCCTGATTTCTCCCTCCTGTGTAGGACAAGGGCACTAACGTTCCAGGCCACTGACTTCTCCATGTGTCCTGACTAGCAGACACTGTTTCTTAGCTACCTCTCCCTCTGACAACCTCAAGCTTGACCTATACCTGACCCCTCTTCATCCCATCGGCCAATTCCATTCCAGCTATTGCTTCCCCATTATCGTTGTCAACAAGAGCTACATCCCCCTACCTTGCTCTGGACAGCCCTTTTTCTGCTCTTGGAAGTCATCTGCTCTCTTTGACCAATCTCCCAGATTCTGAAACTGTCCTTTGGTCCCTGGAGTTAGTGGGTTCTTTCAGCCTGCCTCCTCTTGGCTAGGACCTTCCTAACCCAACCTCTGACCATACCGCCCAGCAGGGTGCTGGGACATTACCGCCCTATGAAGCCCACTCTAGAACGCATGCAAGAGTTAAAGTAACCTCCCCTTCCAGGAGGTGCAATTCCGAACAATATGGCATGGAACGTGCATGGCTCCTCTGCAGATAACTGGGGCATGTCTCTCGGATTGCTATGAAGATAATGTTGTTTGGCTGAGAACCTCACAGGAGAACAGAGCAAATGTTGCATCTTGTTTACAGATGGGGAATTCCATTTAAAATTTCACCTGAGCAGAGAGAAATGTGTTCGACCAGGTGAGAGTACTACAGCAGTGTGTGAAGCAAGGCCTGGTCCAGGCATTTCTGTCACCAGGCCCTTGGTTTTGGAGTCACTCTTCTCCGACAGGATACTGGGGAGCCACACATAGTTTATTAATTGGTAACACAGTTGAGGAAGCCTCCTGTGGAGCGGTTATGGGCCAGCAGAAAGTCGCAGCGATCATATTAATTTAGTTCTCTGGTTCACGCCTATTCTCCTCAAGTTCCTAGCAGGGGAATGGCCAGCCTGTCACCAAATGTTTTGCTGGCCCCCAGGCAGAGGAAGGCCACCAGAATATGGGTCCCCTGTCACTGAATAGTACAAATGACAACCAAGGATGTTGCCTCCTAGTGCTGCCTCCCGTAAATCCGAGAGCTCTAGAGACAGACACATGGCATACAGGAAGAGACTCAGAGAGAACCTAATTATCCTGTAAGATTGTTGTGCAGCTAACAAAGCCCACCCTCCCATCCTTCCTTGCATCACAGTCTCTACTGATTTCTGTGGGCATCTCGGGTACATACGGGATGAATTTCAGCCAGTGCCATGGGCCTATGCCCCACTTAAGTCCCACTAAGATGTAAAGTGGTGCACAAGCAGAAGAAGAGCGAATTTTACCAAAAGACGATGCACAACTGGGGCCTTAGAGATTTTCACCACCATGTGGGGCTGTGTGTCTGCTAGTCCAACACTCAGTATATCTTGTGGTCAATCCATCTGAAATGTTCAGGTACTTTCAGACTGACAAATGCAGAGGCCAATGGGTTTGGAGTTTCAAGAAGAAGGAAGAACATTCCATTCTACATTTTGGAATGTTAGTCATAGTAATCATAATAGGTTTTGGTTGTCCAGCACCAGTACCCAAGTTAAACCTCAGTGCTCCAAACTTTTAGATGTGCCATGAGGAGAAGGACTTTGGTACACAGCAAAGGATTTAGGAATTAAAAGTGGATGATCTGAACTGGAAGTCAGGAGAAGCTGGAGAAGGGTGGGTTATGATGCATGTGGGGGACTGAAAATTCCTGAAACTTTGCTTTAAAGAGGGCAGAATAACTCCAGTGTAATTCCTCTGAATCCAAGTAATGTTGCCTGCAAATGGAATTTGAGAATTATTCAGAGGAACACGACTCTGAGCTTTTCATCTAAACTATGGAAATATTCCTTTGGAGGAGGCACATTTGCAAACATTATTAATTATCTGGGGAACAATTTCAGTGTTTAAAGTGAATGAAGGGGGATGGCTTATATGTGGCTTAGGTTTTGATTGAGAGATGGATTATAATATTCTAGAACAAACAGATTTTTTCCCCATTACAGATGTGGCAATGAAATGTATAGAATTAATCTCATTCTGCAATGGGCTTCTCTGGAGCTATTCACCAGAAAAAATTACAGAGGGGCCTAAGGAGCCCTCAGAACTGTTCTTGGATGGTTGGCTAATCAGAAATACCTCTAGCTTTGTACCTAAGAATCAGCCTTTCTGTGACTGTCCACTTAGCTGGATTAAACAAGAGATGCAGTGAACAGGGGCTTCGGTGGGAGTTTAGAGATGGCAGGCGAGAGGCTTTTTTTCCACATCCAGGCCTACGTGTGACTTCGAAGATGGCCAGTAATGGAGCAGTTGTGGCAACCTGCAATGGAAATGTCATCTGTTCTTTCCTGCTTGAAGCCAACAAGCTGGTCGCCAAGGTGGAGGAAGAGGCCTTGGATTGGTGGGGCAAGTACAGACACAACTGAGAATCAGACACAGCTGATTTGGGAAACAGCGCCCATGAGAAAGGAGCTGTCACCAGTGAGGTGAAGAGGGAGGGGGTCAGAAGGAAGGCCTGACACTTTGTCACCATCAGAAAGAAGGTGGCATTCTACACAGCAGGAGATAGACGAGCACAGGCAGGCTGTGGTCACCAGAGAGCAGGGGGCCAGGAGCAATTCCACATAGCCAGAAAATGTAATCAGCACAAGACTCTCAGCATGGAAACCGTGGCGGTTACCTCTTGAGATCAGCTGGGCCAAGGCAACTGAGGTGTTCAGGACACACCTCTGAATGGCAGCTTGGCCCAAGCTGTACAAAGGTCAAACTTGCCCACAAAGAGTTCTCCACCCGCCCGATGAAGGCAGACTGTCTTTGTTGGGGATCCAGTATGCAAAAGAATTGACAGAACTTTCTTTAAAGGATAGGCAGACCCCAGAGTGGTGTGCTGTCTTCCAGGAGCCAAGATACAAGACACCGCTCTAAGACTGCATAGGCTTCTGAAATCGAAGCCTATGCAGAGATCTACTGGTGATAGCTCACGTAGGCCCTAATGATGCTGGTCAGGGAATGTCTCTCAGATAATAGATGGCTTCAGGGCACATGGAAGTCTGCTGAAGGAGAAGGTCCATGCTGAAGGAGAACGTGATAAAGAGTGGAAGTGAACATGGTAAAGAGTGGAAGCGGATTCTGGAAGTGAACCCGCTGACTTGGTAAATTGTGTAAATGGAGGGTTTTGATTTCTTGTTACATTGGACCATCTTCTCTGGAGACAGGGCCTGTATAATTTGGATGTCCTCCACTTTACTAGAAAGGGAACCACTCTGGGGACAGGCTGGCCGGAGCTATCAGGAGAACATTAAACTAATAACAAACAGGGAGGGTAAAAGACCTAAGATATGTGCATTCATTTAGCGTAGAATTGAGATGTGGAGAACACAATTAACCAAGAAAAGGACATGAATATTGCCTATACACCAGTGCAAGGGGCCTGGGTAACAAACAAGAGGAGTTGGAATTGTTCATTTACGAAGATAAATTCGATCTAGTTGCTATTAATGAAAACGGGTGGGTCGATACATATGACTGGAATGTTAAAATCAATGGTTATAATCTATTTAAAGGAAGGCTCCAATGGGCAAAAGGGGAGCGGGAGCATACACTCTGTCAAAAATGGCGTTTTCTGTTTCTGAGTCACTGAGACCCTGAAAGAAAATGATTTTGAATGCTTATAGATCAATGTCCTAACAGAGAAAGCACACGATGGGGGTATTAATTGGTGCCTGCTAAAGACCGTCAAATCATAGCAAAGAACAGGAGGATTGGCTTCTTACGCCTGCGTCTCTAATGTGTAAGGGGAAAAAAAGCTTCTGATCATGGAGGCCTTCAGTGTGATGCTGGATGTCTCATGCTGCCAATACAGAATTTCTAAAGATTATTGATGACCATTTCCAAGCTCAAAAAGTGTATCATCCAGTGCGGGGGGAATTCTATATTAGATTTAGTCTTGACAGGTAAAGAGGAACTGACCACAGAACTAAAGATTAATGGTACCTGAGATACAAGTGACCATGACTTGAACACATTTATAATGTGCAAACAAAAAAAGCTCTGCCAGTAATATATGTGCTTGGTGCTTTAAAAGGGCCAATTTCATAAAGCTGACAACAGTTATGAGCCAAATCAGTGGGAAGGAAGAATTTAGGCAGAAAAATGTGACTCATAATTGGGAATTGTTTAAAAACATTTTACTAGAAGCCCAAAAAGACATAATCCCACCCCAGGGGAAGAATGCTATGTTGGTTATAAACTTAGCCTGGTTTACAGAGAAAGCGAATGCAGTTATATCAAACTAAAATGTTATGGAACAAATGGAAGAATGGATCTGATGGTAGTAATGAAGATAAATCAGAAGTGTGGAATTGTAGAAAATGGACAAGAGAAGCAAAGGGACACAAGGAGAAATCTATAGCCCGCAGAATTAAGGACAGTAAAGAGGGTTTTTAAAAGTATATTAGGAACAAAAAGAATCCAGACCGGGGTAGTGGTCCGTTTCTAAATGAAAAAAGTAAACTCATCATTAACAGTGCAGAAAAGGCAGAAATGTTCAATAAATATGTCTAGTCTATATTTGAAGGGAAATGATGTAGCTCTATAACACCCTTTCCACTAGCAACTAAGAAGTGTGTTAAACAGCAGCTACTAAAGAGAGAGAGACCTTTACCGTATATATTATATCCAAGAGTTTTAAAAGAACTGGAGGAGGAGCTCACTGAACAATTAATGTTAATTTTAAATAAGTCTTGGAACACTGAGAAGTTCCAGAATAGTGGAATACAGCTAATTTTGTGCCAATATTTAAAAAAGGATAAACAGGATGATGCAGATAATTATAGGCCTGTCAGTTCGATATCGGTCTTGTGCAAGATATAATAGAATATCTGGTATGGGACTTGACTCATAAAGAATTGAAGGAGGGTATTCAACAGGAGTTTGTGTAATACAGATCCTGTTAAAGTAACTGGGTATCTTTAATTCACAAGATAAGTTTGGTTGATGTGGGCAATAGTGTTGATACAGGTTGAACCTCTCTAATCCAGCACTCTCTGGTCCCGCAAAATCTATGGTCCAGCATGATTTTAGTTAGCTGGATGTCTACTTATCATGAGTATGGCAAGTTTCCTGTGGTCCCATGAAGTTTGTTTACAGCCACCAGTCCTGGCTGTCAGTGTTCTGTGCTGTTAGTTAGCTCTAATTTACACCTCCCTCCCCCCCAAATGTCTTCTCAGAGCCTAGTAAACAGTGGAAGTGTTGGTAATGCGCTAGACAATATTTTTTTCTCATGGCCTGGCAAATTCTCCAGTTTGGCGCTGGTCAGGTCCTGAGGGTGCCGGACTAGAAAGGTTCAACCTGTAATATACTTAGTCTTCTGTAAGGAATTTGACTTGGTACCCCACCGCGTTTTGATTAAGATTGGTGTAAAAGTAACATGGCACACATTAAAATAGTTTTAAAGCTGGTGAACTGATAGGTCTCAAAATGTAACTGTAAACTGGGACTCATCATCAAGTGGATGTGTTTAAGGGTCCCACAGTGGCAGGACCATAACCCAGTGCTAACAGGGAAGAAAAAAAATCATCAGGGAAAAAGCTTGCAGGTGACACAAAGGGCGGCGGGCGGGGGGGGGGAATAAATAAGAGGGGGGGGCAGGTCACTGATTCAGAGTGATCAGAATCACTTAGTAAACTGGGTGCTACCAAACAATATGCCTTTGAATGCATCTAAATGTGAGTGTGTACTCTGGGACCAGGGAGTCTAAGCTGTGAAGCATTGACTCTGAGAAAGCTTGGAGGAGGGTGTAGTGGCCAAAAGGACTAGTGTGAATCTTCTCGGCGCAAGCAGGCGTCGAAGGGTTATTTTACTTCTGTATTCGGGCTGGGGCGACTGGTGATGGGCTAATGAGTCCGATTCGGGGCCCACAATTCAGGAAGATAGTTGCTAAATTGGGGAAGACTTGGAGAGGAGCCAGAGAGTGATTAAAGGATTAGAAAACCTGTATTGCCGCAATAGACTCCGGGGGCTCAGTCTACTTGGTTTAGCAAAGAGAAGTTCAAGGGGTGATTTGATTATAGTCTATAAATACCTTCATGGGGAACAAATATTTGATAATGATCTTTTCAGTCTAGCAGAGAAAGGTATAATACGATCTCATGCCTGGAAGTTGAAGCACCACAAATTCAGACTGCAAAAAACGGTGTCAATGTGTAACCATGAGGTTAATGAATCACTTGAACAATCCTGGGTCTCTCCACTGCATGGCGAGATGATAGGTCAGGCTGCTGGCCGGTGCCTGGTGCGATGTGATGTACTGTGGGCGTTGCAGGAGCAAGGGCCTTTGTTGTACATGCCAATTTGGTATTTGTGTGCGTGGGGGAGGAGGTGGGAGTGTGCACCCATGTGTGTAGGATTGTCAATGAAATGTTCTGGGTTTGAACCCGAGCCATACCCAGTAACTGCAGTGATAAGGGAGAGGCCGAAGCATTCAGCAGCACGAAAAGGCCATCTAGGTCAGCAACTTTCCAGACTTCCCTAGCCACCCCGGTGACACATGAATGAATCTCTAGTCCTAGCCACGCGAACACAGAGCAAAGAAAGAGAAATATTTCAGGACTGTTGGTTTCTGGGGACACTTTTCCCTAGCCTGTGGGACCCACCGCCAGGCAGGGCGCAGCCAAACAGACCTTGGGCTGGCCTGGGGGACCCCACAGCCTCCTGGGTGAGGCCTGAACAGTTGCTGGTCCCGGGAGCCCCACAGTCTCCCAGGGCCCGGCTGAAGGGCGCGAGGTGCGTGTGGAAAAGGCCCCGGCAGGATCTGCTGACAGCCACTGCTGGAATTTACAGGAATTCTAATGACGTGGCTGCCAGCCGCTGCTCCTGTTTCTATGGCAACGGATGCAGGAGCAATGTATTGGGGCAAAGGGCTTTAAAATAATCCCAGTGATTGATGCCCTGCCGGTGACTCAGAGATGGCTGGTGGGAGTGACATCACGCCTGGGTGAGTTATTGGCATTCTAGGTGCATGGATTGCGCGGCTGACGACTCATAAATATGTGTGCGTGTGAACTTCCGGCCGGTCCCCCTGCCCCATCACGCTGGCCTCTCCTCACGCACTGAAGGACTCGGCCCTGGAGAAGGGCGTCACGAGGCCCGAGGTGCCAGGACAGTAAGCGTAGCCGGTGAGCCTGGCTCTGTGGTGGAGAATGTGAACCGCCCTTCTGTGGTGCTGAGGAGGGGGCAGCCCCGGGGAGGAGGGTGGTGCGGTAGCTGCTTGTCCTGTCATTCCCCGGGAAGGAAGCCGCTCTCAGACGTGCAGTGACGGGCGTAAGAGGATATAGTAGTGGATATAGGCAGGGCGAGTGGGGTGGCTGCCCCGGGCTCTGCGCTTCAATAGGCCCCGCACACGCGCTACTACCTGTCGGCTGCGGCCATGGCGCATGCACAAAATTGTGGTGCCCTGGACCCCGCAAAACTCTCAGGGTACGTCTACACTAGCTCGTTAGTTCGAGCTAAGTAGGATAATTAGGGCAAGCAGAGTTGCAAATGAAGCCCGGGATTTAAATATCCTCGTGGAATGAGGAGTAACGGTAGTTTGAATTAGGATCTTTAATTCGAACTGCCTAGTCCGTGCCGCGTGTAGCCGCGGGCACGGAGTTCAGACTAAGGGGGATTTAAAAATGGCGGCACCCGGGAACATGCAAATGAAGCCCGGGATATTTAAATCCCAGGCTTCATTTGCAACTCCGCTTGCCCTAATTACCCTACCTAGCTCGAACTAACAAGCTAGTGCAGACGTACCCTCATCCGTCCCTGTTGGCCACTGAAGGCCCGAATTGCCTCTCACTCATGCAGTGCTGTGTCCAGTAAGCAGGAGTCAGCCCCAACCGGGTTTGCTTTAAAATCATGCACCGCTGCAGAGCCGGTCTTAGAGGTGGGCGAGCCGAGCGGTCGCCGGGGCTGCCAGTTGGTTAGGTCTGGCCCTGCACAGCTGGTTACCTCCAAGCTCCTTGTGTGCTTTGAGGGTGGCCCTGGGTTCCTAGGAATCCCACTCAGCTGGGTGTAACTGCTTTATTTTCTTCCCATATAAATCTTGACAAGACTCTCTTCCCCCTTGCTCCATCCTGGCAGGTGCACCAGGGCAGCTTAGAAGGGAACTGCTACCCCCAGGGTAACACCCCTTGCTGGCCAGATAGTGGGAGACTCACAAGAAATATCACAAATACACAACACGTCGAACACTGTGATTGTGTTACACAGGAAGGGTATGTCTACACTTGCAGCCTATTTCGGAATAGGGCTGCAAATGTAGGCA
>JANRFK010003894.1:738904-751228 GCA_030068395.1 Apalone spinifera | reverse complement strand
CCTACATTTGCAGCCCTATTCCGAAATAGGCTGCAAGTGTAGACATACCCGAAGTGAACTGGACCTCAGCTGAATTGGACGACTCTCTCTGGGCCTGACTCTCTCTGGGCCAGGAGAGAAGTCGCGTGGTGGAAGGGCTGTTCTGACTGACACCCCGGGCCAGAGAGGTCAGACCTAATGGAGCTCTAGCCGCTTTGGCTGGGATGAGGACTCCGCTGGCACAGGAGCCCCCTGCCCCAGATTCATGCACCCTGCTAACGGGGGACTGACATGGGACTGCAGCTGTGGGGAGGGAGGGGCAGGGAGCTCAGCTGGGCCCAGAAGACAGGAAGTTGTGAGGTTAATAATACAGAGCTGCACGTTTTGCAAACAAGGTCCCTGGGTGACATGGTTGCTGGCACCAGAGCTCTGTCTGGTCCAACCACGCCTCCCGCAGGCCTGTGCACTCAGCAGTCCACTGTCCTGACTAAGAAAGCCCCCAGAGTGACTGACAGCCAGTGTAAGGTGCGAGCTTGTGAAATGACTGTGGAGTGCAGTCGTGTTTTCGTAAGGGTGAGGGCCCATGGACAGCCACTGGCTCAGAAAACGGTTGGGACTGGCACAGTGAGACGGGGTGAGTCAGAGGCGGAGCTGTGAATAAGGCTCAGGGTCACCTCTCTCTGTCCTGTGTTCATAGGACTATTTAAAAACAAACTGCAGAACGGCCCATGTGCAAGACGGGTCTCTTCTGGGCTCCCGTGGATTCTGAAAATTCAGTCACCTGGTATTTGCCATGGCGCGCTGCTGCGAGCTAGTGATGTGACTGGAAGGGATTTCGGGGGATTTATCGTGGACCGAGCATCCTTCTCTGGCTCTTGAGTTGCTGCTGTCATTAGCATGGAAGTTTTGTTTTCATTCTAATATGGCACAAGCCTCAGCAACTTTTGTAGCTTTCTTGCTGGCTGTGAGGAGCCTGCAATAATGTTCTTTGAATTGCTAAGCAACCGCAGCCCATTCTCTCACATGGAGCAAATTGAAACATTGATTTATCTATTTGTTTTGCAACTAGCACTAGCAGCTTCATTACTCCATTCCCTAGGGACACCTTCCCACACGCTCGGCTTGGAAATTAACTCTTTTTACCAAAGAACGTACGTGGATTTGTGTTTAATTTGAAGAGAATCCAGAAACAATAGTGCTCTCTGGTAGGGCCGTGCGTGTGCTGGTGCAAATGCAGATGCACCAGAAAGAAAGCAAGGCGCCACCACGTCACTTGACTATGTGCCCCTGCAGTGTTGGAGGCTGGTTTGGCGGGACTGGCCAAACAACAATATTGCATTGG
Organism: Apalone spinifera; assembly: GCA_030068395.1. Lineage (NCBI taxonomy): Eukaryota > Metazoa > Chordata > Testudines > Trionychidae > Apalone > Apalone spinifera. The sequence continues at coordinate 749,907 of JANRFK010003894.1, read as the reverse complement.
AATTGTACGTGCCGAGCGCAAGTATGTGGTGTATGTTCCTCATCCCTTTCAACAGCACCTCCCAATCCAGCAAGTGCCTCCAGGACACAGAGACAGACACACACACAAAGGCAAAGCCAGCAGCACTGTAACGGTGACGCGAGATGCACATCATATGCAAGTGACAAAGTGCAATTCATAGAATCGTAGAACCATAGAGCTGGAAGAGACCTCAGAAGGTCATCAAGTCCAGCTCCCTGCCCAAGGCAGGACCAATCCCAACTAAATCAACCCAGCCAGGGCTTGGTCAAGCCGAGACTTAAACACCTCTAGGGATGGAGACTCCACTACTTCCCTAGGTAACCCATTCCAGTGCTTCACTACCCTCCTAGGGAAATAATGTTTCCTAATATCCAACCTGGACCTCTCCCACCACAACTTGAGACCATTGCTCCTTGTTTGCATCTGTCACTACTGAGAACAGCCTCTCTCCATCCTCTTTGGAACCTCCCTTCAGGAAGTTGAAGGCTGCTATCAACCCCCCCCCCCCCCCCCCCCCCCCCCCCCCCCCCCCCCCCCCCCCCCCCCTCAGTCTTCGCTTCTGCAGACTAAACAGACCCAACTCGCTCAGCCTCTCCTCATAAGTCATATGCTCCAGCCCCCTAATCATTTTGGTTGCCCTCCACTGGACCCTCTCCATTGGTCCCTGGTGATGCCTTTGGCTATTCTCTAGTAAAATCAACATGTATTTATATCCGTGTAAACCCTATTTAAGCCAGGCCAGGTCTTCACTAAAAGGGAGGGCGAGGGAAGACATTCAACTCCAGCTACATTAATTACGGGAGCAAATGCTCCCATTGCCTTTCCTTACTCCTTGCAGACGCAGAAGTACAAGCTGCCAGCAGGGGCACCCTCTGAGTTCGATTTAGCGTGTATTAACTAGACTTGCTAAATCGAACTCTGGAAGATCAATCACAGCAGCAGCAATCTTCCATTTAGTGTAGACGTGGCTTCAGTGTTTGAGGAAAATTTGACCCTCACTGTTAGGGCTTGACAAATCCATGTATCTACTCGCCTGTGGCGAGTAGATTTCAGCCGTTCACCCCCTTCACCGGTGGTGGGTGCATGCGCAGTGAGTGGATTTTGCCGTGATTTGTCGAGCCCTGCTCACTTTATTAGTTACTGAAGATTTCCAGAAGCAGATTTTGGCTTTATGCATTGAAACAGCCTTACCACAGTAAAAGGTGTTGAGTCCTCCTTTTATAATGAAAAGGAGGCTGCCCCTCCATGGCTCCTAGAGGTCATGCCCCTTCACAATGACCTTTCTCTTTTTTTTTTTTAACTGGCATCTTGACACAAATCTCTTAGCTCCAAAAACCATGTGGCCCATGAATAAGAACCTCTCTTGTTCTTCACAGGATTTCCTAGCTGAGTTGGGTTCACTGCAGCTCTGGTGTTCTGCCACGTTCTCCAGTGAACCAAATTGTCCCTCTGCTGCATAAAACCCTGGGGACCGGGCTGGGGGAGGAAAACACAGATGATTCTGTGGAGAGGGGGCCAAGTTGTAGGAAGTTTCCAGCTGATGCCACTTGAGCTTGGCAGAAGGAACAAAGTGAGATCCCTTCAGCCCTGCTCCAAGCATGACCCCTCTCCCCCAACCCTTGGGAGGGTTCTGGGGATGCGGGATCCGATGCTGTGGAGACAGCCAATGCCTCTGCTGGAAAGCCAACTCCCCTGCACTGAGTACTGGCTCTCCGTTAGACGTGGGGGCTGGCCGCCCATTGGCGGCTCACTGCTAGAAGAATGACCGCTCCATCCGTAGGAAGGGAAGTGGTACCTGGAACCTCTATAATCCAGCAACCTTGGGAAAGAGGCTGTGCTGGGCTATGGAATTTTCCAGACCATGGGTGTTCACCATAGTGAAGGGCGCTAGGAGTGGGGGTGCGGGGACTGGAAGAGCTTCCAGACCAGTGCTGCCATTCCCGCAGCTGGGGAGGGGAGCGGCAGTGCACAGAGGCTCTGAGCCACGGAGTATGGAGGTTCAGGAAGCGGTGGAAGGATGAGAGGTGTGGCACGCCCCATGTAACAAACTAGCAGACATGGGGCTCTATTGATTGGCCCCTCTGGCGCGCGCGCCCTGCCGACAGACAGAAGGAATAATTGCTCATCAGACCCAAAGCAGGAGCCCGATTATTTTCAAATCATCTCCAGGAAAGTAACAGTAATGAATAGTCTTTCAACTCCTAGCTGCTGCTGCTCCCTCCGAGAGTCCCTCTTGGTCTAGCCCTGCTTTGCAGCTCTTGGGGTACGCCCCATGCCATTTCTCACCTGCAAAATGCATTATTAACATGCCCTTCAGCAAAGCAGCAAGGCTTCCCTTGGCAGAGCTGGCTGCTCCGCTGCCTCAGACAGTGAGCTGCTGAATGAGAAGAAATGATGAAGTGTAAGGTTATTTAGAGGCTCGGTTCGGCAGGGCAGGATGTGCTTAAAATGAAGATGTCGCTGCGTAATAGAAAGTGGAGAGAGAGCAGAGATAAAGGGAAAAGTGTAGACTGCCCTGGGTCATCCGTACTTGTGGGCAAGTTAATTGTATCTGCTTGCACATCTCATAAGCAGAGACCTTAACAGAGCAAGGTGCCAGCAGGCACCTAGAGATAGCTACTCTGATTTGGTAGATCACTGGACCGGGAGCCAAATGTTATCCCTGCCCCTGTGACATGGAGGAAGTAGATTCGCTTCCCTGCTTCAGTTTCCTGCCGGTGCAACGGGGAGAACTTTGCCTCCTGGCTTGTAATGTCCATGCAGAGTTTGCAACCTGTAAGTGGCCTAGACCAATGAAGTTGGCCTCTTTGCTCTCACTTGTGACTGGTGTGACGGAAGCACGTCTGAGATGGGGCTAGGCTGGTGCTTAGCGCTGTTCAGTAGATGGGGCACGGGGTGCCCACCCCTGTCGGGAGGAGATGACGTGCAGGTTTCTGAGACACACAGCTGAGGAACTCCATGGCTCGACCCTGCAGCTGGCATAGCCAGTCACTCCCGGACAAGCAACCCTCTGCGCACACAGGAAAGGCCATTTCCGTCCCTTGCTACAGGCCAGCTAGTGGGGCAAGCACACTGCAGCATGGGGGCATCTGCTGGCAAACAGGGGAGAGAGCCTCAGGGACACTGCGAGCACAGGAAGGAGCTGGCAATATGCACGGCAAGCCAGTGCCCCAAGGGAGAGCCGAGCCTGCCTTCCCTCCACTACAGGGAACTCCGACAGCGGCCAGCCACACCAGGGCGGAACAGCCCCAGCCACAGAGAGCCAGCGGGACCCCCGGCCATGGCAGAACCTCACGTCTGGGCCCTGCAGCTGCAGCAGGCCGGCTGGCAGGCCTAAGTTAAGCAGCTAGCTGGTTAAGCACCAGTGTTCATCCAGTTCATCGTTTTAGAATTCCCGCTCCATGTAAATTACGGTTTTAATGACCGTGGTGTCCTATCGCAGGCCCTGACCTCCAGTGCCACGCCGCGGGGTGGAGTGTCACAGGCTCTCGCCTACCCAGGGTGGAAGAAATGACGAGACCCCACATGCTGCTCTGTGAGACCGGGGGGCTTGCAGAGCTTCCTGGCTTCCATGGCTAGAAGGGGCCACTATGATCGTCTAGTCCGACCTCCTGTCTAACCCGGCCTCAGAACTTCCCCAGGAGAATTGAGAGCGGTAGCTAGGCTGCTGGGGATGTTCTCTGCATATCGTGCATGAATCACAGGGTCCTGGGTCTCATCTGCCTTAGATGGAGAGAGGAGCCTGTCTCTGACCCACATCATGAAGGAGCGTTGTCCTGCTGTGGGGTGCAGAGTCTGGAGCTGCGATCCATCCAGTTTTACTGCCTCTATCCAGTTTGAATTCCAAGGGGAGGCTGGGACAGCTGCAGGAATATGCCCCAGCACGGCACAGCTGCATTCTAAACAAGAACAATCAAGCTTACATTTCTGTTTTATCCTTCCCTTTAAATGTGTCCTAAAGTGGGTTAGTGGATCAGAGCAGAGTCACTCGGTATTATTTATAGAAGCCTTCTTTCGGCACTTGCTGCTTGACTGGATGCTGAGAAACAAGACTCCATGTTCTAGCAGCTGTCTCTTCTCTGTCTATTTTTAACGACAGGAATCCCACCTCCCTCCTTCTCTGCTGAAATCTGCACATGGATGTTACCGCAGTCCTCTCCCCTCATTACCCACCGTGCCAAGATCTGAGGATGGCACTGCCAATGCCCTTTTCCCAGCTCGGAGCATGCCCAGTGCCAGAGACCCTCACATGCTGTCAGCGACCAATAATTCATCCCTCACATCCTCTCTTTCCAGAGGCTGAAATGGCCTCTGTTTGTTACGGAAAAGAGCAAAAATCTCTGCGCCAGGCATTTCTCAGCTTTGCTGGCCACACGCCAGGCCCTCGGGGCAGAGAAGGACGGACTCTTTAGATCCCAGCTTCCACCCCGATGCCATGTGAAAGCAGGCAGGTTTGGGGCCCGCGGCAGCTCTCTCCCCCGGGGTCGACACAGCGAGGGGCTGAGGCTGTCTCCCCGCAGGGTCGCAGAGGAGGGAGTCCCGATGACAGGCTCAGTGAGAAGCGTGCTTTGTTGGTGGCAGATCCTGGGCCAGGTTCTGCACCCGGCACAGCTCTGGGGGGCGCAAAGTCACCTTCATGCCTCCCACCTGCTGGGGTGGCCCCGCAAAAACGCAGAGCAACTCCCGGGCTGCACTTGTGGCCAGCAGTCTCCCAGGGCAGTGCTCCAGCCACTCGCCCAATGGCTACACCCCGGCTGGGGCCAGAGGCAGGGTGGGCCAGCTTACCGTGTCGCTCAGCCCCTTGCCTGCCACTGCAAAGTGCAGCCCCAATCCGGCCCCGCCGGTGGCTGCTGCTGCTCGTTCCATTGTTCCTTTCAGCCCCCTTTCCAGGGGGCAGGGCTTTCAGTTTTTGGTGGGGACGCTGGGGGGGAGCCGGCAGTAAAGCTCAGGGTCTGTGATGAACATCAGAGAGAGCCTGTAAGAGCCAAGCAAAGCAGCTACCCTCCTTCCTGTCACCCTCCTGTGCACCGTGGCCTCACCCCCAGTCATGTGTCCGGTGCGGCTGAGAGCCCGCGCATGCTTCCACCCCTCTTGCATTGCATCCTGTGGAAGGCTGGAACCGTCAGCTGCCTGGACCGTCTCTCCCCGTGTGCATTTATAGAGTTGTCAGGTGAAAGCAGTGTGAAGCAGCATCACTTCCAGTGAAATGTAACACGTCAGCCCAGCTGGTTCTGTCTTTCACCATCGATGCTGCACCTGCTATTTGCAGTGTCAGGGGCACTTGGGTTTGCAGCTGAGGGTCCCTTTTTGGAACTGATAAGCGAGTAAATGGCTGGAATCTAATTTCCTTCTATACTGCTTGAGGTCATCAGAGAGGCTGATTTCGCCAGCTCCCATTAATGTTTTAAGGACTTGGGGAATATATTGATATTTTCTGGAGATTAGCTGCCAGGAACTGGGAAAATGTTATAAAACGGTGGCCCACGTTCCTGTGCTCTTATCTGACAATGAGGCTTATCAGGGCTCTAAAATATATATGTGACAGAGCTCGTCCAGAGCAGCCAGAACAGTAATGCGTCCTCAGGGAATATATGCTAAGAAGTGTCTCCTGCCTCGTAAGTAACAGGCATGTGGTCACTTCTCTCAGGGCCAGCGAAGCTGTGTACCAGGAAGGGGCAGCTGCGGCTCCTCCAATCACACTGGACTTGAAGCATGTGGTCAGGGCTTATGTGCAGGTCTCTCCTCTTGCGGGGCTGCAAGGAGCGCGAGCCAGGTCTTCCCAGCACTCCCTAGGCAAAGGTCAGGCAGGGCCTGAGAGCAGATTGGTGCAAATAGCTTCCTTTTTCACATGCAGTTCCAAAAAATCAAGCAAAGCAAAGGACTGGGCCTGCGCTGAAAGTGAAATGTTCAGAATTTTCAGCTAACCAAAATGTTGGGTTCGGGGTCAAGCAAGCAGTCGTGCTTCAGGCGCTTTTAACAAAAGCAAAGGAAGCGAAAGGCTGGACTGGCCAAAGAGGAGACAACGCTGCTTGCCCCAGGATCAGCCCCATGATTAGGGCACTTGGCTGGGTTGCTGGGAGGCTAGCGGCTATTTCGGTGCATCTCTCCTGCTGAAGCTCTTCCATTTAGTATAAATGTGTATTCAGTGGGGTAGGGGCTGGGACCAGGGTGTCCTAAGGGCCCGGCCGAGTCAGTCTCTACTGGCCCAGACTCGTAAGTTGCAAAGTGGATCAGCATGAAGGGGAGAGCTTGAGAGACGCGCACCCAGGGGAGCCCTGTTGGCCTATGAGTCAGTCACCTCCTGTCAGGAAAGGGCTGGCTTGGCTTTGCCGGAGAGGTGCCAAGGTGTTTGCAATTCAAGAAGGAGGTAGGTGGGCATGGCCCTGAATCAGTCCAGAAAGTGGAACGCTGGGCTCACTGCAGCCAGCCACACCTTTGTCAGCCTTTTGGTCAGCAGAGGAGTTCAGAAAGCAAACCAGACACTGGCGCTGCATGGGGAATGAGACGGAACATGATACAGGACCGTATGTAAATGAATGGGACAGCCTCGCCGCAGATGTTGTGTGGAGTAGTGATGGCTCACCAGGCATATTGCCAAAGAATGATTAGAAATCTGGAAAAAGTTTTATCTGGAGATGGATTGAAAATGCTGGGAGTGTTTCCCTGAGACAAAGAAGCATAAACAGAGACACGCTAACAGATAGAAAACAACGTGCTAGAAGCTTCAGATGGGAACATTTGCTCGTCCTCTCTTATAACACAAGCACAAGGGGCCGTTCAATGAAGTTAAGATGTGGCAAATTCAAAACTGACAAAGGAAATGCTTTTCACACAGCATCTATAATTAGTCTCTGGAATCACTGCCATGGGACGTCGGTTAGCCCAAGATTATAGTAAGATTCAAGCAGGGATCAGACCTACCTTTGCATAACAGGACTAGTCAGAGCTGTAATACTTAATGCTAATAACGGTACTATTGGAAGGGGGTAACACCTCTTACTACAGGATTTAAAGAAATCTCTAGTTATTGGGTATTAGAATCAGCCCTTCTTGGGTGGGGGGAGGGGAGTTTATCACATGTGCCAGCTGTGCAGATTCTTGAACCTTCGTTTGAGGCATCTGGGGCTGGACACTGCAAGACAAAGGCCGACGGAGTAGAGGGACTTTGGATCTCATTCTGCCTGGCACTTCCTATTCCCAACTTCCTATGTTAACTATCACCACATTCAGGTCATTTAACTCCACTACAGACAGGGACCTTGTGGCTAGCCAGGAAGGTCTCATCTCAGGAAGAGCTTGTCAGACTGGATTTCGGTTAGTTTGGCATTGTCTTCATTGAAGGGCTGTAGTCACCCTGATATTTCTCTGGCAGCATACAACATGCCCACTCATGCTTAGACAGTGCTGGGTCCTGCCGTGAGGGCAGGGGGCTGGACTTGACGACCTCGCGCGAGTCCTTCCAGTTGTAGTGTTCTAGGCTGTGCAGGTGAATTTGCCGCCTGTGAGCCTGTGGAGCAGATTAGGGTCTTAGAATAATTTGTATAAATTCAACCGGTCAGGTATTAAGGGTTTAAGAAGCAGCAGCTGTGGACAGGCCCTCCGCTCTCATTGCCTTTCCGTGAGATCATTGGCACACACGGGCGTGCTGGGTTGGGGGGTTATGTGGCCGGGATATAAAGAGGATGTTGGGCCCTAGGGCCTTGGGAGGGCAAAGGAGCAACTGTGCCCTTGGAAGCATGGCACGAAGAAGGGAGGGGGCCACTTTGCCAGGGGCCCCACAGGGCCAAGCTGCGCCCTCCCGGGCCTGACTTGAGGGCCTTGGGGAGTTGTGCCCACCCACCCTGCAGCTCCACTGCTGCCCCACCTCAGGGTCTGAGCTTGACTAGCTGCCCTTGTTGCAGCCCCTCAGGCCCGATGAAGCAGTGACCCCAATGCACATGGGTGCAGAGCCATCACCCCGCTGGAGCAGACGCCGGTTCCTGCCGGAGCTCGCAGAGCACAGCCTGACTGTCCTCCCAACGGGTGTGCTTCTATGGCCTCATGGCCACTGGAGTTCTCTAATTGCACTGCCATGAACTGCCAAATGTGCTTCGAGGAGTCGCCGCTGAGGCGTTGTGTGTGTCCTGGGTGCTCGGCCAGGAAGAAGCTCCGCTAATCCTGCGCTGGCATCAGGGAAGCGCTCAGAGAAACCTGAATAAGCAGCATAGAAGGTCCAGCCATGTGGCCCTTTTCCTTTGCCACCGTTCACTGGGTGGGGTCGGGTTATTGTGCTGGAAACGCAAGAGGCTGGAATTCCTCGGCCAGAGTCTCTCCGGGGCCAGAAAATTAACATGGCTTCTCGGATTTAGCACAACAGCTGTGGGCTTTGCTGGGGTGCAGTGGCGATTCCACCAGGGGTGCTCAGAAATCTCTGATGCTGGAGTTCAGATTGTGGGGAGCTCTAAGGGACACTTGCAGGAGGTTCCAGGGCTTGAGCGACTCCCTGTGTAAACGCATCCACTGCTTAGGGGGAGAGGCTGGATCGACATTGGTCAGGACAGGAGTAGCACGGACTGCAGCCGTGGTGCCCTCCCGCACCCCCTCAGCGCCTATGCCAGCGTGCCCCCTGTCTGACCTTGAGTGGAGCCCATCTCCGTAGGAGGGAGCGTGTAGAACAGCGTCCAAGGCATTTCACGCTGGCCGCTACAGGGGACCTAGGAAGGACGGCTGAAACCCAGAGCCTTCTCTTATTTACAATCAAGTCTTGCTATGTATTTCCCTGGGAGGAGCTGAAATATTTTACTGCCGTTTATAGCTGCTGAAACCTCCGTTGAGATTATTAATCCCCTTTGGCACTGGGCAGGTGTGGAGAGTAATGTATGATGCCTGGTAGCAGGGCAGGTGCAGGCTCCCTGGCTTTCATTGCCTGCTCCACTCAGCTGCAGCCCAGGGGATCGCATCTTTGCGTGGCGATGCCCTTAGAGCCTCAGAAGAAAGGTTATACTAATGCTTCATGGGATAATGAATAAAAAGCCTAAATCTGGCCCATGAAAATGAATGAGTTCTCCCCAAAGTGCTTCACTTCTGAGATGCATCTAAATCAAATTATTCCGTGTGGGGTAAATTCCCACCACTGGGTTAGCAGCGTCTCCTAAATATTAACTGAGAGAGATTCCGAGCCGAATACCTTTCAGAGTTATTTAAGAGGGTCTCGCGTTTCCATTTGATGATATGTTTCTAAATTATACATTCAACTTATCAGAGTGAATAATACCTCACAGCTTCGCCATGTCAGATTTAATGTTACTTATTCGGCTGCAGCCTCATGTTTACATGGAGAAGGCAAGCACATTGCTTTTCTCTTCCATTTATCTTCACACCCAGCGCTTGGAGAGAAAGAAAGCCTGAGACATGTAAGCGGTGTTTGTGGTCTCTCTTGTTTCTGAGGCTCGATGCACTCTAACCCATGGGATGTTCCTGCTTACGTTGCTTTGCCATCTGTCCTATCCCTGCTCTGGCTTTCGGGTTCGGATCTGTTCGTTTGTCGGAGGGAAATCCGTGTTGTTTCCAGTACCTTGGAAATGCCTAAGTTCTGTGCTGTCATTTCGCTCTAATTTGTCCCTAAATGTCTTCTAAGAGCCCAGCGAGCAGTGGCAGTGCTGGGGATGCTGCTAGACAACATTGACCTCCGGTGGTGCGGCAAACCCTCTGGGTGCTGGACTGGAGAGGTTCAGCCTGTAGTTGAACCAGCTCTGTATCCCAAGTCTCAAAGGGCCTGGTTCTCTTTCCACCATCCCTGGTGTGAATCAAGGGTGACTTCACTGGAGTTACAGGAGCATAAATCTGGTGCACGTGGAAAAAGAATCAGGCCCCAACCTTTCTCCTGTGAGGCAGCCATAGAAGTGCTCAGCATTAGCCCTAACCTGGGGCAGAACCGGTGTTGCTCCAGCAGGCTCCTCTCCGAAGGGCGGTAATTTGGAGTGAATGTCAGATGTGTTCCCTGTTCCTCTGACGCTTTGTTTCCGAGGCACAGCCTTGGCGTACCTTTTGCACAAGCTTGGTTCATGCTTTTGGTGCTCTCCACACTGCGGTCCTGGGGCCACCACCTGCAGCTTGTCATGGGTATGTTGCACCTTGAAGCTCTGCTCTTGCACTCACAAAGATCGCACCAGCGGGGGGTGTAGCCTGCAACTTTGCCCTTCACACACACTCTGCAGCACCCAGAGTCTGCCTTGTCCTTGGCAGGGTTGGGCTGCCTTTGACAATTCGCTATCAGTGGCAGCGAAAGGCCTGTTGGGTTTGAAGAAGGGACCCCCCCTACACTTCTGGGCAATGACCAAGAATTCGCTAGCTCCACAGGGTGCCAGCTGGTTTAACGAAACACTAGTGTGTTGAGCCAGAGCACTGCAGTGAAACGGGACCTTCGTGTGGGCGGTGGCTGTGCCCGCGTCCTTTCTCCGGTGCTGGAAGCCAGTCCCCAAGTGAGGCTGCTGGGAGAGCTCCCAAGTGATAATAGCAGCACCAGATGCAAAGGCAGAGGGATGGCGCGCCACCCGTCTGACTACAGACTCTGTGTGGAGCTGAGAAAAGAGGAGGAGGGAGCAATATGGTCTGCCTCCTGCCCTTGTTGCACAGTTCTCTTCTGGGAGTCGCTCCAATACTAGGGAGCTGGGCTCTGTAAACAGGAAACACCTAGGAAAGACTAAGAGGGTTTGTTGTGGGTGTACAACAGGGCATGCTTCAACTATTGTGTGTGAGTGTGTGTGGGGGGCGGTTTTCACAAAGAAAAATGATCACAGCAATTTCGTATCTCCAAAAGTGTTGTCTTCCGTCAACCAGAGGCTGGCAGGGTGTGTGTTGTGATTTTAGGTGCTAGACACCTCTGAATCAGTTGCCTTCCTGCCCCCCTACCCACCCACACACACATCACCCCGTCACTGCATCCAGAGACTGCTAGGCTGTGTCTAGACTGGCCAGTTTTTCCGGAAAATCAGCCGCTTTTC
>JANRFK010003894.1:720782-738804 GCA_030068395.1 Apalone spinifera | reverse complement strand
AATGCTTTTAATGGAAAACTTTTCCGTTAAAAGCACTTCCGGAAAATCATGCCAGTCTAGACGCAGCCCTAGTGTTTGGTTATGTGCAGCTTTACAATCGAAAGCCAAACACTTTACCTTCAATGGCTTTGCAGATTTTTGTGCGACAAGACGCAGTTAAGAAGTAGATCCCTTTGCATTGTAAGTGCTGCATATTAACGTTGACTTCCCCAGTGAGATTGGGGGGTCTAGCTGCTGGAATTGGGCTCCTGCTCTCATCTTACAAAACCGGCTTCTTTTCTCTGAGTGAGCTTGTTCCCAGGGCTATCTCGATTTCTTCTGTACTGTCAGTGTCACGCCACGATGGGGTGGAAGGAATTCCGAACGCCAGCTTTCTGGCCTGCAGTCTTCTTGTGATGTGCTGCCTCTTACTGGGCTCTAAATAATTCAGTGCCAAGAAACTTCCCTTGGTTCCACTTGCTTCTGTCTCTGTCTCTGTCTACCTGCATCCGCGGCCTCTTCACTGTAACATGCACATGGTCTGTGATCCCGGTGCTGCTTCAAGCAGTTTATATTGAACTTCTTTTTCCTCTGACATGTAAATGAATTGAAGCCTTTTGTAGGGTGCAGTGCTGCTCACTAGTCACACTCCCCACGTTTCCTTTGCTGTTTTTCTTTATCGAGATTAGGAGCTCTGAAAGAATCAACTCTGCTCTTTCGCTCACTGCAGCTACTCAAACCTCAGCATCGGCGCATTTTCTTCTGAGCTGCATCTTCTTCCTACTAGTTGTGTCGCCCCAGTGCTTTGTTTAAATTTTGTGGCAAAACACTCTGGCTGTGTCTAGACTGGCCAGTTTTTCTGGAAAATCAGCCGCTTTTCTGGAAAAACTTGCCAGCTGTCTACACTGGCTGATTGAATTTCCGCAAAAGCACTGACTTCCTACTGTAAGAAATCAGTGCTTCTTGCGGAAATACTATGCTGCTCCTGTTCGGGCAAAACTCCCTTTTGCACAAAGCTTTTGCGCAAAAGGGCCAGTATAGATAGCTGAGATTTGTTTTCCGCAAAAAAGCCCCGATTGCGAAAATGGCGATCGGGGCTTTCTTGCGGAAAAGCGCGTCTAGATTGGCACGGACGCTTTTCCACAAAAAGTGCTTTTGCGGAAAAGCGTCCGTGCCAATCTAGACGCTCTGTTCCGAAAATGCTTTTAACGGAAAACTTTTCCGTTAAAAGCATTTCCGGAAAATCATGCCAATCTAGACGCAGCCTCTATATTTTCAGCCAAATGAATCAGTATAATTATGCCTGATTTTCAGTGTCAGGTTTCAGCTCACGTGCTGATTTGGAATGGTGATTATCCCCATCAGAGATGATGAGAATGGAGAACTAGTCTGATTGGGCCCAAGTTTTTTAAAGCTGTTGAACAGTGCCTCTATTTATGAATGTAACTTTTGCCGTGCAAGCCCCAGTAGTATTGTGGAACTGAGCTACTTGTGTGACGGTCTTTTAACGAGGCTGCTGCGCCTGGGTTTGTTTCAAGTCATCTCTGGTTTGCACAGGCTGCCATTCAGACAGGTTACAGCTGTGCTTTGTGACTCAATTTGCAGCATCTGTGCACCTCTCTGTCTGCTTACACCACGTGAAAGCTAGAAATAAGCTTCAGTCTATTCTCTGCTCCATGAGCCTTCACCTTCCACAACACATTCTCCTAAAAAACTGTCACCCGTTCTTGTTGCAATATGTATAAACACTGGAGTTTCTATCCGCCAACTGAAATGCCTCCTTTCTCATTCCCGCCCTTGCCAGAAAGGCATTGCCCATTTGCGAGGCTTAACCGTGCTTGACAAGCTGTGGTCATAAAGACACAGAGCAGAATGAGTCCTAAAATTTACTATGCTCGTCATCACATCAGTAGCTATTGTCTGCATGTTGCTGCATTGGAGGCTGCTTGTAAGTCACTAAGCTACCAATTGGGAACAGTGCGTAAAATCCCAGCCAGAAACAAAAGACAGTTTAGGAGATGGAGCATCTGAAAATGGGTTGACTGAAAGCTACAGATAGAAGGGAGCTCCTCCCTTGGGCCTGACCGATTGACAGGAGGCGAATGGATACGCTGGGTGGAGAGTGAGCAAAAGCAGGAGCTGGTCCAGACATGTTTGCACCAATTTGTTTCAATTTTAAAACTGGGTGGGCAATAGCAAAAAGTCACATGCAATTCCAGGCGAATGAACTGCCCTGGGTCCTTATGGATTGCGTATCCTAGAGCTGAGCACTGCTGTGTGACCCAGGCAACGGGATGCTGTCACACCGCAGAGAGAGAACAGTCATGCTGCTTGCATTCATGCTAATGGCTCTCCGCCTAGAGCCAGTCTGCCGACCAATGCTGCAGCAACCTTGCGATGGGCGTAAGTGGCCCAAACCTATTGATTTGGAAGTTGAGTTTTCTCTATTTATTATCCCTTCCTTCCTTTTCTCATTTCCTTCTGCCCCTCATTCAGTCTGTACTTTACTTTGCTCTGTTTAGCTGTTTTAATCCTTAACATGAGTCATAGGTGCCCTCCAAAGGAGTGGGGTGTTCCCCGGACTGCACACATCCAACTTGCAGTGCTTGATAGTGAAAGCCATTCCAGTGATGGGCTTGCCCTACCGCTATTCACATCAATAGCATGCCAACAAGAAAAGCAAGGCTGTAAATTGCAGAAGGGTGTCTCATTTTCCAAAGAGTTTCTCTCTCTCTCTCTCTCTTACACACACACACTCACACTCTCATTCTCACACACACCCCTCTCCCCCTGCTCCCCAAATACAAGATCTGACCCGCTTTCTTTGGCCTCGGAGAGGTCTTTCTGCCTCCTTCAGTTTGATGGGACTAGTTCTGAACACGGATGTCCTTTCCAGCACTGAGCCGAAGCATTGTTGCCAGTGTTCTAGGACCGAGTTCAGCCGAGTGACACTGATTTACACCAGCTGAGGATGTGACACAGTAAAACGGGATTTACAGCAGACCCTGGCTGCACTCCCCTAGACCCATTCCCCTTCTTCAGGACCTAGCCATTCATCAGTACCATTTGTTTATGATTTTCCATCCACTTTTCAATCCCTCCCCCTTGTCCATCGCCACGTCGTTTTAAATTGATTTGGTAAAGCCACAGAGCAAAGCCTTTCTAGTGTCTCCATATCGTAGCACTTCCAGGTTCCTTCATCTGTTGGCTTTGTGATTCTCTGAAAAAAGAAAATCGCGCTCGTCTGGCCCCACTTGTAAATGTGGGGCTGGGGCAGAAGGGGGCCGTATGCTCAGTCCTAGTGGGGGGTTATGTGCAGTGCAGGCAGAGGCTGCCCGCACAGTGGCTCTGTTCAAAGGGGGGTGGGGGGGGCTCGAAAGGCGAGCTCCGGGAAGCGTCCAGCGCGCTCTCACTGGACAGACCAGCAGGGCTGAGTGTATGGGCCCATAGCTGGTCCCTTTCCTAGGCTGGGCAAAAGTGTCACCCTCAGAACCACATTCGCTAAACAATGCTGAGCGTGAGCACAAACAAGGGGTGTGGTGTTTAAAAACCCATTCCCGGTGCTTGTCTCTCATCCAGCTGTCTAACAGGAGAGTGCCGAGGGCTAGCCGGGACTTGCGGACCCATCTTTAACAGGAATGGACCTACAAACGCGAAGGGCGCTATCCGTGTTCCCCTTTGGTGTCCTAGTTACAGCGTTTCTGTCCTGGGGGGTTCCCAGCATACGTGATGCCCGAAGGAACTTTGGTACGAACAGCTCTCTTGAAATTCAAGCTCCTTATCTGCTGCTTGCCATCTAAGGCTGCTACTGCAGTACCCAGCTTCCTGTCAGCCCCGGGGCGCCAAAAAGGCAAGATCCAGAGAAAGGGCAAGAGATACTTTTACCTCAGTAACCTCCTCCAAGAGAAAGTTCTGGAAACAAATTCTTCCATCCGTGAGGGCAGGGGACTGGATTCGAGGACTCTTGAGGTCCCTTCCAGTGCTAGTGTGCTGTGATTCTATGATGCAGTGCAGTGGAGCACGTCAGAGTGACAGGCAGGCTCTCCCCATGTTAAATGTGCATCTTCTTTACAACGCCTGACCCTTTGCCCCAGAAATAAAATACCAGACCACGAGAATGACAGGTGCCTTTAAATCTTGTGTCCTGAAAGCATTTTACAGCCTCTCGCCAATTAAAAGGGAAGAGCTTGTCCTGGTACCAACAGGAACAGACTTCAGGCTCCCTTTGGACCAACTGGTCTATATTTCAGGAGAGTGGAACTTGTCGAGAACTTCTCAGCCCCCTTACTTCAGCGAGTTATTTTTCCCATGAAGCTCTTCAGAGCAGGGAACACTTTAAAGATGACGGGATTCAAGAGATTAATTTGTTATTGTAGTCCTTTGGAAAGTGCAGTTGCGCAGAAACGAAGCTCCTGGGTCGTAACGAAGTTCAGATCAATTAAAACAATTTACTTTGTTGCTAATGATTTCAGACCATTGTAATTTATTGGTGAGTAAATGACTTCAAAAGCACATTCATTCAGTGACAGCACAGAGGGAATTTTAACAAGTTCTTGGATAAATTAAGTCTAGAATTTGGTAACAGACTTTTATTGTAAAACATTTAAAGTAGGCCTGTCACACAGCTGTAAGGCTTCAAAGTTTCAGGAAACAATTACAACGTCTCATCCGTTCTTCAATGGCTAAAGACACGCAATTAACAAGGGTAGTTATTGGGCTGGGCTTCTAAACAGTAGAGATGTTACCCGGGAAGCGTCACCCTTAATGGGTGATGCTTACTGAGTAACAACTAAATGATGCCGGGGAACAGCCCTCCGCCCATGGCCTGCCATTGGCAGAGGGCTGCTTCAGCTCTGTCAGGCCCCCATGTGGGGCTCCCGGCTCCCAGCCCATGAGGCTTGGGCACTGGCAGCCCAGCATGAGGCCAGAAGTGGCAGACCCTGGTGGGGGCTGGAGCAGCTCCCACCTGGAATCCCACTTAGTCAGTTAACCAATTACACATTAGGTTGACCTAATGTTTAACCAGTTAACTGAGTAAACCGGATTTTACATCCCTAGAAAGAGTCAGGGCATGTCTGCACTAGAGGAAGATCGAAGCTGCTGCTGTTGATCTCCCAGGGTTTGAATTAGCAGTCTAGTTAAGACCGCTAATTCAAAGTGAGAGGAGCACGCCGGTCGATGCTGGTACCCTGCTTTCATGAGGAGTAAGGGAAGTCGAAGGGAGAGTGTTCTTCCTTCCACTTCCTGCAACGTAGACAGCGCCAAAAGCCGAGTTAAGCTACTTTGACTTCAGCTACGCAGTTAACATAGCGGAAGTTGCTAAGCTTCATTCGACTTTATCCTGTAGCGTAGACATGCCCAGCCAGTAAAAACAACTCTTGTTCCTGGAGGAAGTTGAATGTGTATCTGATCTCCTCACTCATTCCCTGGCAACAGGAAGCACCACAAGTTGTGTGTGACTGACACTTTTATGTCAGAGACTAGGTAACACTGAAGGGTTTAGCGTCACAATATTCACCAGTGCAGGCATGTCAAACTCGAAGCCTACTGAGGGCCGCACAAACAAAAACTGATTGCTTTCAGGGCCACCTAGGATTCCCAGATGGTTTCTCGAGGGGAAAAAAAAGAAAAAGCATTTTAGGTGCCAGGCAGAAGGCACCGATACTGGACATCCAGCAGCCCTAGGGCCACCAAAGAAAATGTACTTTGTCGGAAAGTCATAGTTATTTATTATTATAGATTAAGTTTCAGGTATATTTTATAATATTACAATAATTTGATCTGTAAAATTGTTATTTGCTCATGTTAATTAATTTTTAAATTAATTTTACATATTTTTAATTTAAATATAAATTTAAGGTACTTTTAAATTTTGTATATGATACATAACTTGTTTTGTTGAAATAGGAACAAGTATAGACCATGGTTAATCAAATAGAACAGGCTTCCCTTGAAAATTTCAGATACTTTGTAAAGTTGAGATTTTGCTTAAAGATATAATTATTCATGCAATTGCAAAAAATTGACATATTTGACATAAAATTAATATACATTTTGTGATTTTATTTGGGAATAAATAAATAAAAACAAAATATTAACAAAATAACCTCTTCCATACCCCCATTCTAACCCAATCCCCTCCAGTCCTGCAGAGCTAGCCCCCCCCCCCCCCCAACCTAATGCCTCCCTCCTCCTCCAGAGCCAGGCACTCCCAGGCTTCCAACCTAATGCCTCCTCCCTCCCCCATAGCCAGGCACCCCCAACCTAATGCCTGTCCCCTCCCCCAGAACCGGGCTCTCCCAGCCCCCTGCAACCCGATACCTGGGTCCCAGAGTCGACATTGCTGCCTGAGGCACTGGGGCGACGTGAGCACAGTGGCCAGCTGTGAGCAGCTGCTGGAGTGCCCAGTGCAGAGCGCCCAGCCGGCCATGATTGCATGTGCAGAGCGGCCCGGCCGGCTGTGAGCAGGCACCTGGCCACGTGCTCCGAGCGGCCAGCAGCCCACACTTAGTTCTTTGGGCCACAAAGCATTTCAATCAGGCCACGTGCCTCCGAACAGCAGTTTGACACGCCTGCACTAGTGCTCCCTGGCCCAGTGATTCAGGACATGAGTAAATGGCACTGACGTGACTCCCAGCTTTGTGGAGCCCTAATGAGGACTGAGAGGACAATTCCAGCACTGACTCTTCTTCCCGGAGCAATGGACTTGAGGAAGCGTATCCTGGCTTAGGTCCACTCCCTGAAGTTCCCTCCTCGCCCACCGTTGCTGGCGCTGGCTGATTCGCTTGCGCACTTGCTCCTCAAAGCCAAAGTGAATGTGCCTCGTTCTGTGGGCGTGCCAGGCTGCAATTAAAGACCCTGTTTGGCCCTTGCCAGCAGGCTTGGACTCTCAGGACTCGTACTGTGGGGCTCTTTCATTGGGCTTAGGTGCTTGGGCTTCAGCTGGAGCTCTCGGACCGTGCAAGGGGGGATCCCAGAGACTGGCAAAGAGAGGTCCTGAATGAGGAATTAAAAATCTTTAAAATCTGCTATGTATCTGCGACAGTTTGTCTGTGAGCATGTCCGTCTCTGTCTGTCTGTCTGTTCAAGAACTCTTCCTACACGGTAACAGCTGGGGCCACCAATTTGGTATACAGCTTCCTCTTATCCTCACTCAAAGCAAGGTCAGGGCTTCGATGTGCCAGGACAACGGGATGTGCCTGGATTGCTACTCATAAACCAGACAGAAAAGAGACCGAATCACTAGGCAGTGAAAGGGGCTGTCTGGGGGCGCCCCCCCTCCTGGGACTGCCCCCTCCCTGAACTTCCCACTCCCCAGGTGCTGTTTAGAGAGTGCGAGGGGGCTGAAACTCCCCCCTCCCCTCATATGGGGACATTGCTGGCTGTTCCCCTTTGTCAGGGAGCAAGGTGAAAGCGTGCAGTTTGCTGCAGTCCTCGCTCTGGCAGGGGAGTGCAGGGGGCAGACAAACCTGGACCTGCCCCAGCCGGAGGACATGCTCCCCTGACCAGGCGACACCTATTGCAGTGGCCACGTAGAGGCGCGTCTCATCTGGCCCAAGCTGCTGCGGTGAGACAGGGCGAGGGGTGTCCTCTCTCCCCGGGGCACCCTGCACCCTCCTCCCCAGCCCCGCCCCAGAGCCACGACTGAAATGAAGAAAAACAAAAACAATAATTGGGTTAAGGACCTGGGCAAAGCTGGGTAAATCTTCTAGTACAAATATATTAAATGGTGCATGATACTGAATGAATGTGAAACTCAGAGGGGTGCATGAGCTGCACAAAAGCCTGGGCACCAGAGAACACCATTCCCAAAATTCTGGTGCATCTCATCCATATGTGGAATCACTGAAGAGTTTCTGGTATCGGGGGGTAGCCGTGTTAGTCTGGATCTGCAAAAGCGACAAGGAGTCCTGTAGCACCTTAGAGACAAACAGATTTATTGGAGCATAAGCTTTTGTGGGCAAAGACATGTGTCTGACGAAGTGGGTCATTGCCCACGAAAGCTTATGCTCCAATAAATCTGTTGGTGGATAAGGTGCCACAGGACTCTTCGTCGCTTTTAAAGAGTTTCTGTTCATTTTAAAGATTTTGATTTCATTGTGACCTCCTTTCTTCTGTCCAAATCTGTAGAGCCCTGTGGGTTACAAAATTTGTATCCTCATCCGTACCTGCAAAAACGAGCTATGGATGTAAAGCAGATAGCCACCGATTTGCAGAGCTCCACAGATCTGCGCTCAGGGTCCTGCGGTCCCTCTTGGGGGCATCTCATACAAAGCATTGTCATGCTCTGAATACTTCTGATCACATTGACTCCCATGGAGGATGCGCAAGAGCCAGATCCCAGGCTCTGGAAATATTCCCATGCTTTTCTAGTTTTCCCGGTAGCTAGCATTGTGGTTTTCCTGTTACTCTGTGTATCACCCCTCTCTATAGTGACCTTTTCCCCGTGAGCAGCCTCATGACTTACAGCTGTGTATCAGGGCGATGAGAAAGGAATGGGTGGTGGTTGTAGTGCAGTAGGGCATTGGAGAATGCTGGTGTTGGAGTCACTTCCCTGTGCACATCACAGCCTGTCCCTGGGTGAGGTCATGTTACAAAGAGAGAGACAAACTCATACTTTGGGCTTGTCCCAAAGAGAGCCCCATCCCTGTCAAAAGATCAAGGCATCTCAGGAAGAGTCCGATTCATCTCAGCTTCCTCCCTCTCGCTTGGCAGCAATTTCGATATTTACTTTAGAAAGGTAGCTTGCTCTCTCTAGCTGCGTGCAAGAAGAGTGAGGCATCAGGCTATGTCACGGGACAGCGTAGCAATGAGGAGCTAAAGGGCTTCATAGAATGGACTTAGAGTTAAGGCAGGACTTGTCAAACTGTTTCACAGTGTGAACTGCAAGAAAGATTAGCTCGTGCACACAGCAATGCCCATATACAGTCCTGGGGGCTATTTCTCCCATCCTTTAGCCGATCACGTCTCTGTGGCATCTGCAGCAATTGCTTCCCTGGAAACGTGAGCGTAGGAAGGTGAGCTGTATGTAGTCGCTGTCATGCAGTCTCTGAGAGGTGAGCCAGCACCAGGCAACTAGCCAGCTCTTCACAGACTTGCAATTTGGGAGCCACTGTGTTCAAGGGTCAGCGGTAAAGAGAAGCCTCCAGCGCCTCCCTGAGAGACTAGCAGAACTCAAGCGGGTTGTGCTGCCATGTGTCCTTCGCAGAGGTCATCGGGAACAGGAGATGGGCGTGTGGGATGGAAAGCCGCTCTCTCTCTTGTGGCCGGGTCAGGCCAGAGGGCTACAGGTAAGGGAGCCCTGGAGTCAGTCGGTCAATTGGCAGGGGCTGGCCTAGAACCAGCAGGAACGTTCCAGAAGCAGGCTGGACAACCAGGCCAGTTGGAGCACCTGGAGCCTTCCAGAGCCAAGGGTGTCAGGCTAATCAGGCCAGCGGGGGCCAGTCTAGCAGCACTTGAGGCTGGTTTAAAAGGGCTCCCCTTGCCTCAGCTCTGGGGTGTGAGAGGAGAAGGGGAGGCGTCCAAGTGCTGAGCGGGAGAGGAGTCTGGGTGAGAGCTGGAAGCTGCCAGGCTGCTGAAGTACCAGTGGGACGGTCCTGGGAGGGATCATTTGGGGAAGGGGCCCAGGGAAGTAGTTGCCAGATGGGGAGTAGAACAAGCCCCATCTGTTGCTGCTGCCTTAGGGTCCCTGGGCCAGAACCCGGAGTAGTGGGTGGGCCCGGTCCCCCCCAAACCTCCCCTGTGCCAACATAGCATCTGTGCCTGGTTAGCGAGACCAGGGCTATAGAGGGGTTTCACCCCCATGCTATGGACTAGCCTGTAATGAGAATTGCTCAATAGGCAGTGACCCTGCCTCTAGCAAGGAAAGAGGCCGTGAGGTAGGACACAGCCAGCCTCCGAGGCTGGAATCTCTTGGCCAGAAGTGCTGGACTCATGGGCCCAGCCAGAGCCCTGCCACACTATGTACAGATTAGTGTTCAGGCATGGTGGTTAAAGAGCATTTAATGAGCAATTATTTCCTTAGGTGGTACAGAACAATTACTGCGTGCAGGTGTTTCTTGTAGCTATCTTTTGACATACTTCTTTAATGGAGGGATTTAGCAAAGAACATGAAACTTAAAATTAAGAGTCAGTGCTAGGTTTTTCAGGGTCACTTATCCTATGGACAACCCTGATACAGCTTCAGTTTGCCCGCTTGGTAGAATTGGCTGTCGCATGCCAGGGACAGCCAGATTTGTCAAGCCCCACACCGGTTTCCTTTATTAGTTCGATTGGTTTTATTGCCTTTCTGGAGCTCCAAAGGGTGATATTGTTTAGTAACAAGCACCTGGAAAATCATTCAAGTTGACAGTCACTTTTAGATTCCATTTTTTCCTTGTATCTCTATCTATAAAAAGGATGACTGGATGACACCGTGAACGAGGTGGGGAATTTGTGATACTGAAAACAATGTCTGCCGTTCGCTGCAGTCCAAGTATCATCCAATTGTAATAATACATCCACCTGGGATCATTTTACTTGTAACTCTGCAAAGCCCAGCTGATGAGGGGTGTGATGCCTTCCAGTGGTGCATGTAACAGCAATGTCATTTCTGTGAAATGCGGGCATTTCAGACCCATTGATGGGCGTCAGTCGTCACTGAGGAGGTGTGAGGGAGTTTCCCCACACTGGGGCCATTCGTGTTAGGTGGCTAGTCTAGGAACTGTCTAGACTGAGGTGTCAATAGCGGAGGTTTTGGAACGAAGTGACAGACTCCTCGAATCATAGAACACTAGAACTGGAAGGGACCGCGAGAGGTCAGGCCCAGTCCCCTGATCTCACGTGGCTGAGTCTTTTCTCTCCTGCTCTTTAATTTTGTGCCGCACTTACATAACACAGTAATGGGCGGGCAGAGAAAAACAGTTGCCGTGTGCCTCCTCTTGTTGTCCTGGGACAGACGAAAGTGCCACAACCTGGTTACTCCGTAGCCATCCTGGTGGTGAGGGGGCAGCTGGCAAAGCAAATCCCCAGGCCCAAGCAGCTTCTCCTTACAAAAGCGAGGTTGTTCACTGATGAGCATAATCCCAAAACAACCAACACAACAGGACCCTCTGGCAAAGAGTTCACTGTCTATAACTCCACTGGGCCTGACCGACTCACTACATGTAACATGTTGTCATAATAGTTATCTGAATAATATCTTGCAGGGTATCCTATCAAAACTAGCATGCAGGCCATGAACATCATTGCATGATGTGCAGTTGTGCATAAAGAATTATGGATGGATGAGAAAAATGGGAGTGAGCAATAAGATGCCAGTGGTAAGAAATCAGCATTCGCCCGAGAGGTCGGCAGGAACTCGGATATGAAATTGCAGCGCGCGCTGCTCCAGTGTATGACTACAGCTCCCTGCTGGTCATGGATGCCACGACTTTCATAATCTCTGATTTAAGCGGTAGCTGGTGCACCTGACCCAAGGCCACTGGAGCAGCTTGGGCAGCACCCAGGCCCCACACACCAGCCATTACTGGGGCAGTCACCTCTCCCTGCCCCTCGGCAGCAGGAGTTTGAGTGCAGGGAAGAGGACTAATGGCTGGGGGTTGCAGGGCAGGGCGTTGTTTACCTGGGAAGCTCAGCTCCTAGCGTCACGTGCTGTCTCCTCCTGCAGACACCACATCCACAGCTCCCATTGGCTGCAGTTCCCTGCCAATAGGAGCTGCAGAACTGGAGTTCGGGTAGATCAGCATGTGAAGTTAGGAGCTGGAGGTCACCACTTCCCAAGAGCTAGGTAGGGAGCCTGCGTCAGCCCCACCTACCTCCCCCCTCGCCAGCGCTTCCAGAACCCCCTCCCTCTGCAAGCACCTAAGGTATCTCCTGGGCCATACCCCCCTCCGTACCCACAGCATTCCCAGGGCCACCCCTATGAGCTCCCCCACCCCAAGTTTTAGTCAGGGATATAGTAAAAGTCACGGATGGGTCACAGGCTGCAAATTTTTGTTTACTGCCTATGACCTGTCCATGATTTTTACTAAAAATATCCATGACTACATCTTAGCCTTAAATTCAACCTGTTGCTTAAATCAGCCTCTGTACCAGTTGTCTGGGGAATAGCAATGTCATGCTGATTTTTAAAAAAAGGCTCCAGAAGCAGTCCTGGAAATTACAGGCCAGTAAGGCTCACGTCAGTACCAGCCTAATTGTTTAAAACTATAGTAAAGAGAAGAATATCGGGCAAACGAATAGACCCAACATGTGGGGAAGAGTCGCCTGCAGCCTTTGTAAAGGGAAATCCTGACTTGCCGGTCTCTTTGAATTCTCTCAGGTGTCGGTAGGCATGTGGACATGGGTGATCCAGTTGATGCTGCATAGTTGGATTTTCAGAGATCTTGGACGAGGTCTCATGCCAAAAGCAAATGAAGGAGTCTGGGATAAGAGTCCCTCATGGATCCGGAACCAGTTAGCAGCAGGGATGTTAAAATGCGTGTGTCCAGGTAAACGTGTGAGCACTGAAAATGTCAGCGGTGACACGTTTGCACTAAGGGCTGGAGGCAGCTCCCCAGGAGCCAGTGCGCACAGAGAGCCTGACTCTGGGCGAGTAGACAAGGTAGGCTGGCTCTTGTATGCCACTTGCACCTGCATGACAAGTCGTCCACAGCCATGCTTAGGTGACGAGGAAAGCGCAGAGTGATTGTGGCCTCCATTCTGTGCACCCCTTCTATGACGGTAGTGCTCTAAATCTTCACTGCTTGCCCACTCTGGCCATACCACAGTGCAATGATTCATGACTGCAGACACCAGGCACCTCGAACTGACTCCCAGCATCTCGCATAGAACGTTTGACCTTTGACTCCAAAAGCTCAGGTCTCTGCCTGGTGAGCTGTAAGAGCATCTCATCCTGAAAAAGACAATGATGAACCATGTAAGAATGCCTGACCTATATTCTGGTACCTGCCCAGGGCATATTGGTGGGGAGGGGTGTGTGTGTGTGTGTGTGTGTGTGTGTGTGTGTGTGTACACAAGAAGTTTCTTTACTAGTTAACCTTACCCCCCAAAAAAGGCCTAATGCTGAATTCTGCTCTCTGTCCTACCTGTGTAGCTTTTTTGTGCTGAAGCATGTTGCACAGGTGCACCAAAAGCAGAATTTGTCCCTCCAAACGGAAATGTGAAATATTTGTGATCAAAGCAATGGAGGTAAATGATGATGCGCCTTACAAAGAGGACTCATCCAGTAAGAGCAGGGAGGTTAGATATTACATAAGGACAACAAAATTATTTTCAAATGTAACTATAGCTTCAGTAATCTGATACATCTAACAATAGATGCTCACATCAGTTGACTTGTTATATTTTCTTGAGGCTCAGGATGATGGAAAGTGACCTATATACACGGCTGATAAGTAGCCAGAAACTTACTGTATCTATTTTCTTTTTATGTTCTTAAACCATTATGGCCTGTACATTGCAAAGTCCTGGAGAGGGAGTATAAGTGGTTAATGGAACTTCCCAGCGTTACGGGGACTGGGCTGACCTGCCCTTGGGTTACCTACCCACTAGCAGCAAATATGCTTTACCATGTAAGTGGAAGCAGCAGCATTTTCTGTTCTGATGGTACATCAAGTTTCTTTGCTTCTCTCTCCCCCCCCCCCCTCGTTTTCTCTTGTATTATTTGGTGTCTGCTACAGATCCCCAAATCACAATAGGGGACCATGTAACTGCCATGCATAGGCGGGAAAAGCTGTGTGATCATTGGGGACTTCAACTGGAGTGACACATACCAGGGGTCATATGTCTGTACTAAAATATCCATGGACTTTCCAGTATATGTGATGATTTCATAAATCAACACTTGTTGCATCCAACACAGTGGAATTCTATATTAGGCCTTGTCTTGAAAGATAAAGAAGAACTGATAACAGACCTAAAATGGAATGGTAGCTTAGGTACAAGTGATCATGATTTGATTACATTTGTAGTGTGGAAACAGAATAAAGTCAAGATCAGTAATGTCTGTCTGTCTGTCTATGATATGATGCTTTCAAAGGGCCAATTTCATAAAACTGGGAGGAGTTATGAGCCAAGTGAGGTGGAAAGAAGAGTTTTGTCAGAAAATGTGAATGATAGTTAGGACTTGTTTAAGAATACTACAGTAGCTCCCAAAATCAAAATTCCACAACCAAGGAAGAAGTTTATATTGGTTTAAAAACCCAGCATGGTTTAGAGGGGAAATAAAGGCATCTCTCTCTCATTCGCGCATGTGCTCTTTTATATACACACACACACACAACAAATGGAAGAAAGGAGATCGTGTTCATAATGAATATAAATCAGTCTGGAATTGTAGAAAATTGAGAAGGGACGCAAAGCAACTCAAGTCAACATTTGTGGCCAGCAAAATTAAGGACAATAAGGAGGAGCTTTAAAAGTATGTTAAGAACAAAAAGTATTGCGCAATAGTGTTCAGCTATAGAATGGTAGAATTATCAATAATAATGCAGAAAAACAGAAATGTGCAAAAACATTTCTGTTTTGTACCAGGAAGATGTTAAACAATTACTAAAAGTAGACATTTTTAAATCAGCGGGCCTGAATATCTGGCATCCAAGAGTTTTAAAAGAGCTGGTAGAAGAACTCACTGGACATTGATGTTGATTTTCAGTAAGTCTTGCAACAAAGTTCCAGAAGACTAGACTAAAGCTAACGGTGTGTCGGTACTTAAAGCAGTAAACAGGATGACCTCTGTAATGTATAGATTTATCATTCTCTGACATTGATCTGGGACAAGATAATGAATCATCTCATACAGTATTTGGTTAATTAAGAATTAAAGGAGGGTGATATAATTATTGCCAATCAACGTGCATTTAGGGAAGACACGGTGTTCCCTCTAAGATTGATGTAGGGAGCCCTGAGCCTCTGAGTGGGGCTGATTGATCACGTGGGCTGTTGCGCAGCTTAGCGGGAACCCTGGTCAAGACAATGCCTATCAAAGTAAGTAGGGGTCCTTTTTAATAAGGTTATACATTTGATTGACATAGGAAATAGTGCTAATTCAACGTTCTCAGCTTTGTGAAAGGCATTGGACTTGGCACCACATCACATTTTGATTAGAAAACTTGAACAATATAAAATCAACATGGCACACCTTAAATGGATTAAAAACTGGCTGATCGGTCTCAATGTAACTATTAGGGGGCCTCATCATTGTGTCAATTGGAGTCCCACAGGGATGCATTCTTGGCCCTACCTCATTAGTAGTTTTCTGTAATGACCTTGAGGAAAATATAAAATCCTCATTCACTGACAAAGTTTGCAGATGACACACAAATTGGGGGTGGCAAATAATGAAAAGGACAGTCCACTACTGCAAAGTGATCTGAATTGCTTAGTAAATTGGGTGCAAGGAGACACTGCATTTTAACATGGCCAGATAGAAATGTATGTGTCTGGGAATAAACGTCGGCCACACTTAACAGAATGGATGGAAGCAGCGGCTCTGAAAAAGCTTGGGAATGGGGGAAGAAGCTGGATAATGAGCTCAATGTGATCTCCCAGTGTCATGCTGTGGCTTCAAGAATTACTACAGTCCTTCGATGCTTAGATGGGGAATCTGGAGTAGGAGCAGAGAGGTGGTTTTACCTCTGCATTTGGCTTTGGTATGACCACTGCCGGAGAACGGTGTCCAGGCTCAGTCCCACAATTCAAGAAGGCTGTTGTTAAACTAGAAAGGGTTCAGAGAAGAGCCACAACAGTGATTAAATGGTGAGAAAACGTGCTCTATCGCAGCAGAGTCAAGGAGCTCAGTTTGTTGAGTTTGAGATGATTAAGGGGTGACTTGATTGCAGTTAATGTGTACTCTTCAATCTAGCAGAGAAAGGTATATTATGCTCCAGTGGCTGGAAGTTGAAGATGGACACATTCAAACTGCAGTGAGGGTAATTAACCTTTAAACAATTTACCGAGGTTCATGGTGGATTCTCCATCCCTGACCATTTTTTAAATCAAAACTGATTTCCCCCCAAAAAGATCTACTCCAGAAATATTTGGGGGAAGATGTGTGGTGTGAAATGTGCAGGACTGATCAGAGCAGTCCCTTCTGGCCTTGCAATCTAGATATCTGCGTCTGAGTTCTCCTGGGGTGAACCTCTCGGTCTTACTCCTGATACTTCTCTTTGCCTCTGCAGCACGGAAGGGCTTGTAACTATGAAGGAGAGAATCTGTACAGCGATTTGTTTATGGACTTGACACATGTTTAAGTCACAGAAGAAAATTTAATTTCTCCTTGTAGAATGTGTGTAATGCTGACAGGTGGAACCGAACCTGGGACCTTTCGGGCGTAGTGCATGAGCGTCTACAGCCTGAGCTAAAAGCCAGCTGGCTCCCCACTAAGGCTGCAGAGTAAACTCATTCTCTCCCCCTGTAAGTGGCCTATGAGCCAGTGAACCACACTCAGCAGGTGTGCGAGTTACACGTGGAAGAAGATCTTTGTCTCCCACACACAATGAAAGGCCATTATGTTTAGAAGGTCATAAAAAGGCACTGAGACCCTGGCAGAACAGCCAGAAAGCCTTCAGGGTGCCACCTGGCTGCACCCTGCACCCAATCAATGGCTGGAGGATTCCTTAGCACTGTCTCAGGGTACGTCTACACTTGCTCCCAAAAAATGAGGAGTAACGTTAGTTTGAACCAAGGGGTTTGATTCGAACTACCACACCCCGGAGCGCACTTCCTGGTTTGAATCACCTGGCAAGTGGAATAGCGCGCGGGCGAGATTATGCTAATGAAACGTGGGATATTTAAATCCCTGCTTCATTAGCAATTTTGGTCGGCTACATTTGCATCCCTAGTTCGAACTCAGTGATACACCTTGATTTGGTTGCAATGTGCTTTTAAGGTGGCCCTGTCCATGGGCCTCAATGCAATAGAAGGTGACTGCGTGCGCAGCAGGAAGGAGCTTTTGGCACCCGGAATTCCTGTTGTGCTAATCAAGGGGTTATCTGCATGCTGTCTTTACCCCACACAGGAGCAGTCAGGCCAGGGAATTATATTGATGGATCTAATTCTTTCTGCCTTGCTAAGTGTCTTCTGATAACTGTATCCCTTGGAGTTACCTATTTCTCAGCTGTTACTCTCAATTCCGAGTATGCTGACGCCTAACGGAACCCTTTGATCTCTAGTCATTTCCTCTGTCTTCACTGACTTCCAAAGCTCTTCTGTTCAACTTAACCCTCCCCATGCTATGCACTGGGCGTGCTGCTGACTGCTCCAGGTCTGGGCCGTCTTGGAAGTCAGCTGCACATGCTGTTCCTGAAGTAGCTGAACAGTCCTAGGAAAACTGATTTGTGGTGCTTAATAGTTGAGTCTGCAGGTGCTACTGCAGTAGGACATAGAACTAGGCCCTGCCCCCTGAAGCTTTGCAGGTTAGACCACGACTAACAACCTGCCATTTCTGCCAAGAGCTGCCTGAACATTTCACTTCAACGAACAGGTCAGAGCGTTTGTCATCTGGCTGGGCAGTGACTCCCAGTGCCCAGGCATAGGGAATGAAGTGATGATCAGCCAGGCAGCCAGTTGGTGCATCCACAAAGGATGGGGAGGTTCTCACAGCTGGTTGTGGTAGTGGGAAGCCTTGTTTGCACATTAGGTTGTCAGTATCAAACAGGCCTGCCAACAGGGGCAGAGGGGAACTACCCCAGGGTCCAGCGAGTGGCAGAAAACAGAGCCTTGGGGGGGTGCGTGATCTGGGCGGCCCTAAGGAGAGGGGGGCCTCACCCCTTCGACCCGAGAACCCGCGAGCCAGTCTCCCCCCCCCCCACACACCTTGTCCCGAGGAGCCTGTTGGCTTGCCTGGTATCAAATGAGCAGAGCCAGTCCTGGTCTCGAAAGAGCAGCATGGTGGGATGGCCTATCCTAGGATCCCAGCTGCTCTATACTCATGACAGAAGAGAGACAGAATCAAGGTGGGAAGCCAGAGGAGAACACAACCCAGGTTAAGCGTATAAGACCATCATGACTGGGTGGTGGAGTGGCACTGTATGTGAAAGATAATGTAGAATCAAATGAAATA
>JANRFK010003894.1:687018-701472 GCA_030068395.1 Apalone spinifera | reverse complement strand
GAACTTGATGACTTTCTGAGGTCTCTTCCAGCTCTATGGTTCTATGATTCTATAGACCTCTATCATATCCTCCCGTAGTCACCTCTTTTCTAAGCTGAAAAGTCCCAATCTTTTTAATCTCTCTTCATATGGGACCCATTCCAAACCCCTCATCATTTTTGTTGCCCTTTTCTGACCCTTTTCCAATGCCAATATATCTTTTTTGAGATGAGGTGACCACATCTGTGCACTGTATTCAAGATGTGGGCGTACCAAGATTTTATACAGAGGCAATAAGATATTCTCTGTCTTATTCTTTATCCCTTTTTTAATGACTCCTAACATTCTGTTTGCTTTTTTGCCTGCCACTGTACACTGCGTGAATGTGCATCTTTTGTTTCATGCTTGCAAACACTTTCCCTGAGTGTTTGGGTCTGTCAGGACCCCCACCCCTGTGGAGGTCAAAATCAGTGGTCCAGGCTCCCACGGAGTCCGACGTTGGTGCTTAGTTTCAGTAGTGTGGGTGCTGACCCCATGTCTCCTCTATGGCCCTGCACTGTACTTAGTTTCTCTTTCACATTTAGATGCATATTGGGACAAGGCTCCTGGGACTGGGACCCAACAGACTCACCTCAGGTGACCTCTGCTGCAGCACCTTGTGGAATGTGCTTCTGTTGTGGGTGGCACAGAGTACATGCAACGTGTCAGCGTAAATATCTGCAGATAAGAGCTGGGGGTCTTATTGTGTATCGGAGCTGGGGGGCCTGCTGATCTGACCTCTCTACAGTTAGGAGTCTACAGAACCCACAAAACATGCCTCCATCCAACCTCGTAACAGGAGAAGTGTAAATTGTATGTCACAGGTACAATGCGAGCTGATTGTATTCACAATTGTGCACTTATCCTGAGACCCCTGCAATACTCTGCCAAAGAGGTGAATCGGGTCTGAAAAGACACAACCCAGGAAAAAGAAAGCAGCAGAACGGATCTCCATCACGCAAGTCCCCTTGCCCATAGATTGCTGCATTTAATTTGCTTAATTAAAGAAGAGTCCTCAGTGATGCTGAGCTAGTCCCTAGGCAGTCTAGACCTGATACAATCTAACAGCACCTCTGCTGTTCTATTATTGAGAAAAGAGACATTTATAATCTCGATGGGAATGAGAGAAACTCCCCGCTGAATCTGAGTGGCTCAGACATTTGTCTGTGTGAGATACTGTTTGATAGACAGATTATCTGCAAGAAGTGACAGGGCTTACTCTATAATAATACAAGGTGAATCAAGAGTCTATCTGAAGCCAGTGGGGTCACTCCTGATTCACACCGGAGTAACAGAGCAGAATTCGGCCCTCTCTGCCTGTTCTGTACTACGCCGTCTTTCCAAATTAAGTCTTTCCTGATAAAGGTCAAAAAACATTCTGACACTAAAACCACCGTCCCAGTTTTTTACCCAGGTGCCTTTCTTGACTCGGGACAGCAGCCTGCCAGAGCCGAGCAGTTTGCTCAGCAAGGTAGTTGTGGCCTATTGGGACTGGCTCTTCAGTCAAGCTTTGCTATATCTATGCCAAGTGCATTGCCGGTTACCTCTCTCAGGGCACCAAGGACTGGACTAGCAGATCTGTCTGACCTCATCAGGAAGGTGAGAGCCACACTGCTGCAAATACATAGATGATTCTGCTCCTTCTGTGAATTCAGTGGCATGGCACCTAATTCCTACTGAGCTTCCCAAGCATGACCTCCCTGAATCTCATTAGCCCCACTGGAGAACACCACGGAGCGAACCCACACTCTTCCCTCCAGAGCACGCTGCCCCCCAGACAGTCCACACATCGTAGCTCTCTGTTCTGGACCCGCATGTTTAACAACAGGGCACATTTTTGTTTGTCCCATTCAGAAAAGTATTCACTAATTTCTCGTTTTCACCTTGTTCTGGGATTGAGACCTTTTGCCAGGTTTTAGAGAACATTAAGGGTGTGTCTAGACTACATGGCTCCGTCAACGGAGCCATGCAAAGTAGTTTGCTCGACATAGTCAATGAAGCGGGGATTTAAATAATCCCCGCTTCATTAAAATAAAAATGGCAGCCACGCTGTGCCGTCAATCAGCTGATCCGGCACAGCGCGGCAGTCTAGACGCGGTGCGGTCGACAAAGGCGTCCCTTGTTGACCGCACTGTGCCGGATCAGCTGATTGTCGGCACAGCGTGTGACCATTTTTATTTTAATGAAGCGGGGATTATTTAAATCCCCGCTTCATTGATTATGTCGAGTAAACTATTTTACGTGGCTCCGTCAACGGAACCATGTATTCTAGACACACCCTAAGAGTCTTATCACACACTCCTGAAAACGAACTTCCCAGTGCTAGCACCTAACTGACTCCTATGGTCCTAATCAGCCTTCGCTAGATGCTGTAC
Source organism: Apalone spinifera (assembly GCA_030068395.1). Lineage (NCBI taxonomy): Eukaryota > Metazoa > Chordata > Testudines > Trionychidae > Apalone > Apalone spinifera. Next base: position 699,079 of record JANRFK010003894.1, on the reverse strand, counting down.
TCACCAGTAAGGCTAAGTCTACACTGCAACGCTATTTCAGGATACCGGAGTATCCCGGCATAGCTAGCCACGTCTTCATAGCAAGCCTGTCATTTCGAAATATAGCGGGCTCACTATTCCAGCATCCCTGTAAACCCCATTCCACGAGTAGTACGGGACATTTTGGAATAGTGGGTTCTTTTGAAATTTGGCACCAAATTACGAAATAAACTATTTCAAAATTAACTCGAAATGAGCTACGTAATTTGCGTAGCTCAAATCACATGTCTTATTTCGAGCTGCGGTGCAGTATAGACGCACCAAGTGTATCACACTGGAAACTGGCTTGCAATCCTGCAAGGGAGGTCTGCACACAGACTGTGATTCAATCACCACGTGCTAGAGTGACAAGAAACAATATCCCCCTCAGCCCATTTGTACAGGACAGAAGCTCTCAACTCCAGTGCACTCTGGCTACCAGCAAGCTGCAGGAGCACCTGTCCAAAACATGCCAGATTCTACTTGGTGGCACTTTCCTTCCATTGGTGCCACTGAAGAATATACCGTCCTTCAGGGCAATCCAGTGGAGCTGCCGATGTGCAGGGCACCCTTCTTTGTACCCCACAAGCTGCCGAGGCAGTTCTTTCTTTAGCTTGCCAAAGTCTGAAAAAGTTCCTGACCCTCGTCCCCAAGCCACCATTCCCGGTGACTGTTCAGCGGACACGAGGGGAGATGTCAGAATTCTATGGTGCAGTTTGCATGGTCCTAGTGTGAGAGGGCTGAAATCCACAACGTTTCATCACTGAGGAATCTGACTGGGGTATTTTTCCATCCAGGCACTGAGGGGGTGGGTATGCGGATTGTTTTAATAGCTATTTACATCAGAAACTTTGCACCCACAAGACGGCTCTGGGCAGGGCTCCTTTTTGGTCAAATTAACGTCAGTGCGGTAGAAGCTATCTGTGCGCAACAGCAATCCGCTGCAGTCTTACACAGAAAACACGGCACATGCTGAGTAGCTCTCGAGGAAAAAGCCTCCTGCAAACGAGGTTCAGAGGTAACGACTGGGTCCCTGTTAGAAGGGGCAGGGAGACAAGGTAAGATGTGACTTTTATATGCAGAATAAAGTGTGTGGAGAGGGGACCGGGAGCAGACATGTTTGGGAAGGTCCAGGGTGCCTTTCGGAGGGGTGGGAGACATGGTGAGAGGGGTTGGGCCTGGGTGCTTTGCAAAGGTCACCAGTCTGTAAGTCAGTCTCTCTGACACACCTAGACCCTGCCCAGACATTGCTCTTTGAAATAACCTCAACCTGTTCCCCAAAGCCCCCCAGGCAAGCCCCCCAAAATAGCCCTGCCCAGGGAGAAGGCTTTCAAATGTGCAGCTCCCTAGGGCAGCGCCACGTGGGAGACGCTCACGTTTCCAAGGACACGCTGCGACTTGCTTTCTCTCGGTTTTTGTTAGTTGTGTCCCAAGTTAATTTTGGGAATTATCAGAAGGCATTTTGCCCAGGCCAGGCAGTGTGGCCCGAAACAGCAGGACTGTGAAGGAGACCTCAGGGGAAGTCATCAAAGGGCACCGTTCCCTTTGGGGGGAACTCACTGTGTAATTAAACCACAGGCCCCGAGCAGAACACGTAGTTCAAGGAGAGTGCTCAGACTAGTGCCTGCAATGCATCTGATGGATGCATAGTTTGTGGATGCATGTTGCACCGGCACAAAGGAAGACAGGCCAGGCCTCAGACGGACTGGATATAAGGAAAAACAGGCTCCAGATTGTCCTTCAGCAGTAATGTGTGTAGCACGTTTGCTATATAAACAGACCAAGCCAGATCACTGTCTGGAACAGTTCCCACCCTTGGGCGACGTCTACACTGCAGGCGTTTTGCACAAGAACAGCCGTTCTTGCGCAAAAACGTGCAGAGCGTCTACACTGCACGTGTGTTCTTGCACACGTAAATTTACAGTAAAGTGTTGGAAAACAGGGCTTCTTGTGCAAGAGTTATTCCTCTCCTCATGAGGAATAAGCCCTCTTGTGCAAGAAGGCAGTGTGGACGGGCAACAGGGGTTTCTTGCGCAAGAGAGCATCCACACTGCCATGGATGCTCTTGTACAAAAGCACATGGCCGTGTGGACGTGCTCTTGTGCAAGTACTTGTGTGCAAGAACACTTGTGCACAACAGTTCCTTGCGCAAGAAGCCTACAGTGTAGACATAGCCTTAGTGTTTCCGCAGCAGCCCAGAGAAAACAAGCCCCTTCCTATCCCGTGCAGCTGGAAATCGGCAGGTACTCACACATCGGTTTGAGTTGTCCAATGAGTTCCTCTTTTGTCCATTTTGCCCACTCCTTCTTGTCTGTGTTTATGGAGCATAGGATGGGACCACATGGTTTTCCACAGTCCTCTATGGCAGGTACATTCAGGTAGTGCACCAAGACGATGTCAGGGTTCTACAGGGAGAACAAGAGAACAAAGACCATAAATACCTGGGACCACTTCTGGTTTCTTTCCCCGTGACAGAGTCGGTAGCTTTCTCTTCCTTCGGGTAGTTATTGCAACGTCAGTCTCTGAGACAGCCGGAACTCATCCCCACTTTGTACATTCATTCCCAGAGACCATGGCCATTCTCTGCAAATGACAGCCCTCCCGCCCCCCGCGTTCCTTTGCTTGCATCTCACTCTTCTCTTTGTTTGCTTAGATCCAATCCTTTCAACCCATGGCCGCAAAGACACCCCCAAACACCAGCCACAATTGCTGCAGAATAAGAGGCACATGAATCATTTGCTCTGTCAAATGCTTTGATCAATGTCGGTGCACATTAGAGTATTTGAAATATATGGAAATAGACACGAGAACATCAATAAGAGCCGCACTTTTAGTACATTTGCAGGAAAATGAAAGGAAAAAGTCATGGAAACGGACATATTACACAGTGCTCTGAGCAGAGCATGCTTTCGCTCACTCCTGTCATTTCTTGCCTTTTGAAGAATCTTGCATGCTTGTAATAAAAAGATCAAGCTGAGGAAATTTGGAATCGGAATAGAGAGCAACTCTGCAGAGCTTCTGTGTATGAGTTTTTTAAACAACTACGGGTACCTGCTCCTGCAGGTTTGTTTAATGCCCCATCCATTTTCTCAGCTCATGTTCTTCAAATAGGAATCAAGGGGAAGAAAGAAAATGCAACCCCTCTCTGGTGCACTGCAGCTCTGCCGCAGCGACACAGACTTTCCAACTAGGAAACTTAAGAGAACGTTTATTACAGGGTGGATAAATGAATCATTTTAACAACAACACAAACAACCACTGTAGCTTCCCCACAGTGTCCCAGGGAGATTGTACAATAGATAGTAACAAGATTGAAAACTTGATTTCTTTCCCTAAAGTAATTTACTCCTAAGTTCACAAACTTTAATGACTACTTGGGAATTATTTATAAAAATAAATAGGATAATGGTGTAATTAAAACTGTAATGTTTCATTAATGCTGTTAGAGACCAGCTCCAAATTGGAGCAGGAACACAAACTGCCACGTGTCTGCAAAGACCGCACTAATGGGAGTCAATTTCCTACTGAACAGAGAAGAAAGAACGAGAGCAACAAATAGACTCCAGTACCAAAAAGACAATTTACTAATGAACCTGCCTTGAAAACGGACCATGAAGTAAACGAGCTTTCATCCCTCTGATGGGCAAGGATCTCGCAGGCTTCCGATATCTTGCAGATGCTCAAGATATCACACCGTTAACGTCCTGCCATTTTGCTGAGCCAGGGTGCCACCCTGCCCAATTCATACAGCCACAGAGAGCAGCCCAATACAAAATTACTTTCAGTCGCCAATCATCTGCTCCAGGCATGAGCCAGGAACCAAGCAATTGAAGTCTCTTCCCTTGCTGTCTCTCGTGTTTTTGGATGAAAGACGGGGTGGGTGAGCAGACTGGGACATTGCTACGTTTTTAGAAGGAGAGGTTTTGATGCTGTTTGGAATGACTAATTTTTAAATGCTTTCAACTCTGTGTGATACAGTCCAAGCTCCCTTGACTTGAATAGGAGCAGAATGAGCAGCCAATGCTGAGCACGTCTAAAAACGCCCAGCCTCCGCCACTAGCTCTGTGCTGGCAGGCTGCGTTCCTGTTGAGTCATTGGCTGGCTTGCCACAAGCCAGATCCATGATGACTGTGTGTGACTTTGTTAGGTGGGATAGACACATTGGCACAGCTGTTAGACTCACATGCACCAAGCCATACTGCCAGGGAAGGGTCATGTGTGAGCTGTATTTGCACAGCACGCACAGGCTGCTTCTCTATAATATTCACTCCAGGGAGCATCACCACGAAAGCATCAAGTGCCAGTGAAATCAGACAAGATGAGAGGGATCCAGCAGGTGCAAAACCGCTAGGGCGAGGCCAGCCACAAGAGCTACAATACACAATGATTCAGCTGCCGCGGTTCCTGAGGGCGATGGCTCTGGGGAGCTGGGTCAAGCAGACTTGGTTTTAGAGCAATGACACGTCACCCCCAGACTGAGGGCCTGTCAGGTGAGCACTAGGGCAGCTGGTGAAATGTAGGTGATCAGACACAAACACACCAGTGTCTGGGGTCCACGCTCCCTGGGGAGGTTCGCTCATCAGCACGCTGCCCTGCAGTATAAGGGCAGAAAGGTCTTTTTAGATGGGAAAACAATAATTGGTTCCAAAGCTGCCGAACTCAAGCCCCTCAAACCTGGGTCATATTTTAATGACCTGCTGCCCAGCCAGCTGCTGATTTCGGTGTTTGCACTTCTTTGGAACGTGTGCAGTGATTTTTATCATAAATCACTTGATGTTAATTTTGTGCATTCGGGTATCAGTGACAAGTTTTACTGGTTTTTACCTAGACATGGAGCAGCTACTGAGAACAGCTCCCACAGCTAAAAGTAACAGTTATAACAGCGCCAGTGATCCTCAGATGTGCGGTTGCGATGGTCATCCCACCAGCTGGCTATTCTGTCAGTGAAAACCAGTGACAAATGGGCTGGGAGGATAGTGCCACAGAAGGGAATGCAGGTAGAGGAAACACTGGGGTGCATGGCTCAGTTTATCTTTTCCAGCCATGTGCAGAATAATGTTTTATTCGCACCAAGGCATGTGCGAATGTGCACCACCAGTAGAAACAAAACCTAGCTGTGGGGGCTCTGTCAATCAGTTGGGCAGCATTGGCATTTCTGAGCAGCCGCACAAGTGCCCAGCTTCCAGGGAACGCTGGTGCGCCCTATTGCTGGGGACTCTCACTCTGTGGGGTGAAAGGTCAATCACCATCGTGCGCCTATGGGCCTGGTTCTCGTGGTCTCTGGTTTCCTGCAGCCAGTGAGCTCAGAGTCGGGCCCTCGGGGCATGGCTTCCTGAAGGCGCGTCTCAGCTTGTCGTCAGCCGTCAATCACACATGAACTACAGACAAGGAGCTCGCAGGACACCACAGAGCCAGGGACGGGACGTTTACCAAGGCAGCTCTCTACATGGCTCTCAGCCACCCAATGGAAACTCAGGGTCCCCAAAGTCATAGTGGCGTGGCACCTGAGGCAGGTGGCTGGCAGCCCTCCCCCGGCAGGCCTGGCCTGTTCTGTGGGCGCCGGGTGCCAGGCGTTGAAGATGGGCCCTGGATCCCTGCTCTGCCACACCAGCAGAGCCAGAGGCATTTCCAGCCAGCCAAAGGACTCCAGGGGAGTTGTAGGAGGGATGCCCAGTGAACCCTCCCCCTTCTAAAGCCCCAGGTGGTAGCACTGGTTTAACCAGCCTAAGGGGCTTTAGCATGATTTAGCTTTCATAATTACAAGAGACTTGGGATTTGAGCAATACAGCATGGCAGTGAGAGTTTTGTGTTCAGATCTTAGACCAGAGGTGTAGTCATGGGCCAATGGCAGCTAACATGAGCCACCTACATTCTGCTTAACATATAGCAACGTCTGCTCCACAAAGTCCCACGTTTATTCCGTGCCTGTGGCTAATTTACCCCTCTTGTTAAATGAATGCTGTAATAGTGTTGGAGAGGCCTCTGACAAGGTGCATTCAAGTAGGGAGAATTCTACTGGCCTGAAATCCAGCGAGGTTAGAATGAACCCTTTAAGACACTCATATCTGAGGGGTGGAAACAGCAACAGCAAAAGGAAACTAGGAAAATTAAACCTCAGCCGGTTATCAAATTCTTGCCCAAAACTTCCTAAAACTGCAAGGGACAAACCCACACAAAAGCCAAGTGGCAGAATGACTGTTATGGCAAAAGGATCTATTGGCAATGGGTCATCTCACATGACTTTCAGGGAAATCGGAAGTGTGCTGAAGCGGTCTTCTAGGAGACCCTCACTGCCCCTTTAGTGAAGGGAGACAGAAGATCTGGAAAAGAATTGCTGGCTAGGTAAGAGGTGTATTAGGGAGGTTTTGGTTAGTCATTGGTCAATTTTTCCGGGGAAAATGGCTCTGTATAGTTTGGATGGCCTCCACCTCAGCAAAAGGGAAAAGCTCTCTCCTTGGGGAGAGGGTGTCTAGAGAAGATAGGAGGGCATTAAAGTAGATTGTAAATCGATAGTTTCCTAACGGAAAAACTGTTGCAGCCAACAAGCGGGGAGTCTGTATTCACAGAAAAAGAGGAACTGACCACAGAACAAAAAGTTAGTGGAAGCTTAAGTATAAGTGATCATTTATTATGTGCAACCCAAATAAAGTGCAAATCACTATATATGGTGTTTGAAAAGGGCCAATTTCACAAAGTTGGTAACAATTATAAGCCAAATCAGCTAGGAGAAATTAATCAGAAACATGTGAATGATAACTGGGAATAGTGTAAGAACATTTTATTAGAAGACCCAAAAGCCATAAGGAAGACAATTATATTGTATCAAAGGGGTAGCCGTGTTAGTCTGAATCTGCAAAAGCGGCGATGCATCTGACGAAGTGGGTCTTTGCCCACGAAAGCTTATGCTCCAAACACTTCGGTTAATTATATTGTATAAAACCTGACATAGCTCAGAGAGGAAATGAAGGCAGCTACACAAAAATCAAATTTAACAAATGGAAAAAAGGGAAGTTTATAGTAATTAATATGAGTCAAAAGTTCAAAACTGTAGAAAATTGATAAGGGAAGCCAAGAGCCATAAGAAGAAATCTTTGGCCAGTAGAGTTAAGGCCAATAAGGAGGAGTTTTCTAAGTATGTTAAGAATAAAACAAATCCTGACAATGGCATGGGTCCACTACTAAATTGAAATGGTAGAATTACCAATAATAATGCAGAAAAGGCAGAAGTGTCCAATAAATATTTTTGCCCTGTATTTGAGAAAAATGCATGATGTAATCATATCATGATAACTCTCCCCCTCACAGGGTCTCAGAGCCGCCCAACCATTTACCCTGCAATTAAACAGTCTCATAACCTGTGCCCCTCAAGCTTGACTTAGCTGAACCAGGCCAGCTGTGGGCATTTAATTGCTGTGTAGAAATTCCCTGTAAGAAACCGCACAGGGGAAATATTCGATTTTCATAAAGATATATTCTGGGAATCCATGTTAGTAGAAGATTTACCTGCTGTTGCTTGGGTCCTCAACTCAACCCATTTTTGTGATTCAGTGTCCAGGCTTCATTTTAATCATTGCTCTGGGGTGGGGCTGGGAAGGAGGGGCTCAGTCTTCAGGCTGCCCCAGCCAGAGAGGACAGCCCCAGTCCTCTCACACCACAGCAGCTTGGGGCAAGAAGCACCACTCCATGGCCACTGCAGCTCTAGGGGCCACTGCTGGGGCAGAGGTGCATGTCCCCCGGCTGGGGCAGGTCCAGGTTCATCTGCCCCCTGCGCTCCCCTGCCAGAGTGCGGAATGCAGCAAACTGGGCACTTTCCCCTCCCTCCCATATGAAAGGGAACAGACACATTTTTTTGGGCGGGGGGAGCATCGTCCCCTTTGGACTTCCTCAAAGGGTGTCTGGGGGTGGGAGGCTCGGGGCTGGGGCAGTCCCGGACAGGGGCAGTGTGTCCCCAGCCAGCCTAGTGATTGGGTCTCTTTTCTGTATGAGCAGCAATCCCAGTCCAGGCACATCCCTTTGTCCTGGCACAACCAAACCCCGACCTTGCTTTGAGTTATGATAAGAGGAAGCTGCCTACCAATTGGGGATCCTAGCTGTTACCATGTAGGAGGAGTTGCTGAACAGACACAGCCAGACAGAGACACTCTCAGACAGCCAAACTCTCTCAAATACATAGTAGCTACAGGACGTCAGACTAGGGGTATGTCTAGACTACATGGCTCCGTCGACGGAGCCACGTAGTCTAGACATACCCTAGATGATCACAGTGGTTCCTTCTGGCTTTGGAGTCTACCAAGGTAAGGTGGAAAGGTTTGTACTGTTGAACTCGACATGGAAATTTCCCAGCAATGGGAACGGAGGAGAGACGTTAACAGACTCTGGTGAAGTGAATTTAATTTGATTTAGAAATAACTTTTGACAGCAAGTCAAAACCAGGAAACCATTAGTCTGAGGATGAAAAAGCAGCTGCACCAATGAGGGGATGAAAAGGGGCACTTGCTGATGTACGGTACAACAGTGCATTTATCCCTAATAATTTCATCTGCACTCCGCCTGGGAGGTGGAACTCCTTTACTGCTACCATCAGAAGCTAAATGCCAAGTTTCAGACATTAGGGAAGTTTAGCTTCTGAGACGCGGCCGGTTTCTTTTTCCCAGAGAATCTTGTTTGGAGTAACAGAAGCTTTGAAACCTGAGCCCCCCGCTGCACACTCACGACTTCCTTGGCCCCTCCGAAATAGCTCCCCTCCCTTCTTCCGCTTCCCCCCCACGCCTCCACATTAAACCCTGCTGACGCCCGGTTGCTAGTGCCAAGCCAAGGAGGTCGTTGCTCCGCTTCTCTTTTCCGGGGTTACATTGCAATGTGCTAAACAGCAACCCTGCTTTCGCCAGTGAGAACAACCGAACTTGCTGCTAGCGCCGGGAGACAACGGCACGGGATGGGCATCGGGCACTTTGGCAGCTGTCCTCTCTCGGAGCCTGAGGGGCGTGGCTTTGAGTTCACTGCTCACAATGCATCAGGACCCTGGGTTCCAGCTGCAGGCACAATTCTCCAAGGTTCAGCCAGAAAACAGCCTTGCCAAGCACATCTAGTCTGCAGGGAAATCCGGCAGGAAACGGTGGCCAGCCGTCACTCCAAACAGATACCCAGCACACGGACCTTAATGCCGTGTGTGTCAGCAGCTCCACCGAGGAGAGCAGCAAGTCTGCCTGGCAACTGGCAACCTGGGACAGACACTGCCAGTCTTGGCAGATCCAGAGAGGGCCTTGGGGGGGAGGGGATGGTAACTGGTTGCAGTACCCTTGGTTGTGTGGTGTAAGCAGGCGCACGTTACACGATACGGTTAAAATGCAAAAAGCTGTTAGTTTGATAAAGAAAAATGCAAGTGCAACATCTGTTTGACTCTTGTTTGCAGCTTCATCAATGCTAAGTGGTCAATAAATCAGCCTGGCATGGCGCTCCCTTTCTTCTGTGGCTTAGTCATTAATCTAATGCCAGTTCTCATGAAAAATGAAGGCGAAAGGCTGCGTGCTAGTGACGGTGCACACATTACCCAGGAACCAAGGCCTGCGTGGCATGGTGCTCAGACCTCCCCGCATGGCTGCTGGGCAACAGGAACAGCCTCCAACGCTAACCGTTACACACAATTTAAAGTAGCAAAGTAAATTGGGGACCGATTGTTCCACCAGCCCGTTTCAGGACGGCACTGGTCCTCTTAGCACTATGCATGCACAACTGCAAAGCTTTTCCTGCAGCCAGACTGTAACAAACTGTGGTGGGGCAAAGGCAGCTAAAACAGAGCCCCCAGAGGGATGACCTCGTCTGGAACGAGGACACGCTGGGTACAGCAGCACTTCATGGCTTTGGTATCAGATGCCTGGCAGAGAGGGCTCTTTTCCACCTGCAACAGCCCGACGTTTGCTTCCCAGCAGACAGACTTACACTCTGGAAGCACCGTAGGAGGGGAAGGCTCCAGCAGTCGCACAGAAAAGGCAATGGCCACAATTAAAAGAGAGAGAAAGGGAAACGCAGAGGTCCTCTCTGGGTAGCCCAGTCTGCTCTGCTTGCTGCTGGTGGGACTCTGCTTCGCCCCAGCAATAACAGGTCACCCAGCAGCTGGCTTCTGCCTCCCAACTGACCCAGGCTGGAGATGGGACACCTCCCGAAGCGAGGGAGGGAAAGGTCTGGTGTGCAGACCCCTGCCGAGAATCGGGAGAGGAAATAAAAGCTACCTTCGAAGAGGATGCACACCCGCAGATTTCAGCCCAGCCCCTAATCAAAGACAGCATCAGCCTGTGGGACCACTCGCCATTTAGCTCCATGCTCCGCACAAGGGCCTGGGGCGCCTGCCATTCTCGTCTCTACAGAAATTGCTGTTATGCCTGGTTCCCAGCTGTGCCCATAATCCATGAAGCGCTGCAAGCGCACCAGACGCGGTGCCGAAGGGCTTAGAAAGTACACCCAAGGGACAGACAAGCCAGGGCAACACCCCGGTTCAGCGTTCCCCAGGCTGCAATAATCCCACTCCTTTCCCTGGCCCTCAGCCAGCCCGCGCCCTGCAGGTTCACAGGGAAGCGTTCTCCAGAGGGACTTTCATCCCACGCAGGACTGGCTCTCACAGGGCTTGTAATGAGCGGCGTGGAGCAAGCCTGGGGAGGAATGGATTGGTCCTGGACCAAGACTAGCGCCGCTGGCGGTGAAGGCAAAGTGGACGATGCGACCAAGCACAGCCGGGTAAGCAAGGACGGGCCGGGGCGCTGTCCCACTGCTTTCGTGCATACAGTTGGTCTCAGCTGATTCCACGCCAACCTGTGCAATCCTGCTCCCCCGACACCCGTGGGAGGGCTCCTAGGCTCAGTCGCAAACACATGTATTGCCTTGGAAGACAGCAGCGGGCTGTCTACAGCGGTACAGGATCACAGAGAACGGCTGGGCTCAACACTGCTCCCGTGTGCGGTACCATGCTCCAGGCAGGGCTATTTCTCCTGGGCGCAGCGGCGTCAGCGTGGCTCAGTTGCACCAGGACAGGCGAGGGCTACAGCCCTTGCAGTTTTCGCTTGACCAGAACAACCGTAGACGCTGTTCCTGTGTTTTACACGTCTGAGCCACATCTGAATCTTCTTTCTATTGAGACAAATGGTGACTCTTGCAGCAGTAAATTCCAAAAATTAATAATACATTGCAGAAAAAGTTCTGCTGCTTTTTAATTATATTCATTGCCCTATTGGACCAGCAAACCTGTATTGCGGGAACGGGTAGTTAGCAATCCAGAATTGCTTCTCTATTCCCTTCATTGTTATGGCGCTATCCTAGCTCCTATTACTTTCCAAACCAAATAGTCCAGAGGCTTTTAAAGCTCTCCTCATAAAAACACAGCCCCTCCCCGCAGGTGCCTCTAATCATCTTCACTGCCCTTCTCTGGACCTTTTCTATTTTTAAATCATAAATTTTACTTAATGATCTTCTGCAGCCCAGCATGATCGCCCTGGAGCTTGTAAAGCCTTGTTGATTCGCTCTTAAAAGTCTCTGTTTTCAGCCTTTAGCCATATTTTGCAAAGCCACTTAGCTTCACCCTGCAGCTTTAAATACACGGCTGTTTGGGGGCGCTCCCACTGCATGGGGGGTGAGTGCAGCATCAGGCCCAGACTCTGGCTCCAGGAAGATCCGGTGGCGGTGCTGGGCTGTTAGCTCAGGCCTGGTGCACAGAAGGAGCCCGTGTGCCAAGTGCCCAGTCCTGTGCACCAGCCCGCAGGCGGCCACTTTCTTTCCCGAGGCCCCAGAGCAGCAGGGCCTCTTCCCGCGCGTGTGCCTGGGCCCTGAGGCTAACAGGCTCTGCGCTTCCTGCACCCCGGGTCCCGCGGAGCAGCACCGCTGCTGCTGCGCTCAGCCAGCCGGCCCGCTGCCTGCCACAGGCTGGAGAGTGAGGGCAGGTGCCAGGCGGGGCCAGTCACGTGTTCGCTCTGCTGCCCGCCCGTCGGCCCTTTATAGGGTTGCCAGATGCTTTCGACAAAAGTACCGGACATACTTGATCTCGGGGGGCGAGGGG
>JANRFK010003894.1:676862-686918 GCA_030068395.1 Apalone spinifera | reverse complement strand
TCATTAGAGAATCCCGACATTTCTACGTCTGGTATTTTCTCCGTTGGTTTCCCGACCAGAACGCTCCAATACCGGACTGTCTGGTTCCAAACTGGACCCCTGGCAATGCTAGGCCCTTTATGTGGCCCCCTTCGCCCCCCAGCCTTGCTGCCGTCCCATGCCCCCCCACTCCCAGCCCTTGGGTGGAGCATTTGGCTCCCTCCTTCCCTCCTGGCCTGTGGGGGGGCTGGTGCCCCAGGGAAGCCCAGGGCCCTCCTGTCCCGGGAGTTGGCCAGGAGGAGCCAAGCCCGGCACGTGCCAAAGCCTTGCGCAGAGCATCCTCTCGGCTGAGCTCTGGGTGGCAGGGGGATTCGCAGCCTGTTCATGCCCCGACTCTGCAGGCTCCACGGCAGCCTTGGGGCAGGAGCTTAGGGCTGGCTGAACACTGGCCCAGGGAACAAAGGGCTCCGCACCCCCCGGCACTGTTCACTGCAGCCTGGTCCCTCAGCCCTGCCGCCCAGCGTAGCCTTAGGGCTTACCCCTTCCTGCCCACACTGCAGCCAGGGCTGGCTGGGGATTACTGGCTGCCAGCAGCTGCGGGAGGTGTGAGCTGCCTTTCGGCACTGTGTGGCAGGAAGGGACCAGCAAGGCCAAGGGGTGCGGCAGGGAAGAGAAGACATGAGCTCTGCAAAGATCTGGGCCAGGTCTTCCCTCCTCCTCCCCTGTGCCAAAAGGCTGCTGCTGGCCATGGCTGGGGGTCACCCTGCACGCCACCGCCTGCGTGTCGCCTTGGGAAGACGTGGCATCCGACCACAGGAGAGACGGGTCCATCCTGGGGACCGGCCAGGTATGGAGGGCAGCTCAGAGCACAGGGCGGGGCGGGTCAGTCCATCGAGCCCCTGGGCGCATGGGAGCGAGCGTGTGCCGCCCTCCCCGGGGGTCCCTGCAGCCTGGATGAGAAGATACATAAAAGGAATCCAGCTCCGCAGTGCTTGTCTCGCAGGGGCTCGCGCACCCGGACATTAATCTGAAAGCCTGGACTGCAGAGCTCTGATTGGTGCCATGGAGCTCGCTTGGATACGAGCAACTTTCCTAGGTCCCTGGTATTCAGCACCGGGAAATAGTGTCACCGTATCGCGGGGGCATTCGTGCTTCAAAGCCTGTGTGCACCAACCACCAAACTAACCATCTCCTTTGTGAAGCAGACAACGGGTCCTATGAGATGCCAGGACACAGACATAGAGAAAGAAACGCCACCCCTTCCCATCATACCAAAATGGCCAAGCTGCCTGGCTCGGGGAAGCTATTTAATAATAAAGGACATCCAGCTGCCCAGTTCCTTGCTAAAAAGCTGGTGCCAATGATCTATTAGGGCTCCCCTTTGGCATAATAGGTATCAGGAAATACAACCAATGCTATTTTCAATGTAGCCCACACCTCCAATGCGTAAAAACTACTCAGAGCTGAAAAGGGTTCTATAATTTCTGCCACGTGCTATGCATACAATGAACTCGTGAGTTCAAGAAGTACAACTTTCTATTCCTTTCACTGACTGCCAGAGTTACGAGAAGGTTCTTCTGGCAACAGTTCATTTGTGAGGTTTGCTTTATATTCCTCAGATCATTCAAAAGGGCAAAAAGTGCAATCAGGTTTCTGCAAAGACTGAAAATATTGCACACACTCCACTGTGGTAGTGCGATTAATACCTCGCAGACTGTCACCTGGGAAACGCAGCATAAAACAGCTTCTACAGTTTTCATAGATCCCCATAGAGCCTCCTGCAGTCGGCGTGACAGAAACACTACATTGATGGTAGGATATTGTATACAGACTGTGCTGGGCTGCGGCCACAGAAGCCCCCTTGGGATTGTTCCCGGTGTGCTGATCATACCACTGACACCCGCCTTCTTGCTTTCTGGCTCCCCACCATCCTCTCTTGCTGGGCCAGACCTCTGATCTCCTTCAGCCAAGGCACAGAGTTGGGGTTACCTTCCCCCCCCCTCCTCCTCCTGTGGAGCATGGAGACACTGAACCACTTCAGCTCTGGGAAGATGCAGTTTCAAGGGCTCAGAACCCAGGAAACCAATCCTCCAAAGGGATCAAAACCCCAAATAAATCGGCCTTTCTCTGTGTAAAAGTTGTACAAAGGGAAAGCTCATGAGGATGTTCGCCCACTTTATCAATGAAAGAGAGAGATGCGCACTGGTTGCTCCCCCCCACCCCCAGGTAACGATTATTTACACTGGCCTGGGTAGTACACAAACATGCTTTTTTACAATACAAACTAAGTAGGATTTAAGTGGTTGCGAGTGAAAACAGACAGATCAAAGTAAGTTACTAAATTAAAGTGAATAGAAAATGCATAGCTAGTACTAATTCACTAAGACTATGTCTACACTACAAAGATAAATCGGAAATTTGTGGTACACAAATTGTGTATCTTTCTGATTTACTTCTGAAAGAGGCTTTTCTGAAATTTGGCCCATCTACACAGCGCTAAATTTTGGAAAAAAAACCCCTCTTTTGGAACATCTCTTCTTCCTTGTAAAACGAAGTTTACAGGGATGTCAAAAAAAGCATCTGCTTTTCTGACCTTTTTTTGGAAAAGTGGCATTTGGAAAATGTTCCTTGAACATGGCAGAGCTTTTCTGGGATACCGCCAATATCCCGGAAAAGCTCTGCAGTCTAGACGTAGCCTAAGAAACTTGTTACATGCAAATTCTTACCCTAAATCACTGTTCTTATTTCAGGCATAAGCTTCAAGTCAGAGACAAACTCTTTTACTCTGACTTGGATCTCCAGCCTTTCCAAGTTCTTCAGGTGTGTGTCCTCTTGGGGTGTGCCAGGCATTTCAAAGGCCCGGCAAAGTCAAAGGGTTGCTTTAGCATCCCATTGCTTAAATATACTCTGCCCCAGGGCGGGAATCTTTTATTTGGTACCCCCCACTTCCCATGGAACAACACCACGCTCAAAATGGATTCCAGTACCAAGGAGCATGGTCACGTGTCTTTCTAGACCAACCACCTCCTGGTCTTACAGGACAAACAAGGTTGTTTACAAGGCACTGAGCTGATCACCAAGCATCGGGCTTCCAGGGCACCAGCAATAGCTCTCGTTAGCACATTTAAAATTATAAACAGATTCACATTTTGTATTTCTAACTGCACATACAAGAATGACACATGCACCAAAACAGGAAGTAGCGCTAAAGCAGATTGTAACATGAAAATTCAAGTTATGCATATTTATGTTCATAAGCCAATTTTCATAAAGCATGGGGGGCCAGTCACAAACAACCTGGCAAAAACCAAGCCATCCTCTATCAAGAAATGAGACAGACACAGTGACATTTGGCCATGTTTTCTGGTGGTGTAAATCTGAAGTCTCGGCAATTACTCTGGTCTGAGACTAGAATCTGGACAAGTGCATGAATACACACTCAGGGGTTTCTCCTTTCAACTAGCAGAGCCCTGGTTTTGGACAAGATGATTGGCTTGAATCCCAGTATCATCTTTATCCTTGAACTAATTTCTAACTGAGGTCATGCTACTGCTAGCCAACCTGGAAGCTGCAGAATTGGAATATATTAGTTTCTCAGAATAGCAATCACAGCCAAAAAAATTTAAAAAATCTCAGGTTAACATTATAGCTACCTCGAGGTGCCTGAAATGATTTTGGGCCAAGCATATTGGTTAGGGTGGCTGCAACAACCAAAAAAAAAAGGCAGCCAGGACTCTGAGTAGCCATGCCCAGACACCCAGAGCTGCAGGAGTTCAGCTGAGCCCTGGAAGAGCGGGAGTCGCCCGAGGCCTGGGAGGAAAGGTGAAGAGGAAGGTTCCATGGCGTGGACCCGAAGCTGGGAGGTAGATTGGGAACTACGTGCTGGGAAGCAGTTGCAATGGCTGGGCGGAGCTGGGGGCGGAGCCAGCGTTTACCGTTTGGGAGGAAGGCTGGATCCTGGGTGTGTTTTAACTAGAAAGGAGAGACCAGGCCAGCTGCCTGGCAAGCTGGGGCCACAGGAGAGGGGCTTCCATAGCTGATGGCCGGAAGAGGCAGATCGGGGGGGGGGGGGGGGGGGGGGGGGGGGGGGGGGTGAGTGGGCATGCTATGGGAATGCTGAGCTGCTGGGAAAGGAGCCAGATTAGCTGTCTGCAATTAGATTTGGGAGGATAAAATACCCGTTCAGCAGCTCATTGCTGCACCCGTCCCTGGCTTCCAAAGGGAGCGTTCACCCCAGAAGCTCTCAATAGCTCCACTGGCTTTAATTTCTAGCCAGCCCCACCAGGAAGTTTCTTCATAAAAATCAGACAAAGGATTTAATTTTAAGTTGCCAAAAAAAAAAAAAAAGTCTGATTTAAAATTCCATCGTGTGGCTCAAATTTCATTAACAGAAGGTAGAATCTTATTTTCTTTCAAAACTTTTCTCAGGAGTAAAGGACAACTGGGCTCATCGGAGCAGCAAGACTTATTAACCACTCGGAATATTCATCTGTTGGCTTTTTGCAATAATCCCAATACCCAGGAAACAATCTTTCCAGAGACACTTATTAAAACATGAGAACGGCCAGACTGGGTCAGACCAACATCCATCCAGCCCAGCGTCCTGTCTGCCCACAGTGGCCAATGCCAGGTGCCCCAGAGGGAGTGACTAGAACAGGGAATGATCCAGTGATCCCTCCCCGTCACCCATTCCCAGCCCCTGTCAAACAGGCTACAGGCACGGTCCCCTGCCCACCCTGGCTAATAGCTATCCCCCATGAACTTATCTAGCTCTTTTTTTGAACCCTGTTTAAGTCTTGGACTTCACAACCTCCTCTGGCAAGGAGTTCCACAGGTTGACTGTGCACTGCATGAAGAAAAACTTCCTCTTGTTTGTTTTAAATTTGCTACCCATTAATTTCATTTGGTGACCCCCGAGTTCTTATATTATGGGAACAAGTAAATAACTTTTCCTTTTCTTCTTTCTCCACATTATTCATGATTTTACAGACCTCTATTGTATCCCCCTTAGTCTCTTCTTTTCTAAGCTGAAAAGTCCCAGTTTAATTAAACTCACATGGCAGCTGTTCCAAACCCCTAATTATTTTTGTTGCCCTTTTCTGAACTTCTTCCAATGCCAAGATCTCTTGTTTGAGATGAGGCGGCCACGTCTGCCAGCAGGATTAAGGTTGTCACTGAGCCTTAAAGCACCTTGAACTCTGAGGATCCAAGGAGTCTTGATAAGGGACTTTCTCTTCCCTCCCCAAGCTGGGCAAACAGCTCAGATGGAAGGAAGCTCTGCAGGTTCTCTTCTGGAGGTGGCACTAACCTTCACTGCCTCATTCCTATGGGTTGTTACACCATCATTGCCTTGACCGTGTAGCTGCTAGAATGACCTTGTGCCAAGCCACAGGACACCTACAGGGCTTTCCCGATCAGCTGCTTCATTTCCTGACCTCCCAAGGGCCCTGCAGGCGTGAGACAGCTCAGCCCACTCTGCAGGTGCACTTTTGAAAGCCCCAGGTTTCTGTGCTGTGCTCTCATTGGGCTAAGAAAAGCAAAATTTGTGATTATTGACTGAGGCACCAGCAGGCGCCCGGGAATGTGACATGAGTGTGAAGTGAGTGTCAGGCTGAACAGAGGCCCAGGAAAGGTAGGGAACCCCCGCAATACACGTTCTGACTATAGCTGCTGTTCACCACGGCACACAGAGGTGAAAGGACATTACCACGCCTGGGCCATGCAGCCACGGGACCAGGGCCGGCCTGACCATGAGGTGAACTGAGGCGGCCACCTCAGGTGCCAGGATGCAGAGGGCACCACTAGGACCCAGAGTGTAGAACGTTGTGTCTGCTGCTGGTGCAGACGGATTCTGTCCGCGCTAGACGCACAGAGACGGGGGCGGCGCCATGAGAGGAGCGGAACAGGAAGAGGCAGAATCGAGACCTTTCAAAGTTTTGGTCCAAGCGAGGGGACATGGCGACGTCATTTGAGCTCCCCTCCTCAGGTGCCAAAATGTTGTGGGCCGGCCTTGCACTGGACTTGCAGTGGGGCCTGATAACTCTTTTGCTGTCATTGAGACGCATTTCATTGTCTGTTCATTCCCTCTGGGGACCTGGCATTGGCCACTGTCGGGGGACAGGACACTGGGCTAGAGGGCCCTTTGGCTGGACCCAGTCTGGCTGTATGACCCTGTGAAAAATGTTCACAATAAACATTTAGGAAATCACCTATTTGTATCTCACCAGCTTGACAAAGCTCCTGAGATTCGTGTCCACTCAATCAGGACTATCTATACCACAGAGAATAAAAACTGGAGGGACGAGAGAGGAGTACTAATAGTTTCCACAGCCATGTGCCTCTGGTTTAAATCCCTAAGGATTAAACTCATGAGAAACTGCAGCTGCCTCCCTTTATAACTTTATTTTATAGAATCATAGAACACTAGGACTGGAAGGGACCTCGAGAGGTCATCGAGTCCAGTCCCCTGCCCCCATGGCAGGACCCAGCACCATCTAGACCATCCCTGATAGATGTTTATCTAAACTGCTCTTAAACATCTCCAGAGATGGAGATTCCACAACCTCCCTGGGCAATTTATTCCAGTGTCTGACCACCCTGACAGGCAGATTTTACTAATGTCCAACCATTCTTCCACTCGGCTAATTATTTATCTCCAACCTATTTCTTGCTTCTTTATTATGTGGAGTGACAGTTACAGAATCCCAGATGTACAGTTCCTCGGTGTCCCCTTTCATGAATGGTTGGTATTTTCCCTGTCTTGGCAGTTAATGAAAGGTAAGAGTCCCTTCTCTCAGTGAAGCGCCCTTCAGTGCAGTGACATCTCACTCGGTTGCCATGGAAGTGACTTTGATACCACACATAGAGTTCTAAAAGTTCAATTCATGATCAAACTGCTAGAGGTGCCAAACAGCCCCAGGATGAGGAATTCTGCATTGCTGCCTAACACAGGGCGTTCAGTAAACAGATGTAAAATAAGAATCAGAGTAATTAAGGAAATATAACTGCGGGTGACTTCTCTACGCCCCGATGGGAATGACCCCTGCACAGAGAGGGTCTGGAGACATAATTGGGGGAAAAGGCAAAGCAAGCAAACCTTGTTTCAAGGCTGCATGTTCTACTGAGGAATATGATGACGTGATCAGCAAACGACCTGGGAGGAGTCAGATTCTAACTACAAATTGCTCATATACTAAACGTGGCTAAGAGGACTAGCAAGGCAATGCGTCAGCTGTACACAAGTTCAGGACCTTGAATTGCAGGATTAGAGGAGATGGCAGGCTCCATCTTCATGGGGGAAGATGCCTGGGGACCAGCTACTACCACTGAGAAGAATCTTTCAGGATCCTAGACAGAGGTGCTAGAACAATTTTTTATAGTGGAGGTGCTGAATGCGGAAACAGCACATTTGATTATTACTATTTCAAGCAAGGATCTTCTTGCCATGTACTTTAAAAATGCATGTCTCGGCTCCATGCTAGCAATGCCAGGAAAAGTTGTGAAGGTCAGATCCAACTGGGGAGGAGAACTGCAGCATCTGGAATAAAACTCCTGATCAGTGCTCCCTGAAACAGGAAAGGGGGAAGTTGTGACGTGTCATGATGCAACTGCTTTCTGCTGTGACACATTCATTCCTTATGCACCTGCCTATTTGTGCTTCTGGACACTGCCCCATACCTCTCATGAAAAGCCCGTGTCTGTGCACCGGGACACGGGATGTTCTCCTGGTTAACTAGTCCCTGTGAGATGGGGAAGCAAGTGGCAGAGGTTGGCATGTTTTGTCTCTGCCGTGCTGGAATTTCCTAGAAAGCACCAAGAAGACCAGGTGACTCCACCATGTCTGTCTCTGTCTTTATCCATAAGCCCAGAAGACCCGGCATTCTGTCGGCTTGTTTGTGGGCTGCCTGGCCCAGAGGCCGGGGTTTTGAAATGGTCACAGCCTCACACAGGAGGTGCTGAAAGGCATTTGGGCTTTGGTTTGGTTTGTCATTACTGAAGGCTCATTTAATCAGGGAGGAGCATCAACGGTTGTACCACGGTTGCTCTTCCTAGAGCATTACTGCAGCCAGGGGGTGCTGTTCTACTAAGTCCAGTTAAAGACCCCAATATCTGGAGGCTCCCTACCCTGTCGTAGCCACAGCTGCAAACCAGGCAAATGACAAATTGTGCAAAGCTCAAAAAGCTTAAAACTGATTTTTATGCTCATGCAATTATAATAGTGAGATTTCCTGCTATTGTTTTAGAGGGAATCGTGAATAAATAGGGCTGTATGCTTTTTTAATGTGCTCTCCAGTTCCTCTTTAATACCTTGGTAGGAAAAGATAAATTGTAATCACTAACATAATTGTAGTGCTCTACGTTTTATGTCTCAAAAGAACGACTAGGGTTACAGAGAAACCGCAGGGCAAGGTTTGGATTAGAAAATACAGTTTTTCCTTTTGTTATTTTCTTTCCTAATCCCTCTTTATCTTTCTTTGTCCGCCTGAGCTTCTGGGGTTGGCTGATAACCTGCAAGCTTCTTCCCCATACTAACTCTGCCCATACTGTACCTGTTACGTAAATGACACAGGCAAATTTCAGATGCTTTTTATGCTTTTCTTTCTCACCTCCCTAAACAAGACGACTGCAAAGCAATGTCCTTGCTGAAATACCAAGTTGTCCCTGCAACCTGCCTGGAAAGACGTTCTGAATACCAACATGAATCAAATCCCAATCTCTAATACCTTGTCCTTTATGACTATAAAGGCACCTCCTAGATAAGATTCCAAACAGTGCCTAATAGCAGAGCCTCGAACATGACAAGCTTAGGAGAGGGCAATAAGAAAACAGCCTTTAAATCTTTCTCTACCCTCAAAACTTTTCTGTTTCTGTTGAAATACTGGGGAGACAGCTCTAGCGGGGTACAGCTCTGGCAGCCCTACGGCAGAGCAAGCAGGTGATCCTAAGGGCATTCCCATTGGCAAGGAGACACTGCTGTCAGCTCCAGATTGCAGGGGGGTAACATCTACAGGGCCTGATTAAAAGCTGCTTTTGTCTTTGCCTCAAAATTACTTTCACCTTATTAAGTACAAATACACCAGGGGGAAACATAAATAAGATTCTAAACCCTGACGAATGATTTCAAACAACCCATGAGAAACCAGAGGTGGGGAGAATGCGAATGGCGGCATTTACCTCACGCAGGGAAACGCCAGGGGACTCTCCTAACAGCCTGGAGAAGGCCCAAGGTGGCCTCGGGATGTAGCAATGATTCGAGCTGCCATGACCAAAGACAACCCCCCCATTTACAACTAACGAGCGGTACAGCCTACAGGAAAGTCAGGGCAGCACTGAGGGAATCTGTCCTGGTACCCAAGCCTGACAGCCACCCCTCCAACAGCGGGGAACGGGTGCACACGCCTCCGCTGGCTGCTGGTCCACCGAGCCCACAACCTATTACACTGTCCAATCCTGTCTCCTTGTTTCTGTCTGTGCCCTGGTATAGTGCTCAGCACGACAGAGTCCTGGTCCCTGCTTCGGCTCTATGGCAGGGGAGGGAAACCTCAGGCCTGGGCTCCAGAGGTGGCCACTGGCTTGCCTGGACCTGGCCCCCAAAGCTTAGGAAACTCCCCCCAGCATTGGAAAACCCAAACTGCTGGTACTCCAGCTCCTCCGCTTTCCCCCCGTGGGGCCGGAGCACACCAAGTCTACTAGGCTCTGGTGTGTGTGAGGGGTCCGGGGGAGTCTCTCCCCTTCTCAGTCAGGGGCCACTTTTTTGTTTGTTGTTTTTTGCTTCTCACTTGTGTGCGGCCCCCGATTGATTTTTCTGTGGGTCAGCGGCTCCCAACCAAAAAAGGTTCCTCCCCCGCTCCATGGTAATACAATAAAATAATAACAACATAAATAAATATATCAGAGGGGTAGCCGTGTTAGTCTGAATCTGCAAAAGTGGCGAGGAGTCCTGTGGTACCTTATAGACTAACCCAAGTGTTGGAGCATAAGCTTTCCAGTTTGGCCGATGTATATAGCAGTGGAGCATTGTTTGCACTGAGGTACAACTGCATATGCTCCAACCCCTCAGACAGAGACCTACACCTA
>JANRFK010003894.1:656351-675105 GCA_030068395.1 Apalone spinifera | reverse complement strand
TTTACCTGGAGAACTCCCTCTCTAAACTCCCTGTTAGCACTCACCTGTTCACAAACATAAAATCATGACTGTTGGGGGAAGTGAATAAAGAAAAGTTATTTACTTATTCCCACAATATAAGAACTAGGGGTCACCAAATGAAATTAATAGGCAGCAGGTTTTAAACAAACAAAAGGAAGTTTATCTTCACTCGGTGCACAGTCAACCTGTGGAACTCCTTGCCAGAGGATGTGGTGAAGGCTAGAACTTTAACAGTGTTCTAAAAAGAGCTAGATAGATTCATGGAGGTTAGGTCCATCAATGGCTGTTAGCCAGGCTGGGTAGGAATGGTGTCCCTGGCCTCTGTGTCTGGAGGTGGGGACAGGGGAGAGATCCCATGAGGATTCCCTGTTGTGATCCCTCCCTCTGGGGCACCTGGCACTGGCCACTGTTGGCAGACAGGACACTGGGCTGGATGGACCTTTGGTCTGAGCCAGTGTGGCCGTTCCTAGGTGCTTGTGTTCCCTCTCAGTCCTCTGTCCTTCAGCCACCCTGGCTCTTCTCCTGAGGGGCAGCTCCCAGTGCCTCTCTGCCAGGACCGTCCTTGCAGGGGAGAGTCCATCGCTCCCGCCGGCCCTCGCATGGATCCTGGGGGCCCAGCTCTCTGGCAAGGAGACATCCGTGGGCAAGCTGCTGCTCAGCTGCCTGTAGCTTAGAGACACAAGCACCTCCCTGGGCTTCTCTCTGGCCTTCGCCCTTTCCAGCCTGGCTCTGGGGGAACCCAGCCAGCAAACTCCTATTGCTGCTGCTCAGCCTTCAGCCTCTCCCAGGAGCCAGCTTCCTGCCTTGCAGCTCACCTCTGCTCTGACTTTCCTGGTCATTTGTGCCCCAGGACTTTACAGCCCCCGGTGCTGGTCCAGTGGCTGGAACAGGAGAGCTGAGTCCAGCTCCCCTGTGACAGGGGTCATGGAAGAAGAAGGGCCGGTGATGCCTTTAGTAAGTTCCTGTATCTGTCAGTGCAATCACTGAACCCTGTGTGCATTCCAGCCAGCCTGTCAGAACTGCGGCGCCCTTCCATCCCCCAAAGGGTCTGGACTGTGGGCAGGTGCTCATGTGATACAATCCCTCCCCGCTCTGTGCTTCCTCCTTGGCCTCTCTGAGCTAGCTGGAGAGGCCACCGAGTCCAGGATGAAAAGACTAGTTCAGCTAAACATAAGACTCCAGGAACTGATTAGATTGCACTGAAATCCAAGGTGTTCCAGGTGTGGCTGAGATCAGACCAGAATCTTAATATTTAACAAGCAGGGAATGTGGCAGCCTGTTCAGAAATCTGCAGAGCATGAAGAAAATGATGTGAGAACTACAACAAACTAGCCATAAATCTAATAATACTTGGCTCTTTTCTGTCTCAGGAGGGCAGAGTGAAGTTCTGCATGATAATTCCATGTGTATGCATAGACACGGCTCTGTTTATGGATGCACATCCTGGGACACGTATGCTTGGAAATGGAGCTAAAATAAAAGCTTTGGATTCCAATCAGACTTGGAAACCACGGAGGGCAGAGCTACCCATGTTCAGGGAATGCGGAAGGGTCCTTGTGCCAAGAAGGCATCAGATTTGGCTCCAAAACTGAGCATGCCATGAAAATCAGATGCAAGCCCATTAACTTCGTCACATCATATTCTTTCAGAGACTTCACAGCTTGATTTCCTGATGTTTCCAAATTTCTCTGCCTTGAAGCAGATTTGTCAGCGACTTAATCAAAATGTTGTGCATGGTATCAGTGGTGAGGTGAGAGTCTCATTTGCAGGCAGTCGCCTTTTTACCTGTTGCATAACGCAGATCCTATTGCTTTGTTCCTTTGAAACTCTGGCTTCTAGGATGAGCTTTGATTTTATTAAATCCCACATTTAAAAGAGCTCTGTTTGGACAGAGACTGGCTGCACTCAGAAGCCTGCAGTTTAATTACTGAGACTCCGTACCATCTCCACAGGGATGTCGTCGCTGGAAGTCCGAGCCAGAGTTCTGAAGGAGATACACCGGGGAGGACTCTTCTTGCTAAGGAAGGGAGCCATTCCGAGCACAGACAAGTGGGAAGGGAACGTTACAGCTGTGCTTGGTGATCACTCTGTGGTGAACATTAGAGGTTGCCTGTAACGCTGAGCTCCGCGTGGCTGACCCTGCTCAGCCCCTGCCCCTCTAGGGAGCCAGAGCGCACGAGTGCGGACTGCAGCTCGGGCCATGCTACTGTGGCGGGAGGCCGGAAGCCTGTCCTCTCGAGGGGAGGGGAAGGAAAGTGGCAGAGGGCTGCTGGGGAGGGAGGAAGAGGGTTAGAGAACATCTGCCAGAACAATGCTCCACTTCCTTGAACTGCCAGGCAGCTCTCTCTGGGAGCAGGGCCTTGCCAGGAGGGTGTTCGTTCAGGTTCTGGCTCTTAGTAATTGACTTGGTCCCTCTCTCTTCCCTGTGGTGACATTCCTACCTCAGCCAGAGCATCAGCACGGACAAGAGCTAGCGGTCTGGCTTTGGTGCACACAGACTTCCACTCCCAGCCCTGGACTTCACAGCAGCTGTCGGATTCTGTGCCCTTGGTCACTATGCAGGGGGCCCTTAACAAGCCCTCTCTCAACAACGAGCTCCAGCCCAAACTGCAGAAATGCTCCTCTCCTTGGTCTGTGTCTGTGCTTGATGCATAAGGTTAGGGATGAAAAATGGCCCTTTCACTACCGCCCGGCAGCTCCGAGAGCTTTGTGGAAACATCATTAACTTGTTTTAATCTAGTTGGTCTGCGAACTAATCAAGAGATTGAAATTAACCCATCTGAACAGCCATGAAGGGTAAACACTCGCTCGCAAATGCTCTGAGGATTTAATTTCCATTTAAATCTCCAGCTGATTTCCCTGAGATGAGACTGTACACGCTGAAATAATCAAGCTGACTTCAGTTTTTATTATTTGGGATTCTGGACCTAGTTCTGAGCTTCGTCATCTGCATTCGCAGCTGGGCACTCCTGTTAGCTCCTGGTTGTTCTGTTTAACTGGATCGTCCCTGGCGATGTGTTAGGTCTCAACCCAGCGACTGTCTCAGTATTTCCCTCTGGATTATATCACTTTGCAAAATCTCATTAAGATAGATGCAGGCAAGTTTGGTGGGGATGGATCCACTATTCAAAATCTTTGGATAGATGAATCCACCTACAGTTAGGAGATCAAAAATACAGCTGCCGTTCATATCATTTAAAAATTCTGATATAAAAACTGCAATGAAATATAATCGTAGGCAATATAAGGACAGATTCTAAATGCAATTTGTTGGTGAGAACGCAGCTGTCGTAATCTTAGTGATGGCAGAGTGTTCGTTCGTCTCCTGAATTGAAAATGTCATAAGGAATATTTTGCTTCTGAAGAGGCCTGTTGGAATGAGACCCTGTAAGACATCTATACAAAACGGGAACTGGCCGTGTGTCAGGAGCATTCTCTGGGAGTTTTGTTTGGAGACACCTACCTGTAAGTCATTTCTACATGTCTGCTAGAAAGCCCGGCCCTCAATTTGGCGTTACCTTTGGTTTCCTCTTGTGCCCTATTCTCGGTGTTTTGAGGATTTTCTGAAGAGATCAGCACATGTCCTGATACACAGTGGTACAGACACAGTCCTGGGGCAGAATCCCACACTGCAGAACTCCGTATCGCTATTCATGAGCCAGTTCAGCGGTGGGTGTTCTCTCCAGACCCTCCTCTCCTTTGGCTTCCTCCTCTCTCAGCCAGCAAATCATGGCCTGGAGGCTTGCAGCTGCTGCTCTGAGTTCTGAGACGTGTTTCATGCCCATCCTAACTAAGCAGTAAAATGTGGCCTCTAGCATCAGATGCTTCTGTCCCTTAGCTCACTGCCGTGGGGACCATTAATAAACTGTATTCCTCTGAGCACGAGAGCCCACTTTTCTATGAACAAACATGCAGCTATGTGCTCAGCCATTCTCTCCAGACATGCGCAGTTCTGGTTCTGGAACTGAAACACCCCAGTGCTTTTGGGAGTCACCTGGGACCACCCCAGACCCCACAGGCTACGCAGTTACAACTGGGCCGGGCTTAGACGCTAAGGGCTGCATAGTGGGATTGCCAGTGTCAGAGTTGAAGACCAAATAAAAATCTTAAGATAAAATCCATTTGAAAACCTGATAACTCGGACAGGCTCAACCAATAAGACTCTGATTTCTGTGGGTGCCCATACAGAAGCTGCCCACTCCCCTTGGCCACTCCATGTAGGAAAAAATAAGGTGCCACCATCAGCTATTTAGGCCCCAAATGTAGACGTCCTTCAGTTGATCAAGGGGGCGGGGCTACGATTTTACAAACCGAAATAGTTTCATGCTTTAAAAGCCCCAAATCTATTAATGGACGAATTTCAAACCTGCCTAGCTCTGTGCTGGAAATTTGAAATGCGGGTTCAAAGGACTCTTTCTAGAGAACCAGACCATAAACAGAAAGGAAAGCTTAACCGTGTGGTCACAATGTGAAACGTAAATGCAATATGTAAAAGAGTTCCAGTTTTAATAAGCCCAGCCTTTGGCAGGGTCACAGAACAGGTATTTTTGATTGGCCTCAGTCTTACCTGTTCGTTGTAATTATATTTGCATTATTTTTTCCTAAGAGTACTTGCTACACCATATAGGGTCTCGTGCCATCCTCATTACTGTAGGATCCAGCCTCCAATGGTGTGGCTAATATCTGTCACATTGTGCTTTCCTTGTTCTTGTCCTTTTATTCTCTCCCCAGGGGAGATGTGCACAGTGGAGTGTTTTAATCTGCTCTACATACACGTGAATCTGTCTGTTAGCCAGGGCAAGGCCAAAGAAATATATGTGTGACGTGGGCTAGAAGATAAGGGTTATTCATTCCACACTCTGGGACCTTCTCCACTGCGCCACTGGGGGAGCCCCCCAGCCTCCCTACATTCTGGGCCCCCCTTATCCTTCCTTTGTTCCAAGGGTGCCTGGTCCATCCATCACCAAGCTGGTGGCTGTTCCCAGGGGGAGGGGTGGGGGAGCTCTGTCTTATCCACGGACAAGCTTTACCCCAGCGTTTCTCAAGCGGTCCGTGAATCCACTCTGAGAAAGCTGCTACCGGGCCACTCCGGTTTGTTTACTTCCTGGCTCTCCAGCAGCCTGGGTCACACTGGTTCCCGCAGATCCCCTAGGCTGCAAGCAGCAAACTGGAGCCAATGGGAGCCGGGAAGTAAACAAACCGGAGCGGCCCAGTAGCAGCTTTCCCAGAGTTGGTCCATGGGCTGCTTTGAGAAATGCTGCTTTGCACTGTCCTAGAAGGGTGACATTGCTGACCACAGACTTCACCCCCGAGCGTTAGCCAGCCTTTCAGGTGCCAGTTAGCTCTACTGCAGTGCAATAACCCTAGTGTACCGGTTGAACCTCTCTAGTCCGGCACCCTCGGGACCGGACTGGTGCCAAACTAGAGAATTTTCCAGACTACAGGAGGCCAATATGGTCTAGCAGCGTTACCAGCACGGCCACTGGCTGCTGGGCTCTTAGAAGACATTTGGGGCAAATTGGAGCTAAATCACAGCACAGAACCATGAGAGCCAGGACTGGGGGCTGTAAACAAACTTTAAGGGACCATGGGAAACGTGACCACACCCATGAGAAGTGACATCCAGCTCACTAAAATCCTGCCAGACTACGGATGTTGCTGGACCTGACAGTGCCGTACTAGTGAGGTTCAACCTGTATTAAAGTGGGTGTTAAGAACACGAGACCAAACAGTCCCCAGAACAAATTTTAGCCCAGCCCAGAATCAGTTACTGAATATTGACAATATTTGGAAAGACTTAAAGTATTAAATAATTATTAATCATTATTCTTAGCCTTGCATTTTGGAATTTGGCCTGCCATTGAATAGTG
Source organism: Apalone spinifera (assembly GCA_030068395.1). Classification (NCBI taxonomy): domain Eukaryota; kingdom Metazoa; phylum Chordata; order Testudines; family Trionychidae; genus Apalone; species Apalone spinifera. The sequence goes on along the minus strand of JANRFK010003894.1, from coordinate 669,214 downwards.
TCCTTGGCCCCCCTCCCCCCAATTTCCTAAATGATTCTAGGGACAGATGCTTATAAATTATGAGTGTAAAATCCCAGGTAAGTGGTTAAAGCTTAGGTCTAATCGGTTCACTGATTAATGGATCCCACTCTGCTCCCCCCGTGCAGAGGACTGGCTCCAGACCCCCACTGGACTGCCCCGGGTACCGGTTAAGGGTGATGCTTGCTGGGTAACCGGTTAACCAGATGCCCATTTCCATCCCAATCTAATTAGCTGTGATTTGGAGCCTGCCCTGAGCTCCTGATGGCATCACTCAGTGACAGCCGATGGACCCGTTGAAAGAGCTGGCGCGGCACGTCAGTGTGCGGGCGTTGGTGTCGTGAGGCGTGGGCAGAGGGGATGAGACGTGTGGTCGCTTCACTCGTGTTCGTCCACAGCATGTACAAGAAGGCCTGACGTTTCAGTGAAGCGCGCTCGTTAGCAATGGTATTTTAGCAAAGCTGGCTTCCGGCAGGGTGCTGTTAAAAAGCATTAGCCATTGAACATGTTACCAAAAAGTTATTGTCCAAAGAAAATGCACTAAAACGATCTCTGGCATCCTCCATTCACTCCTGCTGGTCCTTGTGTCCAGTACCTCGTCTGACAATTAATTCGCTCATGTTCCGTCCCATGCATCTGGCACACACGGGTCCCCACGCAGCGCATGACCAATGGACGCCTGTGGTGCGGGGGTCTTGTTTTCTCGCAATTGCTCAGGTCAAAGACTAAGGCTTCCGATATCGAGGGGCTGGGGCTGTTCTTGAACCCTGGTGATTATAGAATATCAAAAAGCAAAACCAATAAAGGGCTTCCCTGGCCCAGGGCAGCCGGAGGAATTCATTCACTATCAGTTAGTGCCACCTGGTGGCCAGTGGCAGAAATGTCCCACTGGCTGTAAGAGCATTAGTGGGACAGTTGAAACAAAATACAGGACTATGCAGCACTTTAAAGACTAACAAGATGGTTTATTAGGTGATGAGCTTTCGTGGGCCAGACCCACCTAATAAACCATCTTGTTAGTCTTTAAAGTGCTGCATAGTCCTGTGCTTTGTTTCAGCTCGACCAGACTAACACGGCTACATATCTATTACTATTCTAGTGGGACAGTGTGCTGCTTGGGTGCCCCTCAAGGAAAGCGTCCCCCAAAGGTGTCATAAAAGGGGGGGGGAGACAAGTACCTAATTTAGAGCGTTTGTACCAGTTGAACTGAGAGCAGAATTTGGGGCCCGTTGTCTAGTGAGCCCATATCTTCCGAGGGTACCATTCTGCCTGCTGACATAAGATATAAGTGCCAATGGGATTCTGGCTCCCCCTTGGTCATTCGCCTAGTTTGGAACCTCAGGTCCAGGGGCCAGATACAGCCCCTGGCTTGCCTGGATCTGGCCTCTGAGGCTCAGGGCTCACCCCAGCATTGGGGAGCCTGTGCCTGCCGAGGGAATGGAGCACACAAAATCTGCTAGCCTGGGCCCACCAGGTTCTGGTGTGCGAGGGGAATGTAGGGAGGGTCTTTCCCCTTCTCAGTCAGGGGCCATGTCAGTGAGAGTTTGGGGGTTTTTGGCTTCTCATTTGTGTGCAGCCCCCGACTGATCTTTCCGTGGGTCAGCGGCCCCTCGCCCAAAAAAGGTTCCCCACCCTGGAGTAGTTGATTTATCGATTATCTGATAAGCAAAAGCTTATTGGTTAATGCTATTGACTACGTGCCTTTAAACGCAAAGCCACAGCAGGGGACTTACCCCCTGCGGCTCTGCATGTAAATGTAGTAGGAGCCAGGAGGGGGCAGGCAGTCCAGCTCAGTCCCGGCTCATGCCAGATCCAGAACCAAACTTTGGTCCCAGACCAGCAGAAGCTGGGATTGAGCCAGGCTCTTACTACCTTTAAACTGCAGAGCTGCAGTGGGGGTAGTTCCTGGACCCGGCACGAGCTAGGACTGAGCGCATTAACTTCCCTTTTCAACTCATCGTGTAGTCGATCAAAAGTCTATTACACGGTCAGCGAATGACCCACTTCTTAACATCCCTAATATGGCCTTGTGGCCCGTGGCTGGCCAGACTGTATCTAAACTGTGTGTGTTCAGTAAACAACATGCTACAAAACATCCCTCTGCCTGGGCCCCTTTAATCACAGACATGAGCCTGTAGCTTAGATCCTGTTCCTGGGCTGGTTTCAGATCTAACCTCAATGGTGTCTCAGCTGCCATACCCAAGAGCTCCACAAGTAGAAAGGCACAAATGTTGCAGATGCTTGGGTGATTTGGGCCCATTGCAAAGGCCAGCTGTGTGTGTGTTTGTGCTAGACTGTGCAGGGGAAGGGGCTAGGAACTGGGGTCAGTGGAAGCAGGAAGACGTGGGAGCATTGTATAACACTCAAAATCAACAGTCTGTGGTCCATGTACGTGTTCAGCGTTGGTGTAAATACTGGGAAGAGAGTTACCAGTGAATCCTCTATGGTGCGTGGGGTTTGCAAACCTGCATCTCACAACAGACTAAGAACAGCCAGACTGGATCGGACCAGGGCTCCTGCCTTCTGCCAGTGGCCAGGGCCAGATGCATCGGAAGGAATGAACAGAACAGGGCGAGCAGCTGTTGGCTTCAGCATCTGTCTAGTCCCACGTCTGGCAGAGGAAGTTTAGGGTCTCCAGAGCATGAACTTGCATCCCTGACCATTTTGCTAATAGCCATTGATGGCCCTGTGCTCTATGAACTTACCTTGTTCTCTTTTGAACCAAGTAGCATTTAGCACTGACGGCATTCCCTGGGACAGCTCCCGCAGCTTGACTGTGGAGCGTGGGAAGAACACTCCCTTAGCCTTGTGTTACACCAGCAGACTAGTTCCTTTGGGGAAGCCTGCTTTGAGTCCTATGTGGCAGGTAAATAACACTGTCTCCACACCATTGGGATTATAACCCTGAGGCATCTCCCTTCCACGCTGAACTGTCCGAGTCTTTTTGATCGCTCCTCAGGCAGCAGCTGTTTCTTAACCGTAAGCATTTGTATTGCCTTCTCTTTACTTCCCCCAGTTCTAATGTATCTTCTTTGGAGATGTGGTGACCAGACCTGCAAGCAGGGTCTGGGTACACCGTGGATTTAGACACCAGTACTGTCTATCTGTCATGCCATCAGAGCCTTTCCTAACATGGTCTTGCCAGGCACCAACCAGTTACCTTAGGAGTGTGAGCCAAGCCCATGGAAAGTGCAGTGTTGGGAAAGCCTGGTTTTTCAGTAAGACACCCAGCATCATGGCTGTTTGGCCCATGGTTCTCGCATGCGGTGCCGCTGGCACAGCCAGAATGGGTTTTGCTCTCGGTGCCTGGGTACCACCGTGCACAGTTGTTTGCTCTTCTTTGCGGAGTCCTGGGGAAAATCACTTTCCAAGGGAGGCCCAATGCTGCTCTCGGTCATGCCTGTGTCAAACAAGAGTAACTCCACTGAGGTCGCACAGGTGTAAAACTGGTGCAGGTGAGATGAGTACGGTTCACACCGGCTCTTGGAGAGCTCCAACCCAACTTCCTAGAGCCACCCTCTCCAAGCACAGAGCAAAGATAGGCTTTGCCTAAGGAGAAGCGCCTTAAAAACAAGGGGTTCGTAGAAGTGAGAGTTCCTTCGGTGGAGAGAATTGTACAAGGGACAGACAACAAATAGCGGTGTTTTGGCCCGGGCCTGTCTGCCAGCCATGAGGAAGAAAAAGGAGCTGAAAGTGCTTTAATAAAAAGTTGGTTTCCGGCTCACTCGCTCTCGCCGCTCCCCCTCTTTCAGTAAGACTTTCTGCTCTTACTGGACATCTCCTACAGCTCAGAGAGGCGGATCAGGAGCTGTCTCAGTCCATAAGTGAAGGAGGGGATTTTGAACCATTAACAAAACACCTTTTCTTCCAGCTGTTAGCCATGAATTTTGAGTTAACAGCAGCATCCAAGATTTATTTCGAAACTCTGAATACAAATAATTTCCCTTTCACTCCAGGTAGCTTCTTCTTGTGTTCCTCCAGTAATTCATCAGCACAGAGAGGAATTAAAATCAGGCAGACCCCCTCTCCTTGATGTTTCCCCTACAAAAGCCCACAAACAACCAGCCTTCCAGGCCTTTCTTGTGCAGCACAAGGGACACAAAACTGATTTTTTTCTCCTTTGCAGTCACCTGTCCTTGCATGGACAATTTAGAAGTATGTTCTTGCCTGTTCACCTCTCTCTCTTGCTATGAGGTTCCCAGTTCGACTTCAGCAAACGGCAGATCAGCTGCTGAGCATTTTGTATCAGTGTTGTCTATACCAGATTCCAGATTGGTCGTCTTTGAAGCAATCACATATATAGAAACCAGCCTCTGCTCCACCAACTCGAAAGCTGCTCCTGTTCTCCCTGGGGAACGATGTTTGCAGCTTCCGTGCCCTTGAGCCTTCCTGGACAGCCGGTAATGCCACTCAGGAGAAATATTCCCATCCTTAACGAGTGATCCAAGCTCTGCACATAAAACGTAGAGTTCCTGGCATTTGTAATAAGCTCAGAAGGTCGGTGTGGTATTTGAGTCCAAATGGCATGAGAACATGAAGCTTCTTTATTGATCAGGCTGTTTGGTGTTGAAATTGTAAGAACTTTAAAATCTGGGGTGCGAGCCCAGGGGCCCCTCTCCTCAGGCAGGCGGCCTGGGATGGAATTTTCAAAAGAACCCAGCAGCTGACACTGTTCCCAAGGGGTGGCGGAGGGAGAAACTCATTGCTTCCAACACAGCAGCAGGATGCTGCTCTCTGTTGAAAATAGACCATCCAGCAGATAGCCTGGGAAAGGTGCCTCTGAACCTGAGTCCAAGACACAGAGTTGAAATATGCCGTGCCCGGGAGGCCCAGAAGAGGCCGTCTGCCTCTGCCTCCTTGCCCGTGCCACTGGGGCCCTCCCATCGCCACGCCCAAAGCTGATGAGATGCACATTTGTTATTAGTCTCAGCTGACCGCTTCTGGCGCCAGCTGGAGCAGTCACTGAGAAATAGCACCCGAGCACCTGAGCTGAGACCGATTGGGGGAGATGGGCTTCTGCTCCCATTTGTCTTTGCTGGGAGATACAGTACAGTCGCCCAGCTGGGAGGGGGAATGGGCCGCAGAGTTGGTCTGGGCTGGAACTGCCCCAAAGCCTGGCCAGGGGCCCAGCTTTTAAAGCCGGTCAGTCTGCAGTCGCGACCGGCCCACTCTGCTGTGATCCAGCAGCGGCAGCTTGGTGCACCAGGCCGTGCCTGAGCCTGCCTTTGCACCCAACTCCCCTCTCGCCCCGTGCGCCGGACACTGGGGCACACGGGGTTGGAAATGGTGGCAGGAGGATGCGCTGGGGTGGAGCGGGCCAACAGACTAGGGGTGGCCTGTCAGTGCTGTGCTCGCTGGCTACAGAGAGGCCTTTCTACCGAGTGGCTTGACACAGCCTCCCTCCTGCTTGCCGCCATCCCGGCTCTGCCGAGCACCAACGGCAGCTTGCAGTTGGCCTGCCGGCCTCGTGCTCTCCAGCTGGCGGCCGCTGTTTCCTGCCTCCTCTCAGTCTAGGGAGGAGGTTTCCCTGGGTGACTGGGGGAGGTTGTGTCCCCCCCACTTCCCTGAAGCTGCCATGGGGAAGTCAGCAGCATGAGGCTCTGTGATGGAACCCGCAAGGCCCATCTGTTCTCTCAGGGCTCAGCCCTGCTGCTAAGGGCTGCAGGTGGCCCCCGGGGCTGTAGAAGGGCAGGTAAAATGTCTGTGACGATTCACTACTGACCAAAAATCAAATCCCTCCCGATTCGACTCCCCCACAGCCAGTCCTTTTCCTGTGACATCCCCTGTGACAGATCCCCTCTCAGACGCCAGCCTGCCACGCCTTGGCAACGGCCTTGAGCCGTGTCCGTCTGAGACGCAGATTGGAAAGACAACCAGCCGTCCCAAGCCAGATGTTTGGTAGCTACGTGGTCTCTTCTCGGGAGCTGTGCATACGAACTTTTGTCCTGTCCCTGACAACTGAGCTTAGACACCAACTGCATTGAAACCCTCTCAGAGTCAAGCCCCCTTATACGCACCCCCAGCTCAGCAGTGGGGCCACTTAGCAAGCTGGTTATGAAAGTTGAGAAGAGTGGGGCTCCGCAGGGGTCTGTTTGGGGACCGGTTCTGTTCAATATCTTCAACAACGATCTAGATATCGGCATAGAGAGGACGCTTATTCAGTTTGAAGATGGTACAAAGCTGGGTGGGTGGCAAATGCTTTGGAGGACAGGGTCAAAATTCAAAATGATCTGGAGAAATTGGAGAAATGGTCTGAAATAAATAGGATGAAGTTTAATAAGGACAAATGCAAAGTGCTCCACTTAGGAAGGAACAATCAGTTTCATATGTACAGAATGGGAAGTGACTGTCTAGGAAGGAGTACGGCAGAAAGGGATCTAGGGGTTATAGTGGACCAAAAGCTAAATACGAGTCAGCAGTGTGATGCTGTTGCAAAAAAAGCAAACATGATTCTAGGATGCATTAGCAGGAGTGTTGTGAGCAAGACATGATAAGTCATTCTTACGCTCTACTCTGCGCTGATTAGGCTCCACTTGGAGAATTGTGTCCAGTTCTGGGCACCACATTTCAAGAAAGATGTGGAGAAATTGGAGAAGGTCCAGAGAAGAGCAACGAGAATGATTAAAGGTCTAGAGAACATGACCTATGAGGGAAGGCTGAAGGAATTGGGTTTGTTTAGTTTAGAAAAGAGAAGATTGAGGGGGGACATGATAGTGGTTTTCAGGTATCTAAAAGGGTGTGTCAAGGAGGAGGGAGAAAAATTGTTCTCCTTGGCCTCTGAGGATAGAAACTGCAGCAAGGAAGGTTTAGGTTGGACATTAGGAAACGCTTCCTAACTGTCAGGGTGGTCAGACGCTGGAATAAATTGCCCAGGGAGGTTGTGGAATCCCCATCTCTGGAGATATTTAAGAGTAGGTTAGATAAATGTCTAACTGGGATGGTCTAGACAGTATTGGGTCCTCTGTACTCTCTGATTAAGAGAGAGAGAGACTAGCTCAGTGTCCTGATGAGCATGGATAGAAGCCAGAGCTCGGTGTTATTCTGGGGGGTCTCTCCACAGCGTAGGAGGACAATGTAAAGCCGTGATCGCAGGTGCTGTTCTCTGGGAACTTGCGGTGTGCCCAGAAGTCAGTAAAGCTGCACACGCTCAGCTGCCTGGCTTGGTTGACTCTTGATGGATGGGCAGAATGCACATGCCCTCGGGTCCATGCCGCCCTATGAGCTAGCTCAGAAGCCTTGCAGAGGTGTGCAAAGAGCCCTCCAGGGACACAGCAAGCACTCCTGTGTGCTGGACTCAGCCTTCATGCCTGGCGAGGTCCCGCCGCTCTGCCAGCAGCCCACACCGCCTGCGCATGCCACTGGAGCACTGGCGGCGACTGGCCGCACAGCTGATCTCACTTCCACAGGCAGTTCCCAGAAGGGCGCGGTGGGTGCTGCTGCTGCAGATTTCATGCTTTGAAACGGCTGCACTTTGCTCTTCGCTTGGCTTGGGCAGATCAGCTTCTCATAGGAACACACTGGGCCCAGCCAGAGCAAAGCCAGGACAGACGTCTGGCTGGCTGATGTCCTCCTGGTGCTTGGAACCCCGGTTCTGCGCCGGAGAGGTGCTGCAAAGCCAGACAGTCAGGCTGTTAGATCAGGGTTTATCACACAGTGGGGCAGGCTCCCCAGTGAGCAAACGGAGATCTGGCCTGCTTTATTCCAGGGTTCCCCTTTTCCTATGTGATAAGTGCCAGTTGCATACTCTGCACTTGTCAGAGCAGACATGAGAATGAGCAACCCCGGGAGGTTGCAGAGCAGAGAGCAGCCAGAGGCCCCGGGGGAGATCACGGGTGTAGCATTTGCCAGCACTGGGGAAGAAGAGCTGGCGTGGGTGGGATTGATTCGGGCAGGGGCTGGCACAGCGGCATTAGGGTTTCGTTCTGTGCACCCCGGCGGTGTGGGGCAACGGGGCGCGAGGGACCCCAGCAGGAGGGTGGGCTGGTCCGATTCAGAGGTGGAGGCGGCAATTCTGGCAGCCCCAAGGAGACCAGCGAGGAGGAGGTGCAGTAATCCAAAGGGAATACCCAGTGCCTCGGTGCGGGGAGTATCTGCCAGGACAGAAGGAAACGGGGGAGTTTCCATCTTTTGTGGGGAGGAGGCTGTGAGATTTGAGGGCAGGGGGCAGGCCTGAAAGCCAACTGCAGAGGCATCAGACCTGCTTGTGCTGGGGCAGAGTGGGCTCGGTGGCGCAGTAGCAGCAGCGAAGGAAGGTGGACGCGGCCAGGGTGAGGGTGAAAACAGGGAGCACATTCTGTCCCTATTTCTTTCCTTGAGCCAGTTATTTGTTGGGTAAGTCACTTCCCTGGGCTGCTGCGGACCAAAGCCAGTGCTACTGAATGGGGACTGTGAGTCGATGCGGGAAGGTCATTTTGATTCTTTCCTGCCCCGCAACAGAAAAGGCAGGTGCTTGGAGGAGTGACTCCTCCTCCTTCGGCTTTTCTGGCAGCATCTCCTCTTGGAGTCCTGCCTGATGAACTTTCCACCGGCCCCAGGCCTCTGTTTCTCGCTCCTTCAGCCAGGCAGCTCCCGCAGGTGCCCAGCACGCTGTGCAGAGGCAGTGTGTGGGAACCGGACACTCCCCGCAGAAAAGTGGCAGCGGCTGGACACTCTCGCGGGGACGGGACGCGCGCTGGGTGCTTGCAGGATTGGTTTAGCTCACAAAGGTGTGCAAAAAGGCTCTGCGCAGAAATTAGAAATTAAAACACTTTGCAGAGTTTAGCTGCATCCTTTTTTATTTCCACATTCTGACCTTAATTTTAATCAATGTGCGTTTAAAGTTTAAACTTTTTCAGCCTGCAAGAAAAGGGAGGGACAGGCATTGTCGATGAACCTTTCTTTCCCAAAGCCCTCTGTCCCTAGAGAAATCTCCTTTCCTGCTGACTCAGTAGGTGTGGGGAAGCCAAGCGTGACGTGTTAAACGCCATCTTGATAGGATTTGATATTCAGCACTAACAGCTCGCCTTGTTAAAAGGAGCAGGGAGACACTCTGCATATTGGATTTGCCAAGACAGTAGGTATTTTAAATTAGGCATCAAGCAATGCTCTGCTTCCAATCTGTCATACCTCACTGGCTGTTCATGATATACCCTTCATCGCACCAGAAGAGTCCCAGCACATGGACTGAGGCAAAGAACCCAAAGGAAAGAGAAATGCAATCCCACAGAAACGTGTAACCTCTTGATAGGATGGTGTTTCAGGTCCTGCCTGCTTTTTGCAATAGATCTGTGCTGTGAGTTTATTAGGAAGGAACAATCCGTTTCACACACACAGAATGGGACGTGACGGTCTAGGAAGGAGTCCAGCAGAAAGGGATCTAGGGCTCAGAGTGGACCACAAGCTAAATATGAGTCAACAGTGTGACACTGCTGCAAAAAAAGCAAACGTGATTCTGGGATGCATTGACAGGAGTGTTGTGAGCAAGACACGAAAAGTCATTCTTCCGCTCTTCTCTGCATTGTAGGCTTCAGCTGTAGTACTGTGTCCAGTTCTGGGCACCACATTTCAGGAAACATGGAGAAATTGGAGAGGGTCCAGGGAAGAATGACAAAAATGATTGAAGGTCTAGAAAACGTGACCCACGAGGGAAGTCTGAAAGAACTGAGTTTGTTTACTTTGGAAAAGAGAAGACTGAGGCTACTTCTAGACTACATCCGTCTGTCGGCAGAGGGATGTAAATGAAGCACTTTGAAAGTGCAAATGAGGGATTAAATGTTAGATGGAGCCTTCCTGTTGATGGGTCACAATGGCCAGGTATCTCCCAGGTCTCAGAACGAGCTGGTGCATGACCTCAGCAGGTCTTTCCACCACCACGAGTTGTCCATCAGCCATCAACAGAGGAGGGAAACTCCCCACGTCAATCTCTTCACTGCGCAAAGTAACAGGAAGTGCTAGTGGTTCTGCTCCTTCCGGAACCATCGCCAAGACTCCATCTCAGATGCCTCGTCCAGCCATTTCCACTCGTACACAAAGTCCTGTTCAAAATCTGCAGCGGCATGGCAGTGATCGTGCTAGAAGTGTTGGCGTGGCTAGGCCAGCGCTGGGACCCCACCATCTTGCGGGTGTCGGGGGTTGCCCAGATCACACTGCTCTGTGGCTAAGCTCCATGGAGCTCTGTCAGGGAGGTTCTGCTTACTAGCCCTCCACTAGGGCCACCTATCCGGCAAAGTAGAAGAGCTTTGCAATCTGGTGCTCCAAGGGCCTCACTCCACCATTGCAGGACCCCATTCCTCTCATCCTGGACCTCCTATTACACCCTAAGCGGCAACGCTTGGCTGCTTCTTCCACCAAGGCGCACCTGGCAGCTCTCTGCATTTCACCGGGTGCTCCATCTCTGCCATATCCACGGCTGGCCACTTCCCCAAGGGCCTGGAGCATCTGTGTCCACAGACTCAGCAGCCAGTCTTTACCTGTGACCACAGCTTAAGTCTCTCCAGGCTGATGAGGCCCCCTCCTTCGAACTGTTTGCAACCTGCTCACCCCGTATCTGTCATGGACGTTTGCCTTCCAAGTGCCATTACTTCAGCATGATGAATTTTGAAGCTCAAAGCCCCCATCTCTAACCCCATACACAGGACAAGGTACAACTCAGGCCTCCACGGCTTTCCTTCCAAACGTTGAGTCCCAATTCCACTCTAATTAGGACACTTTCCTGCCCATGCTTTACCCCAAACCATATGTGAGCCGTCGGGATGAGAGACTCGACTCTCTAGACATTGAACGAGCACTTGTCACTTTCATTGAATGCCATGTGGGAAGTCAAACCAGCTGTTTAGTTTGTGGCAGACTGTATGATGGGTCTCGTGGTTTCTTTATAAAAGATCTCGTGGTGGATTACCTCTTGCATCCGGACCTGCTACAAATTAGCCAGCGTTCCAGACCTGGCTTTCATGGCTCATTCCACGAGGGCACAGACGTCATCGGCAGTGTTTCTGACCCAGGTGCCAATCCAAGGGTCCTGCAGGGCAGTGACATGATTTTCAGTGCACACCTGCGCTGCTGGCTGCACCATCGCCCAACCCACTAGAGACCATGCATCCTTTGGCTGGACAGTGCTCCAGTCTGGGCTTCCATAACTGCCCCTCCGCCTAGGGAAGGCTTTGGCGTCACCTGATTGGAAGTGATATGAGCAATCGCTCGAAGAAGAAGGTTGTTCATCTGCTCGGAGAGGTTATTCTTTGAGCTAACCAATAGTTCCCAGCACACTCTTTGAGATGTATCACTCGCAGCCATTCCAAACCCTCCTGCCTTCCCATCTGGCAGAGAACCTGGCAAGAAGGAACTGAGGAAATGCCGCATTGGCAGGTCACATATCGAGCTCCTTGGAGGAACCACTGAGCCAGCCTGATGGGTACTGCTAGGGGGAAAACTTCCTGATGGCAGTGCACGCGACATGCACGTATCCAACTGGAATGGACCTGAGCAATACATCTCGAAGGACAACAGTTCCGAGAAGGTGAGCAACCATTTTTGTCAAGTGAGTAGCTATAAGACTAATTGCAAAATTAAATCTAATGCTAAAAAAATACATAAAATGGGTAGAAGACTCATTCTGAATGTGCCTGTACTCATTCAACCCAACCAAAATAAAAACAAATTCTGGAAAGTAAAGCAAGACAAATGATCAGTTGTCTTCAAAGGACTCAGAGCAAAGCAACATAAATAAGCGACAAAAGAGAAGAGTGCAGGAGAGAGAGTGATGCAATTACATAAATTTCCTGGGTTAGTTCCAGGAGTTCTGTCCACCAACAGCATGGGATAACCATCAAATGTCTGCTAAACAGAGCCTCCATCACAGCACGAATGTGATTAGAAAAGTGAACTGTTCATATTCTAGCAGGCCACTGTGCTTCATTCATCTAGCTGGACTCTCTAATGGGTCAAGAATGACAATTGCACCAGTTGCAGTGTCATTCTTTCTAATGACTGAATGTTGGCTGCGGGATGTCTTCTTCGAGGCTAACTGGGTAGATGGACTCCAGTCCAGCCCCCCAGAGGCTGCTGCTTTTTTGATGGAGCAGGTTGGTCCTGGGCCTTGCTATATTCTAATGCCACTTCCATGAGCTGACATCTTCCTTATATATACCCTGCCTCTGAAACTTCCACTCCAATTCACCTGTTGAAGGGGGTTTACCCACGAAAACTTATGCCCTAATAAATCTGTTAGGGCACAGCTACACAGCAGTGTTATTTTGGAATAACAGAATAACTGGTGATACTCTGAAATAACATAGTTCGCATCTACACTACAAGCAGTAATTTTGACACAATGTCAAGTTGGAGGACTTCTTACTCTGACTCCCGTAACCCTCGTTTCATGAGGCTTAAGGGAAGTCAGAGGAAGAGTGCTCTACCTTGGACGCCCTGCTGTGTAGACAGCACCAAAAGCCAAAATAAGTTATTTCGTCTTAAGCTACACAATTGACATCGCTCAAGTTGCAGAGCTTATTTTGGCTTTGCTGTATAGATGTGTCCTTAGTCTCTAAGGTGCCACAGGACTCCTCATTGTTCTTGCAGATACAGACTAACCTGGCTACCCCTCTGAGACGAGTCTGATATGTCATACTTGAGCATGCCACGGGGTACCCATGTGAGCCAGACCTTGAGTGCATGGTCTGAGCCCCCTGTAGATCTTGCACTTCTTAATGTAAACTTCCCTGAAGCCCTTTAGATGGCTCAAATGTGGGCTTGCCGCAGGAGATACAGTGCTTGAAGCACAGGGCCTGGAGCATGCCCAGTCCCTAAGATGGCATGTCCTGCCTGGAGCGGGGAGCTGGACTTGGTGGCCTTCTGGGGTCTCTTCTAGC
>JANRFK010003894.1:632345-656251 GCA_030068395.1 Apalone spinifera | reverse complement strand
TCAGACTAGATGATCAAAATGGTCCCTTCTGACCTTAAGGTCTATGAGTCTATGGGCATCCCTGGATGACTGGAACCACTATTCACACTAATTCTAACTGATAACCAAATATGCGAACTACACAAACTACACACAAAAGGCTACAGAGTCCAAACCACTGGGAAAGCTTTGCATGAGCATGAAGGTCAGTCCAAGCAACTGTAATGGTCAGTAAGATGGAACTGAGATGGTGCAAAAGTGGGGGCACCTCTTGCAGGGGGCATTCAAAGAGCTACAACTTACTAATGAGTAAGACCTAGACAAAAAGTTAGGTCTAGCCCGGCCCCTTCCCTTGTCAACAAGGGCAGACTAGTCACAAGAACAGCACTGCAGGCAGGGCTGGACAACCCCTTAGCCCTAGACCCATGGCTTGAAGCATGAATGTTTGGCAGTGCATTCCCTCAAGGTACATTGGCTTGGTAGTTCCATGCTCCATCCTGAGGAGACCAGCCACTCTGCTTTGTCCAGTGGCATCTCGTCCACAAGACTTGTAAAGGTCTTAATCAAATTATACTCTCAAGTGCAACACCCCATTCCCCTGTGGGCTCTAAACCTCATATTGTCAAGACCAAGAGTACTGTCCTCTAGCATAAACATGGATAATGATGTATCTGCTCGACTAGCCAAAGCCAGCGCTGCCTTTAGAAAATTGACCAAAATCCTATGGAATGACCATGGTATTAAACTCCATGCCAAAGTAGCGGTTTATCAGTCAGATGTCATGAATGTCCTGCTGTATGGCTCGGAGTCATGGACAATATATTGCCGCCATGTTTTGGAGCTTGATCAGTTCCATATGCATTGTCTGAGGAAGATTGCCCACGTGAATTGATGGGACAGAGGTTCTTAATTTGTGTGGTGTCATGGGCATGGAAGCAATGCTTATGAACAGACAGTTTCGCTGGATTGGTCATGTTATGAGGATGGATGATACATGGATACCAAAGATGGTCTTCTATGGCCAGCTTGCTCATGGAAAGCGCTCTATCGGTGGTCAGTATAAGCACTATAAAGACATCTTAAAGGCCAATATGAAGTCATGCGGCATATCTCCCAATGATCTGGAAACTCTAGTTCAGGATAGATTGTCCTGGTGACAAATCATTGTACAGGCTCTTAATTGCTTTGAGAGTCAGCGTATCCAGGCACTGCAGGAAAAGCGCAGGATCCAAAAAGAACATACAGCACCTGCACTTGGCGACTTTTTATGTGACATCTGTAATGGGCTCTGCCAACCAAGGATTGGTTTAGTTGCTCACCAACGGTGTCATAGAAGATGAGATCCATCGATCAATGGCTCAGTCCAAGAAGAAAATTGTCAAGACCTATGAGACAAGACTGAAAGAACTGGGTTTGTTTAGGTTAGAAAAGAGAGGACTGAGCGGGGACATGATAGCGGTTTTCAAGTACCTAAAGGGGTGTTACAAGGAGGAGGGAGAAAAATTGTTCTCCTTGGCCTCTGAGGATAGAACAAGAAGCAATGGGCTTAAATTTCAGGAAGGGAGGTTTAGATTGGACATTAGAAAAAACTTCCTAACTGTCAGGGTGGTTAAACACTGGAATAAATTTCCTAGGGAGGTTGGGGAATCTCCATCATGGGAGATATTTAAGAGCAGGTTAGCTAGACATCTGTCAGGGCTGATCTAGATGGTGCTTGGTCCTGCCACGAGGGCAGGGGACTGGACTTGATGACCTCTCAAGATCCCTTCCACTTCCAAGTGTTCTGTGATTCTAAGACATATGGGTCCCCCATTTGAACTGTTGAATATCTGCTCTTGGCTGCTTCTGTCAGTGAAACTGGCTTTTCTGGTGGCCATTACCTTGGCCAGAAGAGTAGGGGATTAAAGTCACAACCTCCATTTGTCTTAAAGACAAAGTCTACCTGTGCCCTCATTCAAAGTCCCTCCCAAAGGTGGTTTCCTCTTTCCACATCAACCAGCCTACTGGCCTGTTCCATGCCCAAACCCACATACAACATGGAGGAAGAGCCTTGGCATTTTACCCCGATGGAACCAGACACTTTTGTGGATCTTCCTAGCTGTCCTAGCAGTCGCTGACAGAGTAAGAGGGCAGCCAGTCTCCACTCAGGAAATGTCTTCCTGGACTGCATCCTCGGTGTGCTGCGATTTGGCTCAAGTCCCTCTGCCCACGGAATTACAGCTCATTCGATGAGGTCCCAATCAACCTGGCTGGCCCCTCTGGCACAAGCTTCAGCTGCAGACCTGTATAAAGCAGCTGCCTGGTCCTTGGTCCACATGTTGCCTCCCGGGATGCTGTGACTCCGGAGATGATGCTAGAGTGGGACAAACTGTTCTTCAGTTTTGATTGGATAGACCCTGATCCCACATCCTTTTCTGTGGCTGAGCCACCAAGAGTGGAAAGCACATGTGCAACTGCTCACAACACAAAGGTTACTAACCCGTTCAGAACAGCTGTTCTTGGAGCTGCACTGCACGTGTCTGCTCCAGACCCCCTGCCTTCCCGCTCTACCTCAGAGCCATGGCCAGGAGGACCAGGGCAGGCGGGGGCATCTCTGCCCTTGGTACCTGTACACAGAGGCAGTCACCAGCAGAGGCAGCTTGAGCTACTCAGTGGCTAGCTCCGAGGGAAGCCATTTCTGATGGCTGTGCTCTGGCTCCCCGGATGCCAAGAGTGGGCTGGGTATGTGCAACACATCTCGAAGAACAACAGTTACAGAAGAAGCTAGCGACTGTTACTCCTCCATGTCCCCTGCAGGTTGGACAGGAAGTAATGGGCTCACTCTGCACCAAGGGACAGTGCCTGGGTTCTCCTTCCCGGTACGTTCTGCGTGCACCTGAGAGGCTCGCGGTGTCCCTACCCCTGCCGAGAAGGCCAGGGTACCCCGCTACCAAAGCCCTTTTTATCATCGGCTCATCAGGGGTTTGGAGGTCAGTCCCTCCGATAGTCCAAGGGTCCCTCATTCCTCGCTGGCAGCCCACC
This sequence comes from Apalone spinifera, assembly GCA_030068395.1. Taxonomy (NCBI): domain Eukaryota; kingdom Metazoa; phylum Chordata; order Testudines; family Trionychidae; genus Apalone; species Apalone spinifera. The sequence goes on along the minus strand of JANRFK010003894.1, from coordinate 653,251 downwards.
AGCTAGGAGGAGAGTTGAGGGGAACCCGACCCCACCCACTTGCTCCAGGTTCTGGTGGGCCCTATGCGGTAGCCCCAAATGGGGTTGTGAGACCTGGCCCTTCCTCCTTGGGCCACTTCCCCAGGTGCTCCCTGGTGGCTTGGAACAGGCCGTTAGCTTGCTGCCTTCAGGGTTTGTCTTCTGCCCCGCCCCTGGTCCGTCCCTCTTCTCCTTCCCCCACCTTGCCTGCGGGAAGGTTTTTATGGTGTGCCCATAGGCCTTAACTGGCAGCAGGTGCTCTAATCAGCCTTCCCTCCGGCTGACTCCAGATGGGCTTCAGGTGTCCCAATGGCTGAGCCGCCATCTCTGGCATCCTCCTCCGGGCACATAAACCCACACACCCAACTTCCCGGGTAGCTGCCTTCCACCAGGCTTCCACAGCCCCCTGCTCTCGGGCTGCCACGGGGCATTTAGGGATTAGGAAAACGTTCTCAGCAGACGTGCAGTTATGTACAGGAGCAGGTTACTGAGGGAGGTTGTGGAATTCCTGCCATTGGCAGGTTAGACAAACTGCCTGGGTTGGCTCAGTGCATGTGGTCCTGCCTTAGTGCAGAGGGTTGGGACAGATGCCTTCGCAAGGTCCCCTCCAGACTGACAGGTCCATGATTTTATTAATTCAGTGAGTCCAGGTCAAGGCTTTTGGGTCTTGAACCTGCAAGGAACCTTCTTTGCTGGAGAGTCCAAGAGCTCTCAGGACCTATATGGATCAGACCTAGCGCTTGTACCAAAAACTGCTGACTGGACAAAGTTAAGGGAGCAAAACTGCAATTCGCCTCGCAAACAATCATGCTAATATATAGGGCATCTGAGAATCTAAAACCACACTCCAGAGCTCACCTGGGATGCTCAACGAATACATTTAGCAGAAGAAGGCATAGAGACAAAATGAAAATAGCTCCTGTAAAATACCTTTCTCCAGCGTATTTCCCTGAAAGTAGCATCTCATTTTGTTAGGGTCGAGAGAAGCTATTTTATGTGAGATTCTGCACCAGGAAATGCCAAGATGAAGCCATTTATCTAAGCAAGAGCTTCTGGAGCAACCATTCAGTCCTCCTATTAGTCCTCCTAGCACACCAGCCGAAAAAGCTGCCCTCACCTTTTCTGCAAGTGACATAACATTGCCTACTGCATTAGTAAGGTGGTTGGTGATTTTATATAAAACTATTTAACGCTCACATTATGCAATCAGAAGATATCAGAGTGCTGCTCTAAAACTGTTTGAATAAAACACAACTACTGCCAGCCTCCATCTTTGCAGCTTACTAGTTTCTAATAAATGTTAAATACGCTGTCAGGAGAGTTCTCACCATTATTTTTTTATCATCGCCTTGTTTAATGAACCCCTGCCAACAGGAAACTGAAATCCATTTCCTGCTGAAATCTTTTTTCTCCTTGGTGTGTGTTCATTGATTTATTATTGAAAAGTTGCTCATGGGATTGGGAAGAAACCATCTGTACTACAAATGCCATCGAGTTTGCAGACAGATGAATGCAAAGAAGGTGGGTAAAATTTGCAGCCTCATTCCCTGGACCAGTTCTTTGTTATGTCATAGTTGTTGTTGGGCAGTATGCTTGTGTCAGGTGTTTTAAGCTATTTAAATAAATACCTTAGTAGGCAATTATCTTTGCCTGTTCTGCTGGAGCTGAACTGACTGTGCTGTAGTTTTTCTCTCCCTCTTCCTCTCTGTGAGGCATTAAACAGCGAGAGAGGCAAAAACTGCACTAGATTTATCTGACAGGTGAAGAGGCACTGGAGAAAGGGGCTCTAAGTCAGAGTCCCTTGGTTATGTGCCTCACTCTGCCACTAACTTCTTGTATTACCTTGGGTAAGTCACGTAACTAGGGCTCACTTTTCGAGAATGGGAGTAATTATATCAAGCTCACAGGCTGCTTGGGTGGCCTAATCCATGCACCACCAGTTCAAGTACTTTGAGGTCCTTGAAAGGAAGAGGGTAAATACTGGTCAAGGATTATTAACGAGCGTGGTTCATTACTGTTATCCTGCAGCGCTGGCAGCTCTGGGCAGCTGGGGAGTAGCGGCTGGGCGGGGAGAGTGCGTGAGGACTTGCTATTGTGTTCTGCCGAGCCTCTTGATGGACGTTTTCTGCTGCTCTCTCCACAGTTCATGGCATTAAGTGGACATGCAGCAATGGGAACAGCAGTTCAGGGTTCTCTGTGGAGCAGCTTGTACAGCAGATCCTTGATAGTCACCAGACCAAACCACAACCTCGGACGCACAATTGTCTCTGCACCGGCAGCTTGGGTGAGTAGCTGGATGAGGGCAGAGAGCAGACAACTGGGCGAAATCCTCTTCTAAAGCAGAATTCAAATGCATCCCCAGAAACCCCTCTGCAAATAGCGATCCGCTTCAATTCCTGTCCCAAGAATGGAGCTTGTGAGCCCCTGGTAGGACACTGCTATCGAAAGAAGGCTCCAGGGGCTCACCCCGTACTTTTCTGTAGTTTAACAGGCCACCGTGTTCGGCAGCAGATTACATTCTTTATGGTGACTGCTGAGCTCATTCGAGGTGTTCCATGCATCAGAATGTGGATTTGGGATCCCCGCTATGTTACTAACTACTGTGATCATGTGCGAATCAGCCCTTCCGCAAAATCACCCTTGTTTGATGGAATAAAAATTCTGCTAGAATAAAAACCCCACCGGGCAGCAGAATAAAAGTCTCTGGGAAAATCCATAAATAAGATGTTATCTGCTATGAAATGCTGAACGTCTTTCTGTTTCCTTTTTCTCTTCATGGGCGCACAGATTGCTGCTCTAATCTAGGCTCCGCATATTCTTTGTTATTTAACTCTTAAAATATTTTGAGATACAGTTAATGCAGGAGTAAGTGATGAAAACTCAAACATACTCAAAATGCAACGTGCATTTTTGTTTTGTTTTGTGGTTGGTTTTTTTAATATGGACACTGACGTGCAAGTTTTTAGAATTCTTCAGTGCTCTCTACTGGCGGCTTCCTCCAGAAAGCATGTTGTATCCTGGAGCTTGCTCAAATTGTGTGACTGACATTTCCTGAGCCCCATAAGCCCTACAGTGCGCTGTTCATCTATAGGGCATCTCAGGAGGTTAATTACAAGGTAACAAAGAGTGAAAATCCACAGGGGTTTTTTTTAGTGTTAATGGAAGAGTGAATGAAAATTCATTCCTGTTGAGAAGAGTTCAGCTTGACTGAGATTGCCTGAAACATCGTCTCTCACATTAGAACTTTATAATAAGTAAGAATCTGAGTGATTCACTTTTCCAACTTATCTGCCTCATCCCAGCCCCTTTTTGCTGTAAAATGTACAATAAATTAATTAGTCTTTGGAGAAATTGGCCAAAGAAAAATACGATCTTTGCTTCAGATATTTTCCCCCTGTCTTAAGCAATTAAGATTTAAGTAAGACTGATGACCTCTGCAATACCTAGGTTTTGATTAAATTCAACCCCTGAGGATCAGCACTTGATCCAGGCTGGCAAATCTGAACATGAATTCTTGTATTTGTCCCTTTAATGTTTTGTCTTATGCTAAGTCTGTTGCTTGCTTTGTAACACAACAGTAACACTTTGCTTTACGGCACCTTGCATCTTGACACAGACATCCCCACCTTCTTACAGTTGCACACAAAGATTGCAACTTGGAAGCCTTTCGCTGGTTCTTGTTCAGCTCTGTTCCTTGAAGAATGGAGAGATTTACTATTGCATTTAGCTTCAGAAGATTTGTTCTGAGCTACTTTCGGTGACCTGCTTCAGATCCTGCACAAATAATGGAGAAGCTCCCCTTCAAGGGCAAGGAACAAAGAGAGTTAGTAAATTATAGCAGCCACAGCCACTTTATGGTCCCCAGAAGAAGGCAGTTGTAATTGTAGCCATTAGCTAGGAGGAGAAGGTTTCTTTACCCATTAGGTCATTATACTGTGCAATAATTAAGGTTCTTCCCTCTTTCTGGGAAAACTGAATCAATTAGGAGAAGAAATATCAAAAATTCATGGGCTCTGCTTCTCAGACAAAGCAGCCCCCATGCCAGATTTTGTGGTGAAAAGACATTCACAGAAAGAATCATTGACTCCAGCCAGCTTAATTTTGCAGCTCCCGGAAAGAAGCGACACTCATCCTGGCATGACGGGGCGAACTTCCTATCCGGAATTGCTTTCTGGTGACCTTTCTTCGCTGGTTTTTCATCCTCTCTGGGACTAATCACCAATGTACAAAACCTTTAAACGCCAAAATGTTTTAGCTGTCAGCCCATGAACTGAGTGCAAGTGACCCAAGAGCTACATATTGCAGTTCTTCTGGGAGAGGAAAGTTTTCTCTGCTCTAATTTCTCTTTAATCATTTGGCCACCACCTGTAATTGGGCACAGTACCAGGAAGGAATGCCTTTATTTGCCTCTCACGGGGTGAGTGTCGCTTCTTTCCGGGAGCTGCAAAATTAAGCTGGCTGGAGTCAATGATTCTTTCTGTGAATGCCTTTTCACCACAAAATCTGGCTCGGGGGCTGCTTTGTCTGAGAAGCAGCGCCCATGATTTGGAGCCCAGAAGTGGGATGGAGCCTTTCAGCTCCAGAGCGTCGTTTGGAACTCAGTCTGCTTGGGCAGACACCAAGCTGCCTGACAGCTGGCCTGTGCAAACGGGGTGGGAATTGTCTGCGCTGGAGGGAGGGTGGGGACCTCTGCCTAGCTCCCAATGGGGCAGGGCACACATCACGCCAGTCCATCACCACGGCTGGCAGTAAGAGGGGCCCGTCCCAACAAAGCTTGGGGCACAGACTGAAGAACCCAGAGAGTGGGCAGAGAACCTTAGCTCTGCCCTCAGGTCTGGAGGGGATGCCATCGGGTCTCGGGCAAAGGTGGCAGTGGTGGGGGCTGGTTTTGAGGGAGAAGCAGTGTGCCCTGCTGTCATTGCATGTCGCGTCTCAGTTCGCTGGTGTAGAAGGAAGTTCGGCTCTCAAAGCTGTCGGTCTGACACTGAGAAGAAATGAACGTCCTGTAACTCCTGTCTCTCTCACACGCTCCCCTTCATATACAGTCTCTCTCTCCAAGTGTAGTCATCCCATGCCACAATAGGAAATTGGCGCAGTGAGCTTAGCGTCCTGTCTAATGACTTAATGACACGTGTTGTTTGTGTTTTGGAACAGGGGCAGGTAGCAGTGTGCATCACAAGTGTAACAGTGCCAAACACCGCATCATATCACCAAAGGTCGAACCAAGGACAGGTGGGTACAGCACTCACTCAGAGGTACAAAATAATGATGTCTCTGAAGGGAAGAACGAGCACAGTCACGGCAAGACCTCCAGCCGGGAGAAGAGGAATGGCAAAGTGGCAAAACCTGTGTTGCTCCATCAAAACAGTACTGAGGTCTCTTCCACCAATCAGGTGGAAGTTCCTGACACGACCCAGAATTCTCCTGTGTCCATCAGCAGTGGATTAAATAGTGACCCTGACATGGCTGACAGCCCAGCAGTCACTGGTGTTTCCAGCATGGCCGTTGCCTCGGTGATGGGAAGTTTGTCGCAAAGTGCCACGGTGTTTATGTCCGAGGTGACCAGCGAAGCCGTGTACACCATGTCGCCCACCTCTGGCCCAAACCAACACCTCCTCTCCTCAGACGCCGCCGCACAAGGACTGGTTCTGGCTGTGAGTTCAGATGGCCACAAGTTTGCTTTTCCCACACCAGGCAGCTCAGAGAGCTTGTCCATGTTGCCCCCCAATGTCTCCGACGAGCTGGTGCTCTCTACAACTCTGGATGGTAGCAGAAAAATTCCAGAAACCACCATGAATTTTGACCCAGACTGTTTTCTTAATAATCCCAAGCAGGGACAGACTTATGGTGGAGGAGGCCTGAAAGGAGACAGCATTAGCACCAACATAAGACAGTCACCCACAACAGAACGTGGGTTCAATTTCAGTGCCGCCCTAACTAAAGAGATTAAAACCGAGGACACTTCTTTTGAACAGCAGATGTCCAAAGAAGCGTTTTCCTCCACTTCGGCATCCAGTTCTCTCACTCTCACGACAGGTTCAGGCCTGCTTCCCTCTGGAGGCGGTCTGAGCCCAAGTACCACCCTGGAGCAAATGGACTTTAGTGCCATTGACTCCAACAAGGACTATTCTTCCACTTTCAACCAGACAGTCCAGAGTCCTCATGTTCACCAGACCCCTTCCCCTAGCTTCTTTCTGCAGGATGCCAGCAAACCTCTCCCTCTTGAACAAAACACCCACAACAACTTGAACGACACAAGTGGCTCTTTTGTGAACACTTTAGGAATCCCCAATGTGAAAACAGAGTCCTCCTCCCAAACAACCTCCCATTGCAATGGCACAGTGGAAACTAGGATAGAGTCCACCTCCTCTCTCCAGCTCATGCAGTTCCAAGCAAACTTCCAGGCTATGACTGCAGAAGCTGAAGTTCCCATGGAGACCTCCCAGCAGGCAGAGGGGAATGAAAATCTTCTGAAATCAGGGGATCTTCAGGCCTGTAGCACAGAGCACTACATGCAGCCTGAGGCTAATGGGGGTCTCAGGAATGGGAATAATCTCCCTATTCTGCAAGGAAATATGGTACAAGGACTCTACCCAGTGGCCCATCCCTCCTCCAACATGGAGCTGAATTTGGACCACTTTGACATCTCCTTCAGCAACCAGTTTTCAGATCTTATCAACGATTTCATCTCAGTGGAAGGTGGGAGTAACACCATCTACGGGCACCAGCTGGTGTCGGGTGACAGTGCTGGGCTCTCTCAGCCTGAAGACAGCAGCAGAGTGCCCTATAACCAGGCTGAGATGTGCATCCCGTGCTGCAGCCCTCAGCACGCCAGCATGCAGCTCGCCAGCGCCGAGAGCGGAGCCAGCACCATGGCCTACATGCATGTTGCTGAGGTGGTCTCAGCAGCCGCAGCACAAGGCACCCTGGGGATGCTGCAGCAGAGCGGGCGCTTGTTCATGGTGACAGATTACTCCCCAGAGTGGTCTTACCCTGAGGTAAGCGGCTAGACTTTCTGCCCCCCTTTCGTTCCTTAGTTAGAAGGGCTCCAGGACCCCGGTTGTGTGAGCTCTGCCAAGGCTTTTAAATGTCTCCTCTGAGACCCAAGCACACGTAAGGTCATTTGGGGGGAAGCAGCCCCTGACCTGACCCGGCTTCTCTCCTCACACGCTAAGTGTCAGGCCAGACATGCATGTTCCACATAAAGCAAAGTGGCTCCCATGTGCTGCCTTCCCAGGGCTGCCAATTCGTGTCAAGAAGTTGGGCTGCTGCACATTGAGCCTGGCGCTTACGTCTGTAGCGCTTTGACGCTGCCGCCAGCTACACATCTGGCCAGGAGTTCCTTAGGTCCCCTGCTTGGCTGGGCCCGCGCCTTCCCCGGGTCCAGTCAAGTGCCCCAAAGGCTGGAAATGCCAGCAGGACAAGCACCAGCGTGCACGAAACCCATGATAGTGAACAGACAGGCCCAGCCTGGGCCACTTGCAGAGACACTGCCCAGGCTCTGACAAGTCGGGGTAGAGGCAGCGGCTCAAGAAAAGGCAGCTCTGCTCTAATTGGTCACAGCTCGCTGGTGAACTGCCCGTCGAGCGCTTGCACGGACACCCCTTCTGTGGTCTGAAACCGCTGGCGTGCCCTGGCCTCTGGAAGGGCTTGGTGGGGGGTTGTGAGCGGGCAGGAAGGAGCACGGCGGGAGGGGGGAGGTGAAGTGCACCAAACTGTCTGTGAACTGGCATCCCGATAAGTCAAAGCTGCTAAGGGGCTGGGGACCAGGTAACTCTCCGAACGCCTTCCCATCACACCTGCCCGGAGAAGGGACGCAGCAGAACGGGCAGTGTTCCCCCTCACAGAGGGGGCGCTCTAGGATTGCAGACGGCAAGTGCCCCGGCAGTGGTAAGTAGACAGCTTCCTGGGGGAGCTGTTGCATTTCAATCAGTGGTGTTTCTGCCTCACCCAGCCACTTCCCAGCCGGAGAAGAGTCCAGCCACCGGCTCTGTATGCAGCTTACACGCGTGATCAGGCACTCAAATGTGTGTTGGCCCGCACGTCACAGATGCTGCTAGGGAAGTCGGGGCTTTCTGAGGCTATGTCTAGACTGCATGCTTCTTGCACAAGAAGCTTTTCCCAGAAACGCTGCGCTTTTGCGAAAGAGAGCATCCAGACCACATGGACGTGCTCGCGAAAGTAGGCTCTGATTGCCATGAACCAATGGCCACCAGGGCACCCGTGCTTTTCCCTCTTTCCTCTTCTTGCACAAAAACCCCTCTTCCCCGTCCACACACACCTTTTGTGCAAGAGTTCTTTCACAAAAAGGCGTCTTCCTTGTAGAATGAGGGAAACCTACGCTGGAAAAACCCTCTGTTCTTTCAATTTTTTTGCACAAAAACGTACTTGAGGTGTGGACGCACCGCGAGTTTTTCGGAAAAACTCTGTAGTGTAGACATAGCCTGAAAGAGGAGATGGATGCTTGTCGAGGCCTGAGGCCACATTTCACTCAGTGGGGTTTGGACTAACTGCTTCTGTGATAAACTGACAGGCAATTGGTTATTGATTACCTACCAGGTACTGTTAGTGGCAATTTACCATCCACTGGTCCCCAGCAAGAGCCTGGAAATCCATCCCGTTTGTGTCTGGAGGTGGGTTTCTTTATTCTCGGAGGATCCGCCTTCACAGCATGATAAGCTGATGTGGAAGGCCCTGTGGTATTTTTTCAAAACAGACTGATCATTTCTTGGTTTAATGTTGTACAAACGCACAGCGCATTCCGCATAGCAACTAAGCCCTCAGTGCCGACAGCGAAATGAAAAGCATCTGGCCTGAGGTAAACAGCTCCGCTGCCCGGGGAAGTGTTTCCTTCCCACGCCCCCAAACCGTAACAGAGTTTTAGCTGCCCCTTGTGGGGCTGGCCTGGCAGCTGTCCTTCCCCGGGGCGTTCCAACCCCCTGCTCCCGTTGTGGTAAGAGCCGTCAATGGGTGTTTCACCAGACTAGACAGCAAGGTGCTTTGCAGCGTGGAGAGGCCGTGGCGTGGGGCAGGCAGGAGCCAGAGGCCAGAGGGAAGTATTGCAGAGTCCGCACTGCTACCTGGCGTAGTGAGACCCCACCTGCCTCAGCTGCGTGAACATTGATTCATCCTGCAGAGCCCAGTGACCCTTAGCCATAGACAGGGAGCCTTCCAGAAACTCTGGGCCTGCTGGGAGAGTTACTCTTCCTTGTCCAAGAGGCTCTCTTGGAGCTGGCTCGTGCTTCGTTTCCTTTCTGTCCTTTGGTCTTAGGCGTGTTCTTTTCTTCTTGGCTCTGAACTGGCCCTTCCCTTTTCGCTTCATTCTTTTTGCCTTTGGTTCCTTTAGCCCAGAACTGAGCTGAGGAGCCACGGAGCCATTCAGGTCTTGACCAAAGTGACCAGACTGTTCTCTTCTGCCCCCAGGGGGTCCTGTCCCTCTCCGCCCGGGCTCCTCAATGGGCCAGATCAGGCCTTGGCCTGTGGAAAGGAAGCTCATTCTCCTTGACTTGTGCAGCAGCTGCCCACAAAGCTGGAAGTGTTCGATGCAGCGTGTGCCCGCTGCCTTTGCTGGCAGGCTCCGCTTGGCATTCCCCAGGGAGCTGGCTCTGTTTGCCTCTGCCGCTAGTTGCAGGCCAGAGCCTGTCAGAGGGTTTCCACTGGCTGCTGAATCCATTGCTCCGATTACCGTTTTCAGGGAGCTGCTCCTCCCAGTGCCTGGAGGCAGAGGTGGGACTCTGGTCTGAGCATGACAATGATCAGACCTTGTCTGGGGTGAGCATCTCCTCCCCCAGGTTTTCGCCACAGAGAAATCTTCTTCCCTCCCTCCCTTCCTTCCTTCCACCCATCCATCCCGCTCCCTTCCTTCCTCCCTCCCCCTCCTTTCCTTTCCTTGCATCCATCCATCCTTCCTCATATTCTGCTCTCTCCGGAGGTGAGCACAAGGAGAAAGCAATCGATCATGTTGGACCCTGCGGGAGCAGGACACACGCAGGAAAGGGTGTCAGTAATAAACCCAGCGTGAGCACTAGTCAGCACAGCTGCCAGGCTCCATAGGTGTATCTGCACTGCAGCCCAAGCCCAGGTTAGTAGGGCTGGAGTTTGCAGACCCCTGGTTTGCTGACCGAGGGCTTGAGCATCTCCCCCCTTTGCAAGCCCAGGTGAGGAACTGTTGAACTCCGAGTCAACCTGGGGCTCCACATTATGCAGGCAGGAGTCCCCCAAGCCATATTCCAGACTTTCTTGTGCCCGTCTGAAATCCGGCCTCGCTAGTCCTTTGTTCTCAGTGCAGTGGGGGGGACTTGATAGTCCAGAGGACAGATAAAGGCGTCCCGTGGGGTTGTCTCCCAGAGCATGAGCCTGGTGGGGTTGCATTTACATGGCAAAGCAAACGAGCTTGAACCTGGGTCCCAGTTTGACCACCCCTGTGGAGTCTTATGGCCCTGGCCCAAGCCGCAGCTTGGGCGTAGATGGAAGGACAGATAGGCTTGAGCCTGAGCTTACGTTGCAGACAAACCCTAAGTGCCGACCAGCTACTCCTGCAAAGGCAGCAGGAACAATCCTGGTCTTTTGTGCTTTCTCCTGCCCCCGCGGCAGCACAAGGACCCTTTCCCACAGACATGGTCCCCAGCCCGCAGGCACAGCCTTTCCGGGAGCGCCACCTGGGAGCATCATCCCAAGGGCTCCTAATGGACACGAATAACATTGAAATCCTCCTGCAGCCCTTCTCCCTATTGTGGGTGGGGAGAGTTCCCTCCCTTCTGTCAGCTCCGATCCACGTGTCCCTGATTTTTGTTTTTTCCAGCAGAGATTCTGTGGCTTTCACATCTCAGAAGGTACATTGTTCCCATTGTCTGAGCTGGAGAAGGGCCAGCATTCCTCGGTGCACCTGCTCTCCACGCAGGCAGGCTGCCTCTTCCCCTGCCTCCTGGAGAGAACCTAAAATCTCTAAAATCTCGTCTCCTTTTTGTTGCAAATCCTGCCTTTTATGCTGCTGTCATGGATACCTGATTGTTAGCTAATTGAGTCACTAACCCACCAGTGGCCCCTCTTCCTCTCATGGAATCTACTGTTATTTTCCTTGGAATGATCCCCTCCCTCCAATTCTTCTATGGCCAGAATCACTGGGGGCCAGTTCTCAAATATAATGTTGGGTCCAGGATTCACAGCTGGAGTGGAGGGTCCCAAGTCTCGAATCCCACGCAGCTCAAAACATCACTTCAGATGCTGAGTTTCTTTACTGACGCACAATATTGGTTATGTACAACTGCCGAGCAGTGGAGAGAATTTTGTTGCTTGCATTAGTCCCCATAGGGAAGAGCAATTGCTATCTTACTGCTCCTGTGCTGCTTTTCCTGAGTTCCAGATTTGTAGGGACTCCAGAGAGTTCACGGCAGTGTTCACCTTCTACAATGATTCTAGCACAGAGCTAGGGTTGCCAGATGGCTTAATCAAAAATACTGAACACCTCCCTCCCCCCCCAAAAAACCCACCAGGGGAAAAATTCTGTTGAGGGGGGAAAAAAGGGGGAAGACCAAAGTTGTTGAGAAAAAAAAAAAAAAAAAAGGACCCCGAAAGTTATTAAGCAAGATAAAATAAAATAAAACATCATTAAAACAGCATGGCCCCTTTAAGTGGGAGATGGGAGAGGTTGAGCACTAAGACCCAGGGAAGGCATTGCTTCCCCTTGTTTCAGGTCTTTTTGCCGGTGGCCATCTTGTTTTCTTGATCAAGCACCCCTTCCGCCACCCAGGTAAGCAGAGGGTCCAGGAGCAGGGAGCCAGGTGCTGGGCCCAGTTGCCGAGTGTGTCGCAGGGTTGCCAGGTGTCTGGTATTTTCGCCTCCTGACAGGGAGAAAAACCAGAACATACCGGACATTTCAGGAGTCCAGTATTTTCTGAATTTTCTTACCGGACAGGAGGTGAAAATACCGGATTGTCCGGTCAATACCGGACACCTGGCAACCCTAGCCAGAGCTCTCTAGAATAGTTTTTGGTTCTGTCTTGGAGGGCACTTGGAAAGGCCCCACGCCAGAGTTTGTGTTAGTTCATGTCACTCTGGGGGTGGTATTGTCCTAGGAAAGCCCTGCTGGGTTTTCTTCTTTTTAGGCAGGTTTTTTGGAGGGTCCCACAGACAGGTGTGCTGTGTGACCCTGGCACTAGACCACTACCCCATTTACAAAGAACCACTCAGAAGTGCATCTTGATACTCTTCTTTCTGGTGCACTTTACGGTTTTGCCTTCTGGGGCTCAGATCCCAGGGTTGCCATAATCACATCATACAAATATTATGGGGTACGCAGTTGACATCTATCAGCAACCCAGTCACAGGCTTTCGTTGTGAAGTAATCAGAGTGAGGAAAGCCATAAGATCAACTTTCTCTATCTGCAAAACATACTTTGCTTTGGGGCTTCAGGATCCTATGAGTGTCGGGCTCATTTCAAGAATCATTTTAGTTTTATTTTCCCATTCATTTTGCAATTAATATTTGCTTGGAGATGAGTTTCCAGAGATACTGAAGTGGCTGTGCGTCAGTTTGGGGGTTAGGATTTGCTTTGTTTGTGTTCAGGGAAAAATGATTTTCACCTTGGCAACTCTTCCAGCTCCACTGAGAATCCAAATTGCCTTCACCAAGGGTCCATAATAAATGTTTCTACTGGCCTAACACAATAGAAAAAACAAGCTTTTCTGTCAGGGCCTTTACTTTGTCGCTTCAGTGAGATTAGTCACCTGTGAAAGGAACTCTAGCACTAGGGTTAATAAAGAGTATTAACAAATGTCATCGTCTGTTTTCTCGTGGCCTCTACGTCCCTCCTAGGGAGTGATGATCCATCTTGTTCTGTCCTTTTTATTCCCCAACTCCTCTTTCAGAGGCGCCTTCTCCCAAAGCCCTCTGAAGGCCAGGACAAGACTCCCATTGATTTCCCTGGGCTTTAGATGGAGGCCTCATGGGGAGGAAGTATCGAGGGACCATGTCAAGTATGTCAGTCTCAGGCTGCTTGATGGAATATTATTGTTCTTTCCTTTTCCTACGGTCACGGTTTATGTACAACATGCAGGGCTCCTGTGTTAGCCAGAGCCCAGCAGTAACACAGCCAGACACCCCCAAGGGGAAGGTGTGCTGCATACAACATTTTGCAATGTTCAGTTCAGGTGGATGAATTGTAAAGAAATGAATCAGTTACATTACTTTTGCTGAGTTCAAAACCCTCCACAGTCTGTTTTTGTCAAGCCAAACATGCCCCTGAGCTCCTAGCACCTCTGTCGGTCTTTGGCGTGTCCAGGAGTATCATGGCTAGAGTTGGTTTGGCCTGTTATCCAGAACTGGGCTGGGGAATCTCAGAACAAGGGAGTCGGGGAACCCCCCAGTGTGGACTGGGCAGATGGTTTCTGTTTAGACTGGCAGCAGGGCCCTGCGGAGAAGCCCAAGAACTAGGGAAAGGGCTGAGCTCATCCGAACCAGAAGAAAGGTCCTAGATCAAGTCAGTCTGGCTTGATCATCTCTGAATGTGAATTCATGTTATTGGCCATGTGTGACTTGTGCTGGAGCATGGCACTTCGTAGCCCCAGCACCTCTGGGCTGCAGCATCAGTTGTGAAAGTTAAAAAACTGTTGGAGCCCCGCACCTCGCTCATTGCGAACCAAGCCCTGGTTATCTTCAGCCTCAAGTCAGAGCTCCTGCCACAGCAGGGATTCCGTGGGCAGCTGGGAGCTGATCCAGACACCTCTCTCTCGAACAGCTTAAAGCGGGCCGCCTGAGGGGACTTAACAGTGTGTGACCAGCGGCTCAGGATGGACAGGGACAGCAGAACCCAAAGCGACCTCGGCGGGCGCGCGAGGGACTGAGACTCAGGCATGCAGCAGAGTCCGTGCGGGCCCATCAGCGCTCGGCTAGCAAACACTCTTGTGCTGCAGTTCAGTTAAGAAGATAAAAAGCCGTAACGAAAGCTTGTGACACTAAAGCCCTCGTAGCTCCAAGCAGCCCCCAGCCAGCGGGAGCGAGGGGTGAGGCATGGCTCTGGCTGCTCGAAGGCCCCAGGGACCCGCCCCCTCCCCCCACTGGAAAGGCTGTCTGGAGAGGTGGAGGGAGGGGGGTGTTCCCATTTACCCAGCATGGCCTTGCAGCTCTAAGCTGGGCCCTAGCAGGGCTCTGGGCTGGACACAAAACCGAACGAGCTGGCTGGGCTCCCCCTGCATGGTAGCCTTGACTGTCAGCACCATGGGGCAAGGGCCTTCCCCTCTCCTTGGTGGTGCTGAATAAAATGCTCCCTCCTGACTGAGCCCTTTTAAGCAGCTCGAGCGTGTCTCCTGCAGTTTGCCACTGGAGGGCAGCCCAGGCCCAGCTACTCTCACACGCGCTCCTTGGGGAACATGCAAACTGCTTCTGGTTTTCACAGGAGACTGCTCCTGTAGCTGCCTCAGCGTGAGAGAGGAGGGCCGTGCTCCAGCTCCTGGCCATGGGAGCCCCAAGAATCTGCAGCAAATCTCTCTTCAAAACATCACCTCCTGCTGAGAAAGGGCAGGGGGATTTTACAGAGGGTCTTGACTCCAGCTCAAGCAGCAGGGTGCTGTACACGGTCTGCCCCCAACATGCAAGGACGCTACAGACCCTGCTCTGCTACAGCACAGGTCATGCTGTGCTCCACACTGCACCCTCACACCAAAAGCTGGAGCGGGGGGTCTTCGTGGCTCTGTATTTCCAGCAGAGTTAGGAGAGCTGGAGCCTGACTGGGAGCCTTCTGGCAGAAAAGGCGTTTGTAGGGCACACTTCTGTGGTCGTGTCCCTGGGTCATGTGCTTGCTGGAGTGCACTTCACCAGAGTAACCCTTCATCTGGCTGAGCTGAAAACCTCCCTCAGAAATGCTACTGATAAGGATTTTAAAAGCAGAGCTAACGTGCACACAGCATCAGTGCAGTGCTGGGAACGCCAATGCATAAGAATCAGGAAATTCAAAGTTACAGTTCACACAGCACCCTGCTGGCAAGCACATCGCGCATGGGACCGTGCTGTTTGGTCAGGGGACTGTTAAATGATGCCTCACCAGATTTCTACACTGTATTGTACGTACTATGTGATCTGGGGTAGTGCCGCGCAGTCCTCCTCACCGACGCAGGCAAACACCACAAAAAGACACTCCCTGCCCCAAAGAGCTGACACTGTAATGTGTTTGCCAGGGCTGGAGGAGGTTGAACTTGTGCCTGTGATTTGTGACATGCCGAGAGTGCCAGGTCGCTGGAAGAAGCTATTGTGATGCCATTTTCTCTGCCACTCAGCGAAATCCAGCCCATCCCTGGGAAGGATGCTTGTTCTTCGGTTGAACAGTAACAATTTCTAGCTCTGACTCAGATCCACTCACCTGTGCAGCCAGATTTTGCCTCCTCTGCCGAGGAAGAGCGACTATTGAAATCTGGCCTGACACAGGAGAGAGAAATGCATGGTGCAATGCGCCTATGGCCGCTGGGTGTCACTGGTGCAGCTCACAATGGCCTCCGAAGCCTGGTACCTGGATCTGAACGCAGTGACCATTCTTGTGCAGTGACTTGGTGCGTGAGCGCTTGGAATCTGCCCTGGGATGGACGGGTGGGCTGGCCAGGCCAAGCCAGGCTAAGGAAGCCCGCTAGCTGAGTGATGGGGCGCACTGCCTGTGTGGATCGCAAAACGCCTGAGCAGAGCCAATGAGCAAGACCGTTCTCCAGTCATGGACACCAGCAGGGAGGGGTTTGTGGCTAGGAGCAGGGCACAGCTGGTGCTTGCAAACCTATTGGTCCAAATGACAGACCTAAAAGAAGGCAAAGGAAAGGACTGGACCCAAGCTGTGAAGAGAGGGGAACCCCCTTGGGAATGTGGAGGGGGCTGGCCTCTGCCTGGGGCCAGTTTTAGAGCATGCGCGATGAAGGGTGACCCGAGTCTGGGCCACAGGATCAATGGAGGACGTGCTGCTTCTCCGAGGGGCGTCCCTGGGGGTGCTCTACAGTAGGTGTCAGCGCCTCTGGATGAGTTTTGCCTAGCATGCGTGGCGCGCTGAGCGCACCGGCCTCCCCCAGTAGCTATGAGCACGCGCAGCCTCTCCCCCCTTCAGTTCCTTTCTACCGTCCCCGGCTGCGGACAGAACTGCTCAGTGCTCTCCTCCCCTCAGAACAAAGTTGTGGAAAATTAGTTAGATAGTTTATTATTAATAGTTAGTTCTCTGTTACAGGTATTGTTAGTTAGGTTTAGTATAGAGTTAGTTTAAAAAAAAAAGTGGCATGGGTCTTGAACCGCCGCCACAGCCATACGCTGGCGTGAGCTCACCCGGCGTCAAACGCTGCGCGCTCTGCAAGGACGTGATATCTGCCTCTGACGGGCATGACACCTGCCTCAAATGCCTGGGGAACTCTCACGCTCAGAGAGATTGCCCCCACTGTGCCAAGGTTAAAGCAAGATTGCGCAAAGATAAGGAGCTCAAACTCAAAATGCTCCTCTCAGAGAACAGCAAGCGACATGCCTCTGACCCGGGCTCTGGGGAGAGTAATATATCCAACAATGAGAAGGGCAAGCTCCTTACCTCAGCAACCCATAAAGAGGCACTCTGAGGTAAAAGTCAGACCACTCAGGTAAGAACCGCCTGAGCATGTTTGACTGCCCAGGTACTTCAGGCAAACAGCATAATAAGCCACGAAGCACTTCAAACACTGCCCTTAAAGGGGCATTAGGCTACTCCATGCCTGCCTCACATACCCCAGTACCGCTGACCGTCATGACAGCTCCACCAGTTCCTCAGCCTCTCACGACGGCACCTAGAGAAGGGATAGAGCACCCATTCAGTACTGCCCCTCTTTCTCAATTACTAGGGGCGACAGCTCTCCCTCTCAGCTCTGTACGAACAGTGGGCTCCTCTCAGCTAGCGCAGCCCCCCGCGCCACAAGCATCCCTCATCACCTACGGGGAGAACAAAGATTTGCAGATTGCTTCAAGCCTTCACTCCCCTATTTTGAGTGAAGACAGATACCTTCATTCACTACTTTCTGAGGAATCAGCTCCACCTTCCCCCCTCTCAGTAGCAGAGGGAGAGGAGTTGGCTGCCTTCTCCCCCCAACTGTCCCCTTATTCAGAAGGGTCAACGGTGTCACACAGTCACATGCAGCCAGCTCTCCTCAGAGTGCAAATGGCTCCCTGTGCTCCCTGTGTGTGGATGCCCCCACCCATGGCGTACCCCCCCACAGTGGCAAATGTGGAACCAACCCCCACAACAGCACAAAAAGAGAACATTTAAAACTAGGCACGTCAATAAGTCTCCTTCGCGCTTTACTGAATCTCCTCACAGATCCGTTCGGAGGAGTGTATTCCCCAAGGTGAATGGCGGAATCTGTGACCCAAACAAAATCATTGTCAGACACGGGAAGCAATTCTACCTCTGTCCTCTAACTCCGCAGAGGACGTCTCTTCCTTCCAAGACCTATTTAAAAGAGTCGCATAAGATTTAAATATCCCCATAGAGGAAGTACAGGATACGCCCCACGAGCTTACTGACATCCTACAAGCAAGTGCATCTGCAAAGATCGCTCTTCCTATTAATTCAGCCATCCGACAACCCGCAAAAACTTTATGGCAGACACCTGCCTTGATTCCCCCACGAGCAAAAAGGCAGATCGAAAGTACTACGTGCCTCCCAGGGGATCTGAATTTCTCTTCACACATCCCCCTTCAAACTCCCTGGTGGGGGATGCTGCACAACAAAGAAATAAGCACCAAATCGCCCAACCCCATCAGACAAAGAGAATAAAAGATTAGACTCCTTTGGCAAAAAGGTTTCTACCTTTGAGGGTAGCAAATTATTCAGCCCTGTTCAGTAAATACGATTACAACAATTACATGAGACTGAACACATTTATTGAAGATCTCTCTGAAAGTAAAAAAATCACATTTCAAAGCGATTGTCTCTGAGGGACAGACAATTTCTCGTATAGCGCTGCAAACTGCTCTTGATGCAGCAGACACAGCCACAAGAACTACAGCCACAGCGGTCGCTATGAGGCAAGCCATTTTGTATAACTCCTCCGCGTTTCCTCGCCAGCTTCAGCCAGTGGTAGAAGAGTTGCCCTTTGAAGGGGAAAACCTCTTCTCCATGAAGACTAATGAAGTCCTTCAATCCATGAAGGACTCCAGAGCCATTCTCAGATCTCGAGGGATCCAAACACCTGCAACAGGAGCGAGACAATATAGGTACCAACCATATCATAGACCTAGGTACCCACAACCCCCATTCCAATATCATAGACAAGAATACCCCTCTTACCAACAGCAGGGTCGAAATAGGCAGCAGAGGCAACGGTCCCAGAGTAACACCTCCAACCATCCATCACAATCAATGAGCACATTTGAAATTACAGTCGAGAGACTGAAAACCAGACCACCCACCCCAAAACTCCAGAATCTTTCCAAACTTTTTCATTTTCATCTGCTCCCATTCCTACATCAATGGGAATTAATTACCTCAGCTAAATGGATTCTGCAAACCATCTCATCAGGGTACACCATCCCCTTTCCCTCCCTTCCCCCTCCCCACTCTCCAACCCCGTCCCTCTTCAGGGACCCATCTCACGAGGTCATATTACAACAGGAGGTAGACCATCTGCTACAACTAGGGGCCATAGAGCCGGTTCCACCACAATTTCACAAAACAGGATTTTATTCCCATTATTTCCTCATAGAGAAGAGGACTGGCAGATGGAGACCCATCCTGGATCTCAGAGCCCTGAACAGATACATACAGAAACCGAGATTTAGAACGGTTACCCTAAACACAATTATCCCAGGCGACTGGTTTTCCTCTTTCGACGTACAGGATGTGTACTTCCACATATCCATTAGACCATCTCACAGACATTCTCTCCGTTTCACTTTAGGTCCACACCATTTTCAGTATATGGCTCTGCCCTTCAGACTCTCTACAGCACCAAGAGTATTTTCCAAGATGTTAGGAGCAGTCATTACCCATCTCAGAAGACAAGGGGTCACCATATATCCCTACCTGGTCGACTGCCTAGTCAAAGCAAGGTCCAGACAGTAGTGCCACCATCACGCTAACATGGTCCTAAGCTGCTTTCACTCTCTCGGCCTCCTCGTGAATCAATCCAAATCAATGCTCGGATCACACCTTCGCAAAGCATTATTCGCTTGCTTCGGGTTCTCCGCTACGTACTAGACTAGCAAAAGCTGTCCTGCAACCAGCATACTTACCCAATCCGAAGTACCTACATCCCTAACAGGGATTGCTTGTAGTCACCTACTGTGGAACACACCCAGGGACACTCAGTTACAAGAGGTGAATAATCTCCTCTTCCCATTGGAGGATGCTATTCAGGCAGCCCCTCTCCTGGAGGTCAGCACAAACTTTGCTTCTGTTTGGTTCTGCTCCTTCCCTGGGGTCCCATGGGCATTTAAACATGCTGAGTGCTCATCAGACAGTAGTAACCCTTCGTCCTTGGCCACCATGACCCCTTCATGCCTGAGCTTGTAGGGCCGAACCCAGACCTTCAAAGGCTCAGGCACTTGGTTGCCACTTACATCAAAGGGGAGGAACAGAAAATCAGACTGTGCATGGCTCAAGACAGTGAGACTACTCTGGCTGCCCTCATTCGGGGGGTGGGGGATCTGGCTTTCAGCTCTCTCCACCAGTGAGCTAGAGCTGTCTGCTGCGTACCCTCCCTCTGCACTCATGGGGTATGTCTAGATTATATGCCTCTGCCGACAGAGGCCTGTAAAATAGGCTACCCGACAGTCAATGAAGCAGGGATGTAAATATCCCCGGCTTCATTAAAATAAAAATGGCCGCCGCGCTGTGCCGGCTCAGCTGATCTTCGGCACAGTGCATGGGTCAAGACGTGGATCGGTTGACAGGGGAAGTCTTTGTTGACCTCTCCTGTAAACCTCGTTCCGACGCTCAGCTGAGCCGGCACAGTGCGGCGGCCATTTTTATTTTAATGAAACCGGGGATATTTAAATCCCCGCTTCATTGACTACGTCGGGTAGCCTATTTTACAGGCCTCTGTTGGCAGAGGCATGTAGTCTAGACATACCCTGGGGTCCCATCTGGACTGTCACCTGAAGCCCTGTGCCCCAGGTCTCTGCCCAGGGGCACACAAACCTCTGTTGTTTCTCGGGAATTACAGTTAATGACGGTCAGAGAAGGAAGCCAAGTTGGGAAGAAGGCAGCTCCTGATGTACGTGGTCTTCTCCCAAAGGATCCTGGGATGATTGATACTGAGAGGTCTGCAATGGGAGTCACTCGTCTCACCGCCTCACACCAGCCCCCTGCCCTCTTGGCTCAGTGGAGGGGCAAGGCTGGGAAGTCGTGATTTGGTTCGGTGGGTGGAGGAGGTAACAGAGCGGGATGTTGAACTACAGAAAATGAACGTGCATGGGGCAAGGAAAAGTGAGTCTGTTGGTGGAGGGGCTGGTGAGACTCACATGAGTTCCTAAGAGTAAAGGAGACCAGGAGTCGAGTCCCCTGCCCCTTTCCTTCTGCTCATTGGCTCCCTGTTCTAGTCACTTCCCTTTGGCCTGCGCTGCTCTCGTCCCACCAGATACAGCCCTGACACGTATCCCTGGCCGTGGTGCCTTTCTCCGCTGGTCAGAGGGGCTAGTGGGTGTGGGGTGGTGGAGGAAGGGCCTCACCCAGCCTGAGCTGGAGGCCTATGGGAATACCCAGCGTATTCTCGGAGAACCACACTATTTCCAGGACTTGGTAATCGCAAGCAGTGACCCCCGGGGCACAGCTGTTGGGTGACCTTGGTAAGACGTTTGCCGTTGTTCCTTTTCATTGAACCTTCCATTCAGAAAGTCTGGAAATTTAGTGCTTTTGTGTAGAGAGAAACCCAAACCGTTCTCTGAAGAGTGGGGGGGGGGGGGG
>JANRFK010003894.1:580711-591253 GCA_030068395.1 Apalone spinifera | reverse complement strand
CTGGTTCCCCATGGAGTGGTAGCTGTCCGGGGTGGCCAGTTTCCAGAGGGTGATGGCAACCCAGGTGCAGAGCTCGTGGAAGGCCCCCCTGCACATCCGGAAGTTCTGCACCCTGTGCTGGTCACCCCGTTGTCCCAGCACCAGGCTCTCCCACCAGTCCCCGCTGGTGTCGTGCCTCCACAGGCGCCGGTCGGTGGTGGGGTGGGGTGCCCAGGCACAGCTGCGGCATCAATGATAAGAGCCTGCAGGTGCTGTCCAGTCTCCAGCTCCCGCTGGAGCAGCGTGGCTCCCTGGTGCAGCTCTCCACGGCCTCGATGATGGCCGAGAGGGGACACTGGCCGGGGTCCCTCCTCCGGCTCCATGGCTGTAACGGGGGAGCCCGGGGGCCGAGAGTGCCCGGGGCACTTGCCGGGGCTGTGGTGCCCTAGGCATCTCGAGGCGAGCTTTCGCGGGCGTGGCTGTGGCTCTCAGTCCCTCCAGGAGGTGCCTAAGCACACAGCCGCAGGGAAACAGCCGTCCAGGGGTCCCTTTCAGCCTGTTTCCCAGTGGGGATCCGGCGCACACCCACAGATGCTGCTGGTGACCTCTTGCCATGGGCAACGTGGTTCCGGGGCCCCGTTCTTGCGCAGGGCGTCCCGCCAGTGTGGATGCTTTCTTACGCAAAAACTCCTCGTTCTTGCACTGCACTTCTGGCTGTGTGGATGCTCTCTTGTGCAAGAACCCGCCAGTGCAGACATAGCCTTGGTGTCCTGAAAGACTCAGCAGTGAGAGTCCCCCCTTGACTGGGAATAAGGTCCAGAGAAGTGGCTGCTAGAAAGCAAACTCTCTTGGTCCCAAAAGCCCAAGGTTCTTTCTCTGCTGCTGTTGAGAGAATGCTTGGCAGGACTGGGACAGTTACGGCTTTCCCGGACTGATAATCAGAACCAACGCTGTGCTCAGTTTTCTAAACTGTATTTTGAATACACTCGGCAGCGCCCTTCTTAACTCGCTCAGTGGAATGGAGAGTAGGGGGGACTACTATGTAACAGTGAGAAGGCTGGATTTGCAGCGTTTACAAGTATTAGGAAAAAGAAAGGCAGGACTGTCTGTATCTCACGAGTAACCCATCTTCTCTGGTACAGCCAGCTGGGCACCTCGCTAGATGTTGTCCATCCTTGTAAAGGAGTGTTCAATCAGTACTAAGGTATTAGAAAGGCAATATATTCTCCTCAAACCCTCCTTGCCAGTTGGTCTCTAAGGTATGTACCCCAGTTCCAAGTTTTCCATTACCCACATTGTACTGCGTATTCCTAGAAGGGGAACTCCTACTATCTCCTAGACTTGAGGCTAAGTTTTTTGGGTTAAGAGGAAGTTAACGGGGAGAGGTGCTTTTAGGGAGATTTTAGTTTTAATTTCAGCTAATTGGCACTAGTGCTTAGAGTCCTTCCTACCCCAGTTTCCATACACTTAACAGTCAGGAATGTGCGCTAATAATACTTCTCTCTGAAAATGTGTAACCCTTTGTCGGTCTCTAAGGTCTCCCTGTGATGATGCATGGCAGAACAGAACAGGCATATGGTGTCAGAACTCCTCAAGAATCTCAGATATGTTAGGCGTTCCAGTAGCTGTCAGTGAAACACTCTTTGGAGCAGGACTGTTTTATTGTGCATATTTACATCACTTAGCACAAAGAGCCACTAGACCCAGCAGTAATACTAAAAACAAATGAAAAGTAATTTCAAACCACTTTTACCTAAGGTTAAAAACAACAAGAAGTGCTTCACCAGAGAGATTAAACTTCCAGAAAAACCAGGGAGATCTACCAGTGTTCACATCCCGGTCTATGAGGAGATGTAGTGAACTGACCCTATTTCATTTGTGTTTATATATTGTAGAAAATGGGTATCCCCTCAGAATTTAGATATCAGGGTGATAGCTTAAATACCTTGGATGAAAAAATGGAATCTCGAGAAGGGACGGGTGGACTGAAACTGCTGAATTCCTAACTAGACAGTGATGATCCAGAGGGAATGAACCTTGCCATTCACTAGAGAGAGTGCGAGCGCACACGTTAAAAGTCCCCTGCCTGAAACTAAGCCCAAAGGAAAGAGGACTAGGAAGGGATACGCTTGCTACAAGGCTGCAGCAGTATGGCTTGGAAGGATGTGATTTTTATCTGTAAATGTTGATAAATGTCTGTTTCGCTGTACACATACAAACCAAAAAAAATCTATTGATGATGATAATTGAAATATATAGCTAGGCAAAGTAAGAAGAATGTCAGGTTAGAATGTGAGTTCAAGCTATCTGCTATATATAATTTGACGTGATGTTGACAATTTGTGCTTTAGAGCTTAAACTTTTTTAATCTCAGTGACTACTGTCAATAAATAATTACAGTCCAAGACCACCCCCCAATTGTCTGACTCCCTCCCCGTCATTTCCTGCAATTCTGAAAATGTACGTTGATAAAAATTGAAAAATTATTACAAATAAGCGTATCCATCAAAATTATTTTAAAAAATCAAATTCAGATTTCTTTGAGTTTTTGAGAGGCCCAGACAGGAAAAGTACAAAATGTAATTGTTCTCATCTCCCATTGAGGGTTACTGTATGCATACGTTCATTTACAGCCTCTATCCGAGTTACGAACGAGTTACGGACCAAACACTTGGCCGTAACTGGATCCGTTCTTAACTCGGACCGCATTGAGTTACACGCGACCGCGCTGTTCATAAGCGTGGGTCTCGTTCGTAACTCGGGGACCGCCTTTACGACTGCTCCATGGGAGCTTTGGTAGTAAGTGCAAACGGTTGTAAGTCGACCGTTCACAACTCGGGGAGCGGCTGTATTGCTCTGTAGTCCCATTAAGCCTGTGAGGCGCTCTCTTTAATATGATGAGACTTTGACAAAATAAATCCCTCTCCAAGAATTTTGTGGGACTTAGTAATCAGCTCTAGGTTTTCCCAGAGAATGATAAACCAGTGAGAACAGATTTGGCAAAGGAGAATTTGCTGTGCTAGTGCCGATCCCCACAAATAATGAGAATAGGTGTTCTAGGACTGTAACTGTTGTGAGAAAAGAGGGCATCTTCAGAAAGTATATCAAGTTCCTTGCTTCTCTTCCTAAATTCTAGTTGGCTCTTTCAGTGCGATGTGGGAAAGCAGTGGAAAAACTCACTTTGCCTTTGTGAAAAGGCTAAAAAGTTTAAAGTCCAAAAACCTAAGACCTCAGCTGTGCTAAAGAGCTTTGTGGGGTGTTAGCTATCTAGTCTGTACCTGCCTGCCTTTGCTGCCTTCTCTGAGAGATGCGTGGTTGTCTCTTATACACTGGGCCTAAGCAGCTACACTCAGGATTGCATGGTGAGATAGTAGAAGTACAGCCCCACGTAAGAGCTTAATGTGCATGCTGTTGGGTTTGTGTGATGAGGTGTTTAGTTCTGTGATGCTCCAGGACAATAACAAACCTGAGCATGGTCTCCAAGTTCTTCGTGCCCACTGAGGAGGCAACTTACAGAAACCTCTGAGGAGTCCTGTGGTACCTTAAAGACTAATGAATTTATCTGAGCATAGGCTTTCATGGGCTGGAGCCCACTTCATCACATGCAGGTTCCAGCCTACGAGAGCTTATGTCTAAATACACGTGTTAGTCTTTAAGGTGCCGCAGGAATCCTTATTGTTTTTGGTGAAACAGACTAAGATGCATGGGCTACTCCTTTGAAACAAGAAACCTCGTAAGTGATGAAGATGGAGAGGTTTTTAATAAGAAATGGCACAAAATTGGTGGACTTGAATTTCTGGACTGATGCAAAGTGTTATGGCAGATCCCATCAGGCTGTGTCACTCTGAAGCGATGCAGGATAAATTATGTACGTTTTGACAAACTTGTCTTTAACGTCAACTCTCCCATGTGTGTATTTGTGCTTCACAGCTTTGGGTTTTGTTTTTGTTGAGTTTTTGAGTGGAGGTGGGACAGTAAAGGTTTTCAAGAGAGCTCCAATTAAAATGTATCATGATCAAGCATTACTGCTTAATTCCTTTGTATCCAATGTTTGGTAATATTCGACTACATGTCTCGTAACTGTATCTGAGTGGTCAGCGGAATAGGACCAATATTTATCGTCTTTTGGGATATCCCTCCAACTATCTTATATTTTCCAGAGCAACATCCTGTGTCCATTGTGATGATTGGGATTGAAATCAGTTGCCCAAAAGATGTTTTGCGTCTCTGAGGAATTTTTTTCATGTAGGGATAATTGGATTTGTATTGATTTATTTAGTTGTATGGCTCTCAGTTGTATTTGATACAATACAAGAACTGATACATCTGTATCCTCATCATTTTGAGGCCTGTAAAACAAAATTTCAGTACTTAGGTCATTGATAAATAAAAGATCTGTGTTAGCAGCAAATCTGATATTTTTTTCTGTTTTTCTCTGATTTTAATAGGTGCTATATTGTAGCTAACCTTTTTACATGCCGAAAAGCTTAAAGGTGCTGAGAAATGCACTGATTGAAAGCTAAATTAGCTGCAAGGAGAGGAAAAGTTGTGTCTGGGTAGCGAACAATGAGAAGGGCAGTACGTTCACTCTGTACTCAAAGCTGTATGTTCTTTTGGCCTCTTTCAGTGGGTGCACAGGTGCTTCTGCTGCTTATCTGCGGGAGCCTTGCCTTTCCTGAGCCTGTGCAACTTCAAGACATTAAAGAGGAAAGAAAAACATGTAAATACCCATTTCTGTGTCACAGGATCTGGGCATGCTGCGTTCTACAGGGTGTTGCATGTAACATGGCACAAATTGAGTTCAGAACAATGAATCAGTGAAGCTGAGAGAAGTTAAGAGAAATTAGGGTTTGTATCCTGTCCTGTACGTTCTACTACAGGAGATGTCTCGTATTTGCTAGGCTCCTGCAGAACTGGATTAAATATATAATTTAGGGGTACAGCATCAACTAGGGATGTTACGTATCAGTTAATTAACTAATTGAGTAGTCAATGGAATTTCCATTGATTAGTCAGTTAGTCAATAAGTGGGGGGACACAACCGCTGTGGCTTCAAGTGCAGAGCCTCAGCAGGGTTCAGTCCCTGCTCGCGCTGTCCCTGGGACGGCTGCGGCTCTGCCTCCCCTGCCCCTCTGCGCTGCGGAGACAGTGCTGGGGGCTTTCCCCAGCAGTGGCTCCTGGTCCCTCCCCCCTTGCTGCCTCTGATACATAGGCAGCGAGGGCCGAGGAGGGGACTGACTAGTAGTCACTCAACTAGTTACTTACATCCCTAGCATCAATCTGACTTTTTCTTTTTCTTTAGTGCAGCTTCCAAATTGCAGGAAGCAGCACCAGTCAGACGAAGTGGTCTGTCTGGTCAAACCTATGAGGTGAGACTTGCTGATGTGTGGCATCTTTCAGGGCCCAGTCTTCTTTTACAATCCTCAGTGCGACCGAGGGTGCCACGATTCATTAGCGGCGACGCTTGTAGAAATCTAGAGTTTTATTTTGTTTTAAATATTTTCTGTTTTGTAACTAGAGTCATAGAAGAACTAGGTGAGTTCGTGGAGGGTAAGTCCATTGATGCTGTTAGGAACACCATTCCCTAGGCATCCCGAAGCCTCTGACTGCGAGCAGCTGGGCCTGGATGGCAGGGAATGCATCGCGTGATATTTGCCCTGGTCTGTTTGTGCCCCCTTAAGCATCTGGATCCAGCCACTGTCAGAAGACAGGATGCTGGGTCAGAGGGACCATTGGTGTGATCCAGAATGGCTGCTCTTACTTGTGCTATAATTAGAAATAGGGTGGGATATGTTGAGGAGATGGAATTTGAGGGGGCAGCTGCTGACATACATTGCCCTCCATATAGTACAACAAGAAACCTTTGTCTTATGTCTGGTAATGCAGATAAAACTAACGCTCTGCTTCGGTATAGGGACAACCATCCCTGCCCCAGTGCAAGTAGTTAGCAGCCTTTCATTTCGTTTCTGTTGTCAGGAGGTGTACATGCTCCTCCCTTTGCTGCTGGAGCTCTTACCTTGATTTATTTTTATAGTTATCTGGTACTTGCCCTTGCAGAATATTAATCTGTGTACTCCCTGTGGGGCGATTCCTGCCAGCTGGCTGCCGTGCTCATGCAATCAGAGGGAGGTGGGAGATGGGACCTGAAGCTACATGGCAAGTTTATCAGGCTGCCCTGGGACCTTGATTCTTAACAAGCCATTTCAATCTCATGTGAGCCCACTGCCTGATTACAGCATGGCATGTGGGGCCTTTTGGAGCTGCCTGCGGGTTGGAGCTTTATTGTGGCTGAAGAAATGGTTGTTTGGAGGGTGGCTCTCCTGGTTTTCGGTTAACTCTTAATGACACCCACTAAACAACGTTTTGTTCGGCACTGTCAGTGGCTTAGAGCTGTTGGAAGTTTTCATTCCACTTCCTGTCGTACTCATAGGAAATTTGATGTTTCTGAATTGCCAACAAACTAACCCACGTTTTACGATAACAAGTAGGCCTGTGGCACCTTCGAGAGTAAGATACTAACATTAGACATACATGAGCTTTCATGGACAAAACTCATTTCTTCAGATGAGCTTGAGTGCAGACATCTATAAACACAGCTAGCTAGAACCTTGCTCAGATGCTGAAGGGAATACCTTAAATTTGGCTACTAGCTGTCCCTCCTGGATGATAGCTTTGTACTGGTTCTGCTGTGACTCTGGAAACAAATCAATTAAGTTGCTAAGTTTTGAGTGGTTGACAGAGTCAAATTTCACCATTAAAGCTTGATAATTAGAGATTCAGAACTAATGTGGCCATGGAATAGGCGTTCATCCCAAAGCACTCCAAGTGTTTTTAATCTTTGTCCTAGGAAATGTACCCGATTTGGTGTTGGCGGCCCAGAGAATGTACTGCATCCACTATGATGGAGGTGGTAGGAAGGTGAGAGAATTCTGTATCCTCAGCTGGGACAGAATATTTTTATCAGTCTGCTTAAAAGTGGTCATCACTGAGGCTGGGGTCTGCCATATAGTTGTTGCAGGAGAAACTCATTGATGGGGAGGGCTGTTTTAGAGGACTAAGAAGCGTGTAACCTGTCAAAAATGTGTGGTGGGTGTCCTTGACTTCATCTGCAGTGGAGCTGCAACTTTTTGCCACAGCCTGGAAATGCCAGAAGTCATCAGCCAGGGACAATGGTGGTGGCATGATGGCCTTATCTGGGGAGGAGGAGGAGGATATATTGGTTCTTGGAGACATCTCTGTCCCACCCTCTGTTCTCCACAGTCTCCTCAGAAGGTACCAAGTTTCTCAACACTGTAGCTGAGGGTAATATCTTGGGGGTTCATAGGTGAGGCTGGAAACCTGAAAAGCAATATGAAAAGAGATATACAGCCCTGGGATCCTGGTACAGCCACTGGGATAGTAGAATAGAGCCTGAAGATGGTGCCCATGGTGGGCTGTACCAGTGTGGTGGGTGGGCCAACTGTGCCAGGGTCTCTTGGCTGTCGGGACCACAGGGAGAATAAGAGGAGTGGTGGGAAACAGCTTCCTCTGGCTTGCTGTCTGATTCCTCACTAGAAAATGGAAGTGCACGGCAGGGTAGTGGAAAAGACTCTTACTAGGAGAAAACTCTGCCAACTCCCAGTGCTGAGAGGAAGACACTCCAGCTTGTCAGATACCGAGAGTCTCTTCCGTGCCAGGATTCTGGCAGTGCTGACTGACCCCGTGCTACTGGTGGGACCAAGGGAGTAAGGGATCTTTTTCACACCGATTGTCCCAGTGCTCGATGGGGCGTCATGACGGTGCTGATGACAGGATGTAGGAGCACAGAACAAATATAGCAGCATTTCCGAGGCAAAGCTTTTTACTCTTGCTGTTTCCTAATTCCCAAGAGAAATGGAGGCTGAAGGTCCATACTAGACCTCATAGCATTCCAAAAGTTTGTCAACGCTCAAAAATTCAAGATGGTCACTACTGATGGTTATTCTGACATTGGTACAGCGAGACTGGTTTTCAACCCTCAGCCTTCAGGACAGTCATCGGCTGCATGAGTTTTCCCCAAGGTTCCTTAAGTAGTGGCCGCACACCTGGGCTCCCAAGAGATCACGATTTACCTCTACTTGGACGATTGCCTTCTTACAGCCCAGTCCTTCCAAGAGTCTTGTTGAGTTATAGATGTGCAATAGACTTGCTCATGGAACTTGGCCTACAGATCAATGCCCAGAAATCAATCCTCATTCCTGTGCAGTGCCTGGAATTCATAGGTCCAGCCTTGACTCATTACAGGCCAGAGCACTCCTACCTCAGAAGAGATTCCTCACTCTGGCCACACTCATAGAGACCATACAAAAGAGCCCCCAGATATCATCCAGACATTGCCTCCAACTCTTGGAGCGTATAGCAGTGGGCCCAGTGGTAATACCACACACCAGGCTTCACATGCATTTTCTCAAAATGTGATTCAGCTTGGTTTACAGACCAAACAGAGAGAGAAAAGACAAACCCCTGTGTCTGCCCACCAAGGTCAAAAACTCCTTGAATTGGTGAAAAGACCCCGCAAATGTTTGCAAAGGGATTCCTTTTTCAGAAACCTCATCACCGACCACTCTCATACCATGGGGAACATATCTAAATGACCTTACAACACAAAGGCTCAGAGGGGTAGCCGTCTCCACTTAAACTTATCTGAAGAAGTAGGTTTTGCTCACAAAAGTGCGCTCTTTTTTTTTTTTTTTGCTTCAGAGTGGTAGCCGAGTTAGTCTATACTGGATAAACTCAAACAACAACAAATAGTCTAGGAACACTTTAAAGACTAACAAAACATGTAGGTGGTATTGTGGCTGTGCCCATGAAAGCTCATGATACCATCAATGTTTTGTTAGTCTTTGAGCTGCTACCAGGCTATTTGTTGTTTTTAAGTTTATCTATTTTTTTGTTAGTTTCTAAGGTAGTGTTTCTTAAACTTTTTAAGACCAAGGAATACCAAATAATATTTTTTTTATGAGAAACACCAAGGATCTTTTGTTGAGCAAAAAAATAAAAGTTGGGTGAGGGGAAAGGGTTGGGGGAAGTTGAGGAAAAAAAGTTGCCTGCCCCTTTAAGGGCAGCCATTTTGAATTCTGTTATCCGTGGCGCACACCTACTGCCTACCACTACCGCAGAACACTGTCCTAAGGTGCTACAGGACTACTCGTTGTTTTTACAACACAAAGCAAGTGGATGTCCATGGAGATGTGCCTTCATGTCAACCTCCTTGAGCTCAGGGCAGTCAGGAAAACCTCTGCCCATTTCCTCCTGCAGAGATCACTCATGAAAGTCCTAATGGACAACATAGCGTGTATGTATTATATCAACAGGTGGGAGCCCGCTCATCCTGTCTCTGCACAGAAGCTGTAAGACTATAGAATTGATGCTGCTTCTCCCACAGTGTTGTGCTACCAGCAGCTTACTTTCTGGGCATGCAAAACTCGATAGTGGACAGTCTGTCACAAGTTCCCATGCATCCATGAAGAGACGATAAACCCAGCAGTATCTGATGACCTATTCACTGACCATACACCCGTTCACTAAACTACACAGCTGAATGAGAAATATTCACAGTATTGCTAGAGGGTGTGGAATGGGATAATATTCCCTAAGGTGATGCGCCTCTTCTTCTCTGGCTCAGGGGCCTTCTTTATGTCACAATTCATGATGTGCCTGCTGATGTTTCACCAACCCACTCCAGTCCTCCTCTTGCAGAACAAAGGATGCACCCTGCATCCCAAGCTGGTGTTCTCCATCTCAAGGCATAGCTTCTTCATGGTTCTAATGCATAGAGAGCTTCTGCTCGAAGGAGGTACAGGAGATAGCACTACTCAGCAGCAAGTCCTCAACACACCATACTTACCTGCAGAAATCATCCAGGTTTCAAATGTCCCCAGCTCTGTGACTCTTCAAAAGATCCTAGACTATGCACTTGCTCTAAAATAATAATAATAATAATAATGTTGGGACTCACAGCTCTCTCAGGGTCCACCTACTGGCAATAGTGTCCTTCCACTGACGAGTAGAAGGGTATTAGTGCAATCACACCCAACCATGAAACAGTTCCTTGGGGTGTAGAAAACTTTTCTCCATAACCTCAGCACCCTACCCTTACATGGGACCTAATCTTGGTGTTGAAAGGCCTGAGTCGATCTCCCTTCGAACCCCTGGCCACCAGTTTGCTTGCAGACCTGTCTGTGAAAACAGCCCTCCTGATAGCCGTCACCTTGGCCAGGAGAAGCGGCAGCACTGAGTGTGCATCCACCAACATGGGATTCCTTTGGCCATATCCAAAATTCATGCCTAGTGTAACCTCCTTGTGCCACGTGATCCCACTGAGTCAGCCCCCGATTTTCTACATGACAGCAAGGAAGCTGCACTACACTCAGGAGAGCCCTAGCTCTTTACTGGCTAGGACAAAGGCTTTCTGGAATCCCCTAAGCTTTTCCTTTCGATTGCGGAAAGATCTAAGGGCTCAGCAACAACGTACTTTTTAATTTTTTTCCTCCATGGGTAGAATAAATGTATGGGCACCAAGGCATGTGCAATGTGCACTACCCC